>VWZE01003440.1:23098-197044 GCA_013396675.1 Eubucco bourcierii | reverse complement strand
TATATTTACAGCTTAGCATGATTTACAAGCATATGTGTACACAATATACAGTTATATACAAGTTAAAAGTAATACAGAAATACAAAATTCCCTCCAAAACAGACTACCGGGAGGCTCCTGACCTAAACCTCCCCCCTGCCCCCCTTTCCCCCTCTTTCCCTCCCTTCAGAACTAACCAGATCAATCCCTGTATATCTCATGTGATAAATCTGGAGAGATCTAAGGTGAACTGTCAAAAAAGATGGCAGTGAGGTTAGAGGAAATGAAGGGTTAGGTCAGATTAGAGTTAGGGCAGAAAACAAGCGCAGACCTTCAGAGTGAAGGAGCAGAACTACAACTACTCAGATCTAACTCAGAAGTGTGTGAGAAGTGAGTGTCTGAGCTATATTTTGCCTGGCCACGCTTCTCAGCAGAAGATGAGTGATGTAGGTTACTGTTACTGTCTTTCTTCTCACAGATAACGATTTCATTTCTCTCGGTAAAATATTTCAGTTAGCCTCAAACCAGCAGAATGATTCTGTTCTAGCAAAGGGGTTGGACTAGATGATCTTCAAAGGTCTCTTCCAACCTCTACCATTCTGTGACTTTTAGCCATGGTGTGCTCATCTTGAACATAGTAGTTAGGCTGTGTATGTGTTCTGGAACCCTCAGCACAGGAAGGACATGGAAGTGTTGGAGTGGGTCCAGAGGAGGGCCATGAAGATGCTCAGAGGGCTACAGCAGCTCTACTGTGAGGACAGGCTGAGAGAGTTGGGGCTCTGCAGCCTGGAGAAGGCTTTGAGGAGACCTGATAGTAGCCTTCCAGTATCTGAAGGGGGCCTACAGGGAGGCTGAGGAGGGACTATTGACAAGGTCTTGCAATGACAGGACAAGGGGCAGTGGGTTTAAATTGGCAGAGAGGAGATTTAGACTGGATGTTAGGAGGAAGTTGTTTGCAGTGAGGGTGGTGAGACACTGGCACAGGTTGCCCAGGGAGGTTGTGGCTGCTCCCTCCCTGGAGGGGTTGAAGGCCAGGTTGGAGGAGGCCTTGAGTGAGCTGTGCTAGTGGGAGGTGTCCCTGCCTATGGCAGGGGGTTGGAACTGGATGATCCTTGAGGTCCCTTCCAACCTTACCATTCTATGATTCTATGCTGGGCAGAGGCAGGATTTGATATACACAACGAGTGCAATCTGTCAGAGTAAGTGTACCGGGGAGGAATCAATCTGAGCTTCACAGTGGGAATGCAGTGAGCAGTGGGAAGGCTGAGGAATCTGAAATCCTGCTCTGCTGGATTTAGACATCTTACGCTGTGCTGCAGAAGGTTATTTCCTCCTTTTGTGACTCCAAGTGCTGAATCTCCTAAAGATAGTGAGAAAAACACTTTTCTCACCTGAAACACATCCTGCAACACAGAGGCTGGTCTCTGAAAGCACATAGCATGCTGGGAAGGAGGCAACACTGGGTGTAATGTCCTTGTAACACAGTGGTGAAGTAATTGGAGGATTTATTCGTGGTGTGAAAGAGAGATTTGTGAGAGTAAACCTTGGAGGGCAAACTGTGTCCAGACCACAGGGTTAGGCATCCACATGGTCCTCCCGTTTAGCTGTTTTATGAAAACAATCAATTACACTTTTGGAGAGGAAGGAAGGAATGATTGTGTGTTTCTGGGCAGTGTACTCTGGGCTCTGGCAGAGGGGTTGGACTTGCAACCCCTAACACTCTGTGATTCAGCAATTTGCTTCCCCATGAATAATGTTGTGTCTGAAGAGGAGAGATTTGGCTTGACCGAAGTGGAATTTGTATGTGAATTCCCTCTGACACAGAAGGACCTCAAATGTGGGTCATTGGCCTCCCGAGGGAACACTCCAGCTCTTCATCTGTGCTGATAAAAGCTATAGCTGCTTCCTGGTTTTAAAAAAGGAGATGGCTGACACTGGGAAGCCAAATCTATTAGGTATGCTCTGCAAAGAGCTACTTCAGACATGCCCTTCAAATGAGATCAGTGGAGAAATGTGTAGTTGTTGGATAGCAGTGGTGTTTTGAGATCAAAAGAGGCATCGGGTTCTGTCAGCCTCTTAAACTTCAGGTGTGTCTCGGTGCAGATGGAAATCAGACTTTTATGTGCATAGGAAATGTTAATGACAATAACTGAAGTGGCAGTGGAGTGCTTGGTGGCAGCAGAGTGGGGGCTTTGAGTGCTGAGCAATCAGGCACTCAAGCCTTCACGTGGATCTTACTGTGGTCAGTAATATGTAAATTATCGGATAGCTATTGCATTTCTTTAATCCTATAGCAAATAAGCAGAGATATCTGTTGACCGTAGATAGGTGAAATAAGATGACATTGTACTGTTTGCAGAGCTGAATGTTTGCTGAGGGTACTGTGCTTTATGCCAATCTGCCCAAAGAGACTACTAACATCTGCCTTCTCTGCTGTGTGATTCCTTGAAGTCACCTTCTGCTCGCTCTTGCAGATGCGCTGACGATAAAGGCTGAAGTTGCAAAGTCAGCCGGGGAGGTGTGTGCCTGGCTCTATCCCTAGGAATAGAGACATCCCAGATAACAAGGGTTGTTAGCATGGCACATTCAGACAGCTTCACACTGAGGTTTTCACGTGCAAGGAGGGTGTTAAATTAGACCTGGCTATTAGCTAGAAGGTGAGCAACAGCTTCATGTTCTAAAGTTGCAACTTACTCAAATTAGTAATCATTGGTTTAGGGGCACTAAAGAGATTGGTTGGTGGTCCCTAAAATTTCTTGAAGTGAATGTTTTTTAAATCTTTCTGAGGAAAGGTGAAAACGAGCAGCTAATGTTTTACAGTAATTGTTCAGCCTGAAGATAAAATGGAAATTTCATAGATTCTCTCCGTATCCGCTTTCATTTTTGCTTTGATGTCAAATTTACCATAACACTATCAATATTTTTACAGCAAACTCGTGTGTCTAATCCTTGTCTTCTAAGAGCTTCCAATTGGTATCAAACTTTGCAGGTGTAAAATGGATGTTGTCTCAAAAGATGACTTGCCTGTGAATTACAAAACGAAGCAGATAATAGATGTATTTTTAGAAGGTATTTGCAGTGAAATTCATGCACTTTTAAAGTTGGTCTGAAGTAAGAAGAGTTGTGCCACATTCTGCAGCCTTGGCTACAACTACCTGAAGGTGGTTGTAGCCAGGAGGAGGTTACTTTCTTCTCTCAGGCAACCAGCGCCAGAACGAGAGGACGCAGTCTCAAGCTGTGCCAGGGGAAGTTTAGGCTCGAGGTGAGGAGAAAGAAGCAATCGGATCTTTTGTAAGATGTCCTTGCTCACTGCAGTGGACTTGACCTAGGACACCTTTAAAGGTTCCTTCCAACTCAAACCCTTCTGTGATTCCTTCTTTACAGACAAGCAGCAGGAGTATGAGGTAAACCAAGCCAAAGGCCTCCAAAGGCCTGCTAGGGTTTATAGGTTTATATACCTTGCCACCTCCCCAAAGTCTTTGGTTCTTCTGATAGTTTCATTTTCAAATGAGAGTTGGTAATGGGGCACATATATTATTTCCCTATCTATCTGTCTGTCTGTCTACCTACCTATATGTAGCAGTAGTAAGTTGACTGTTATGATTTGTATTTAAATAGACAGTTCTCATGGTTCAGCTCAATCAGATGTTGCCCTAAGGGCTTGAAACCTGTCATGAATTTTCTTTGTGATCCTGAACAAGTTATCTGAAACTGAAGAGTCTGTGCTGGGAATTTAGAGAATCATAGAATGGTAAGGTTGGAAGAGACCTCAAGGGTCATCTAGTTCCAACCCCCTGCCATAGGCAGGGACACCTCCCACTAGCACAGGTCACTCAAGGCCTCGTCCAACCTGGCTTTGGAAACTTCTGTGAATTCATTCTGCTTGATCAGACTAGGGTGTGTGACACATAAAGAGCAGAAGTCCCACACAATTAGAAATGCACCTAGACATTGTAGGAGTTGTTAGAAATGTGTGTTGTCATGCACAGGGGGCCTGGAGCACAGCCCTGTGAGGAGAGACTGAGGGAGCTGAGGGTGTGCAGCCTGGAGAAGAGGAGGCTCAGGGCAGACCTCATTGCTGTCTACAACTACCTGAAAGGAGGTTGTAACCAGGTGGGGCTGGTCTCTTCTCCCAGGCAACCAGTGACAGACTGAGGGGGGACAGTCTCATGTTGTGGCAGGGGAGGTCTAGGCTGGATGTTAGGAGGAAACTCTTCACAGAGTGAGTGATTGGCATTGCAGTGGGCTGCCCAGGTTGGTGATGGAGTCACCATCCCTGGAGGTGTTGAAAAAAAAAGGCTGGATGTTGCACTTGGTGCCATGGTCTGGTTGATTGACTAGGGCTGGGTGATAGGTTGGACTGGATGAGCTTGGAGGTCTCTTCCAACCTGGTTGGTTCTATGATTCTATACTGAGATGAAAAACACAGTCTGCAGAGAAGCCCCTGAGTTACTGACAAGTTTTCATTGCAAGGTGTAGGACTGTTCAGGAGCAGCAGTGGTCAGTAATGTAGTTGGATTATCCCATGTGTATGACCGTGTTTGTGACTTACTATGAAAAATTAGTTGCTTTGAATTCATCCCCATAAATTCTTAGAGAGGGCTCTCCAGAGAGCATCACATTTGCAGCTTTTCAATAAGACTGTTTGCACAAATCCCCTTTTCTTCCTGCTTCTCTTGCTGGAATTTGCCTGGAGAATTAAGAGCTGTGAAATATTTAACAATCAATGGAATTTACATGAAAAAATTAACACTAAAATGCATTGACAGGGATAACACTGCCTTTGCACGAAAAGCAGCTGGCTGTGCATATTTGATTTATTCTTTCAATAAGTTTCAGAACATGTTTGTAAGGTCTGTGATCCTTCTGCATAATTTGTGCTGGTTTATTATTGGAGTTGTCACTCTTAGGAGGGAAATTAAATGGCTTGTTTGGAGGCTTGGGATTCAGTGTGGTAAAGTGCAGCTACACAATGTTTTTCTAAGTAGTGGCTATAATTAATACAATAGTCCAAGCTGAACTGTTTCTCTGAATTAAAGCTGACAACTGCCTTGTTAGCAAGAGCACAGGCATGGGGAGTGGATTTTAACTCACTGTCTCAAAAGAAAATTTTTTTTTCCAAGTATCAGTTCTGCAGGAGTTGTGAAACTTTTAAAACTTAAAGCATTTACATTTCAGACTGGTAATTTTTTGGGCTACATATGCCTGAAAGGATCCTTTTTAGCTTCCCTGGGATCATAGCAGGACACTGGTTTGCCTGGTGAAGGGAAGCAGTGTGGGGGAAGTAGCTCAAGAGGAACTCAGTTCAACAGGACAGTTAACAGCACAGACAAAATCCCACCACAACCAAACCCCACACCAGTAACCCAGCAAGTTGTTGCAGTTGTTTGGCTTTGGTGATCTGTATCAGTACCCTTTTCTGTCTTCACTATAGATCTGCATGAACAGCATTTTATCTTGGCTGGTTTCAAGGGCTGCTTTCTTTAGGGTTTATTATGCTAAGCTCCTGCTAAATATAACTTACGTGGAGTTCTTGGAATCCCGTACTTAATGCTAATTCTTCTGCAGCAGAAGAGACTTCAACTGCTGTACAAAGACCTGCCTCAGCCTGTTGCTCTGCTGCCTTTCATTGATGCCACTTTTTTGGAGTGCTGAAAAGATGCTTTACCTTTCCCCATGGGAAATGAAATACTTCATTTTTTTCTTATTCCTGGAAGGTAGACTGATGTGAGAGCAGCATGAGCAGGAGGAATTTTTCAGTGGCATCATCATAAGTTTTTCTTTCCAAGAATCTCACAGTACATTTGGACTTCTACTTTACATGATCAGGAAAGTCCTTACCCCAGACCTCTGCAGTGCCTCCTCAAAGGATTGTGGAATCTCAGCATGGTAGAAGTTGGAAAGGACTTCTGGGGATTGTCTAGTCCAATCCCTCTACTAAGGCAGGGGCATCCACAGGATATTGATGAGGATCACAATGTCCAGGTGGTTTGGAATCTGTCCAGAAAAGGAGACTTCACAACCTCTCTGGGAAACCTGCTCCAAGGCTCCATCACCCTCACAGGAGGTTCCTCACAGAGGAAGTTCCTGTTCTCTAGCTTGTGCCCATTGCCCCTTGTTCTCTTACTTTGTACCATGAAAAGAGTCTGGTCCCATTCTCCTGACCCACACACCTCAGCTGTTGATCAGAACTGAGAGGATCGCCTCTGATGCTACTCTTGTCCAGGCTACACAGCCCCATGTCTCTCAGCCTTCTTCCTCACATGGAGAGGCTCCAGTCCCCTCAACATTTTTGTGACTTCAGTTACACTTTGTCTGGTAGTTCTCTGTCTGCCTTGAACTGGGGTGCCCAGAACTGAACACAGTGCTCTACTCACTAGGGCAGAGTGAAGGAGGAGAACCTCTCTTGATCTGCTGCTACACTGTTCTTAATGCACCCCAGGTTATCATTGTCCTTCTTCAGAACCAGGGCACATTGCTGGCTCATGGTGAAGCAGTTGTCCACCAACAATCCACGGTCTTTCTCTGCAGAGCTGCTTTCCAGTAGCTCAGCACCTCACTGGTACTGGTACAGGGGGTTATTTCTTCCCTGATGCAGGACTCTACACTTACTCTTGTTGAATCTCATTAGGTTCCCCTTTGCCCAGCTCCCCAGACTGTCCAGGTCTCGCTGAATGGCTGCACAACCTGATGGTGCATCAACCCCTCCTCCTGGTTGTGTAATCCCTTCATCCAGGTAGTTGATGAAGAGAAAGTGTGAACCCAGTACAGCTCCTTGGGGAACACAAGATCCCCTGGAGATCTCAGTATCTTGGATATGTAGATGTATTTCTACTGAAATGTTCTGAAAATTTCTAACCTTCAGCTTTCTGCATCAGTTTAATGAAATACTTTATTTTTGGCAAAATCCTTATGCCCCCTCTACTATCTGTGCCTTTCCTCATCCTTCCTCTGTACTAAACCCATCTCTTTGTTGAAGATGCTCACTAGGTCCTTGGAAAGGATAGGAGTGACTCCTCTTCAGGCAAGCACTAAACCACAAATACCAAACAAACCAAACCATGAACTGCTTAGGGGAAGCCCCTTTCTGTGGTTTGAAACTCTGACTTTGGAGTAATACTTCTTTAACACCTTGAGGCATCCTGGTGTCTCAGCACGTTGTGTCTTACTGCTAACACCACTTCACAGAGCCTAGGAGTAGCAGTGATCTTTCCTAAAGGAAAAAAACAGTCTCAAAGATCATCTGAAGCAGTGAAAGCTTTTCCCCTCTTGGAAAAATTCAACAACCGGGAGCCTCACAGCAAGTGGAATAACTTGTAGCAATATTAGTCTAACACTGAAAGGAAACAAAGTAAGAGCAGATGTTATATTGGTTACTAGATAAAAGGTTGCCTTTAAATATATATATTTATATATTTAAATTTTTTTTATATATATGCCTTTTGCATATGCTCTGTGACAGACACACAGCCTGGAGAGCGGCATGTGACAAGAGGAAATCAATGAAAAAATGCCTGATGATATTCTAAATATTTATAGAATAGCTAAATCTGTATAATAGGGAGAAACCAAGGAGGCTTTTAGAATAGCAAATGGATACTATAAAATAGATTGAAATTCTTTCAGGTGAGTTAAAAGGCATTGTGTGGGCTGACAGAGACCTTCACAACACCTTCGATTAAAAAAAATAATAATTTAAACAACCATGAGAAAGGTTTCATCAAGGAAATGCAGGTAAATAGAAGCTGGGAAGTAGAGAAAGGAAAAGAATTTTTAGAAAGAATAAAGTAATTCACCAATGGTCCCAATGAGATGTGTAGGGATTGGTGATTGAATTGCCACTTAGGAAAGTCAGGAAATAGAATCATGGAACAGTTTTGGTTGGAAGAGACCTTTAAGGTCATCGAGTCCAACTGTTAACGCAGTGCTACCAGGTCACCACTAAGTCAAGTCCCTCAATGCCACATCTACCTTTTCAATAGCTCCAGGGATGGTGTCTCCACCACTTCCCTGGCTCTGCTTCCAACAGGATTAAAATGACTCAGCTTTATCTAAAGACTGGGAATTTTCCATTTTTGCCAAAAGATTTTTTTATAAGTCCATTATTGCATATAGCTGATTGTTGGTGTAGCTGTGCGCTGATCAATACCTAAATTCTGCCTGTAAGACTGCATGGTTTACAAGCAGCAAAAACCAAAACAAGCAGATAAGACTACAGATGAACAGATTTGGTTCCCTAAATGCAAGGAAAAATTTCCTGTGGTCATCCTTCTGTCCTCCTGTCCTGTAGAAATTAGGCCTTACTGCACAGTTAATTCATCTAGAAAAGGACTCATACTGTGGGACTTGGCTCCGTTCATTCTCTCTGATGATGCAACCAAGAATAAGCTGCAGGTTTTGCGTGGAGGAGTTTATTATTTTTCACTTGTGCTGCAGATGGCTGAATTTGCTCAGTCCACAAGTGCTGCAAGAAAAAGATTTAATGGAAACTATACTAAAAATGGAAGATTTTATGCAAGACACCAACTTGTTCTGCCTCTAACAAAAGCTTCTTCAGTGAAGATACTCCTGTCTGGGGACAGCTTTTATTTTCACTGAAGAATTCTTGCTTACTGAATTCTCCTTCCCATTAGTCCGAGCAGAGCACAATTTTGTTAATGGTTGGGTCAGAGTGATAATTATCTTGTGTGGAAAAATGGATGGGCAGACAGTCCAGCAGGAAGATGGTTCCTAATTTGTTAAGGGTTTTTAAAGATAAATGGCCTTGAAGTAGATTTGTTTCCAAATGCACAGGCAGTAGAGTGCTGGGAGCAGTGGCACTGTGAGCTCTCCTCAGTTTTTCTCAGAGTGATGGATGTTGCATGTTCTGCTCACTGACGTGATCTCTGCCATCACCAGTCCCAATTTATTAATAGTTTTGGGGGCCATGGTTGTAAATTATTGCAGCCCAATTTTCTTACTGTTTTAACATCTAGTGAGGACAGAGCCCTGTGTGCAGCTTTGTATGAACTCAGTGAGGACCATTAAAATATTGCCATTTAGGCTCATTTTGGTAGTGTTAATCAGAGTGTTTTATCATACATTATTTGCAGTGGTTTGAAATACCTGGAACATTCACTTTTCTAAAAGCAGAAGAAACAGTAATTTCCATTTCTTCACTTTTGCAACCCATAACTGCTTAAAAATCCTCAACAAACCAACCGAAATGCATTAAAACTTTTCTTAATTGTGCTTACTGGGAGCATCTTCTCCCACCTAACTAGCAATAGGATGAGGAAATGGCCTCAGGCTTCACCAGGGGAGCTTTAGGTTGGATATTAGGAAAAATTTCTTTACTGTTAAGAGTGGTCAGACATTGGAACAGGCTGCCTCAGGAGGTGGTGTAGTCACTGTTCCTGGAGGTGTTAAAAACCTGTGTAGATGTGACACTTCAGGATGTGGTTTGGTGGCTGTAGTGGTGTTGGGTTGAGGACTCGATGGTCTTCAGGGTTTCTTCCTAACCTTAGTGATTCTATCATTCCATGATCTACCTCTTTGCAACAACTCCACAAATAAGAACCAGCAGCTCTTACAAACCTCTCTGGAAGCTCTTGGAAGCATTATTTCTGAAAATTGGCCTTTGAAGTCTCAAATGTGGACACCTACAGCCAGGCCTTGATTCCAAAAATGTATTTTAATATATAACGAGTCCCCTTGATCTGCAAAAGAAGCTAAAAGCCTACTGCGTTTTCATGTGCAGATGGGGCTTAAGGGCTTCAAACAGTCACAGAAGAGCCTTTTGTGTTGTGACTCACCAGCAGGAGCAGGTTTACAGCAGCACCCCTGTCTGTTTGTATTATATCAGTGAAAGAGCCTGTGATGTTTGCTGGCTCTCTTCAGGGGAGGGCACCACTAGATGATTCTGTTTAATATAAGGAGTTGTCAGCCTTTCTTATTTAACCATCATTAGGAGATCATGCTGCTGAGGTCCCATTTTGTGAGGCAACTGGAAATTGGCACTTAGTTTGAAAGTATTGGGTCCTACCTTTCTCTTAGAGTTCAAGGACAAGGCAAAACTGTTGAGGCTATGCAAATAAAAAAGTGATTTCTCACTTCCCTTTGTCTACTTGGTCCTCTGACCTCTCTGTTCTTCTAAATAAATTCATTCCTGAGTAATTTATTCCCCTGTATATACATGAGTTAAATGGAAATGTGAGACATAGCTGCAAAGATCCAGATGGAAGACATGAGGGAAGGTATTCGAAAACATCACATGAAAGATAGCTGTGATAAATGTGGAGACCTTTTCTTGCAGGAAAAATTATCTGTGTCTTCAGTAGTGTTTCTCTTCATACTTAAAAAAAAAAAGGTCAGTCTCTTCTTCTTAGTAACAAGTGATAGGATGAGAGGAGATGGCCTCAAGTTGCACAAGGGAGTGTTAGAAGAAACTTTGTCACTGAAAGGGTTCTCAGGAACTGGAACAGGCTTCCCAGAGAGGTGTTTGAATCCTCATCCCCGGAGGTGTTTCAAGGAGGCAGAGATGTGATGCTGAGGGACATGGTTTAGCACCAACCTTGGTAGAGTTAGAGAATGATTGGACCCAAGAATCTTACAGATCTTTTCCAACCAAAACAATTCCATGGGTCTAATCCCATTACCCCCTTTTAGGGAACTGAGGCATGGAATGTGAAAACTCTAAATCACTTGAAAGGCAAGGTACAGAATCGTGGTGTGACAGTCTCCTGACCCTCACTTTGTGCTCCTAACTAGACATTTCATTTGTTATTCTCAAGATTTTCCCTTCCTTCCTCTCATCCCAACGTGTTCCTGCACCTTCAGGACTTTCACCACCTGCCTTTTCCCTGGTGATGTCATATGGCTTAAACCATGGTTTCACCTGTAACTCTGCTATGCTAGATCTGCTCAAAAGCCCCAAAGACTTTCTAGTGATAGAGGTTTTCTTTTTTTCAGTGCCAGTGGCTTCACATGACCAAATGATACTTCATTAACCTGATTGCCTAAGGATATCAAGCCCCAGGGGGAAGTGGTATTACTGTGTAATTGACAAGATAATTAGGAAGTAAAGAAATGTAAATCCCACCACAGGCAAACCATCAGAAGATTTGCCTATTTACTCATTGAAACCAAAGTGTGTCATATCAAAACTCCTTTTCTTTTAAGGCTTTTGTATTTGCAGGTTTATTAGTGACCTTCACAATAGCCACACTGCTGGGGCATGAGGCTTTAGGAACCCAATCAAGTTGGATCAGTTCAGGTTGCTGGTAAAGCCATTGATCTTTAGTCTGCAGGCTGAAGTTCACTTTTGCTTCTACTAGCTTTGATTTTGAACTCTGTGGGCATGGTCTTTCTGTCTGTATTTGTAAAGCATCGACCAGAGTAGATCCACCAAAATTGGAGTTTCTTCCTTATAAAAAAACATAGGCACAGAAGCTACTGATGGCAGGATGAGTTCTGCCATCCACCAGGACAGTGGGATACTGAACCTAGATTAGAGACAGCTTCCTATAGAGTCAGCTACAGTCTTCCCTGTTAATAGAGGCCATGGCAAAACTGCATCCAGGTGGCAGCAGCAAACAGGAGAATAAATGAGAGAGCTGTGTAGATGTGGGGTCTTGCTGAGGATGGCCTTCAGTGGGTAAAAGTCACTTATAAATTTTTTACAAGTCACTTTTAAATTAAAAGTGTAGCAACACCCTACCAAGTAAAAGAGTTCTAATGAAGTTCTGGCAGCTTCTCTATCTGAAAATGATGAAGCCTAATAAGCAAGGAAATTAGTGGAGTTGCTCTGAGGTGGTTTGACTAAAATTAATATGGCAAAAGCACAATTTAAAAAAAAAAAAAAATCAATACTCTTGCTAATAAGAATCAACATTTATCTTACAGGAAACCTGAAGTTTTGCCTTCTGATTCTGAACCAGCCTTTCAACAGAGGTCATTTTCATTGTCTGTGGAGCAAAGGTAATAATAACTTACATACATCTTCATTTGCTTATTTCCTTAGCTGCCACCCAGCTAATGCACCTCGTGTCTGTTGAATCGCAATGTGGCAATTTCCTCTTAACTAGAGCAACCTTCTGGTTAGCGTGTGGATCAGCAGAGTGTGTCCCTGGGTGCTGGATGCAGCAAATGAGCTGATTATGCAAATCCTGCATCTCTGCATTGCTTACGTCAGTGGCAGCTTTATGGACTGATGGGTGTCAGGCTGGAGCTTCTCACAGAGGCGTCTTAGGAACCAGCATTGTTCTGCTGACAGAGTGCACTAGATCAGCGGCGCGGTTATGCGCCTGCACGCCGGTGTTCCTTTAAAGGTCATCAGTGAAATGTGTTCATTCTAATCAAAATAAACTGAACCGTGGAGATGGGAGGCTGTGGAAGCAGTGGGAATCTGCATGCGTGTCAGAAATATGCAAATCAGATTTCACTACCCCTTTGTTTAATATGCACAGTTCTAATCGTCGTCTCTGGTACGAGAGCTGCACGTTCACTGACATTTTGTGGAGATATGTAAATCTTTACAAGCTTGGAGCTATGAATTCCTCCAGTGCAGAAATGCAGACCTTCAGAAGCTTCCTGACAAACCACAGGAGCTGTATCTAAATTTTAACAGGCTGGGAACCTTGCAGAGAGATTTCTCCTAACTGGCTGGGGCAGACAGAGCTATTTGATTTTACCACGATCATGAGGGTTGGCAGGGGGTAGCTGTGAGGTTGAAGGAAATTGGAGGAAGGGGTGAAGTAAGCAGGATGTGTTCATGACATTTAATTCCCATAAACTGAAATTACTGATTCAGAGATTGCATCGAGTTAACCGTCAAAGGTTGTCTTGTCCAACCGCCCCGCACTGAACGTGGACACTTCCAGTGGCTGCTCAGGAACACATCAAGTCTGATCTTGAATATCTCCAGGCCTCAAGCACATCCTTGGGCAACCTGTTCCAGTGTTTCACCACTCTTTCATTGTAAAGAACTTCCTCCTAGTGTCCAGCTTAAATCTACCCTGCTCTTGGTTTCAAACCATTGCCCCTCCTCCTATCACTACAAGCCCTTCTAAGCAGTCTTTCCCCAGCCTTCCTTTAGGTCCCTTTCAGGCACTGAAATATCACTATAGGTCTCCCCAGAACCTTCTCTTTTCCATGCTGAACAACCCCAATTCTTTCAGCCTGTCTTCATACGAGAGGTGCTCCAACCCTTTGATCATCTTTGTGGTCCTTCTCTGGATCTGTTCCAGCAGGTTCATGTCTCACCTGTGTTGAGGATGCTGTAGTTTGACACAGCACTCCACGAGAGATCTCAGCAGAGCAGAGAGGCAGCATCACCTCTCTCAACCTTCTTTTGATGCAAACTTCTGGGCTGCAAGTGCACATTGCTGACTCGCATCCAGCTTCTCATCCACCAGTATCCTCAAGTCGTCTTCTGCAGGGCTGCTCTCATCATCCCCCAGCCTGTTTTGGTACTGTGGGTTGCCCAAACCTAGGTGCAGAATCTTGCACTTTGCTTTATTGAACCTCATGAAATTCTACTCGGCTCACCTCTCCAGCCTGTCCAGGTCCCTCTGGATGGCATCCTGTCCTTCAGTCTTACCTGCTACACCACTCAGCCTAGTGTCATCTGCAGACTTGCTGAGGGTTTACTCAATCTTGCTGTCTCTGTCACTGATTAAGATATTGAACAGCACTGGTCCCAATACAGACCCTTGGGGAACATCCATCTCCATCTGGACTTTGAATTGTAGACCACTGCCCTTTGTATGCATCCAATTGCTTATCCACTGGACAGTCCACCCATCAAATCCATATCTCTCCAGCTTAGAGAGAAGGATGTTGTGAAGAGCTATGTCAAAGGCTTTACAGAAAGCATTAGAGAAATCAGTCACCTGTATAGGCAAAGAACTGAGAAAAGAAGCAAGAGACTTGCAGAGGATAAATTAATGCATCTGACTGAGTACTGTATCCCATCCAGGCTCTCCTGCAACAGCAGCAAGAAGTGCTCAGTGGAAGGGTTGTCAAGGTTATTTTCTGCATCTGATTCTCTATGATTTTTGGTTGTGTATTAAGTAACATAGGGGAGAAGAGAAAATGTTTTGATCTTATTTCTTTGTGCCACCTTTCCTGTGTTTTCAGGGTTGAAGTTAAAGAAGAGACAGCACACCAGACACGTAGATAGTGTATGGTAGTACCTTGCATATGTTATTTTTTATGCTGTACTCTGTTCATCAGACTTCTCTTGTCTGTCCTTTGGAATCTTAAGTCATCATCTTGCAATCAAACCTGTGCAGGGCGACCGTTTGGGCATGGAGTGCTTCTTAATGTAGCACTAATGGGGCCTTAGTTGTAGTGCTTCAGTGAAAGGTTGAGGTAAGAAGCTGAGTAAAATCAAGCAGACCACAGACTGTCTTGCTTGAGACTGCCTTGGTGGGTTCTTGTCCTTTGAGCACAACTGTGCTGAAAGTTGGTGCTGTGAATTGTTTTCTGAAAGAGTCTGAGAGCGCTGGGAGCAAAAGTTCTGCTTATGCTAAGGAGACTTTTGCTGGCAGTTGACTTCCAGAAATAGGTGGAAATTTTGTGTCATAGTGAAATGACAGAGGAAGGTGGTGACAAAATGAACCTGAAATGTTTTTCTTCAAAACTTCTCAGCTTCAGTAAAGCTCAGCGAATGCAGATTCTGGCAACGGCTGACCAACAGTCCTGGTAGGTGTTAGCAATCTTGTGCTGCCTGGATCCTGCTTCTGAAGGAGCCTCAGCAGAGACTGTTGAAGGACTAGGAGAACCTGGGGGGTTTGGTATGTGAAATGAAAGAAGTTCTGAAAGAGACATCCTTAGAAACGGTGCTTGACGACCAGCGTGAGTTCTCATAAAGGAGGGATGAGATAGAAACAACAGAGCCGCTGATCCACAGAATATTACCAGCTACACAGACTGGGAGGAAAAAGAGGAAAACGGAGAGAAAAATGCAGAAGAAGAAGAAAACCCCAACAAAACCCCACAAACAAACCAACAAAAAAAACCCCCAGATAAAATCTTGAGTGACTTGTCTGTTACAACAGTCTTGGATATTACGCTGAGACATAGGTGTTGTTTTCAGGTTAGTTGTGTCCTAAGAAAATAACTTGTTTCATTAGCCCTGTCACTTCAGTGTCAAGTGAAAATGAAGGTGTGATGTGATATGTCCTGAGTTTGAAAAAAAAAAAACAAAAAACAACCAAAACCCACATTGATAAATGTGGCTATTCTGAGCTAAAAGCATCCCAGGTGTAACTCTTTTTGACCTCAAGAAAAAGTGGTTGCAGCTAATTAGCCTTTGTCTTATTACAGACTTGCATGAAATCTATTTTTACTGACATACTTTGAAAAGAACTATTTCAATCCTCACAAGTTTGCATGAACTTCCTTCCTTGTGCTTTGTGAAGGACACTGAAATCTGATTACACTGGAAGGCCATGCTGCCATCCAATGAGATCTGCACAGGCTGGGAAGCTGGATGAAGTGGAACCTCATAAAATTCAGTAAAGACACATGCAGAGTCCTGCAGATGGAGAGGAATAACACCAGGCACAAGTAGAGAATAAGGCTTGTCTTCCTGGGAAGCAGCTTCATGGAGAAAGACCTTGGAGTCCTTGTGGGCACCAAGTAATCCATGGGTCAGTAATGTGCCCTGGGGTGCATCAAGAAAAGTGTGTCTTGCAGGTTCAGGGAGATTCCTCCTCCCCCTCAACTCTGCTCTGGTGTGACCACACCTGGAATATTGTGTCCAGCTCCCCAGAACTCAAGAGACAAGTCAAGAAAGTCAGGTAACTACTGGGGAGAGTCCAATGGAAAGCTATGAGGATGATCAAGGGAGTTGAACATCTTTCCTGTGAAGAAAGACTGAGAGAACTGAGGTTGCTCAGTCTTGGGAAGAGAAGGCTGGGAGGGGATCTTATTAACATCTATAATAGTTTATTTTGGGGCAGGGTCTATATCACAGAAGCACAGAACATGATTCTGGTTGGAAGGGACCTCAAAAGGTCATTTAGACCAACCCCTTGCCAAATCAGGGCCATCTAGAGTAGGTCATAGGGGAACGCGTCCAGGTGGGGTTTGAATGTCTCCAGAGAAGGAGATTCCACAACCTCTCTGAGCAGCCTATTCCAGTGTTCTCTCACCCTCACAGTGAAAGTTTTTCTTTATGTTCTTGTGGAACCTCCTTTCCTTCAGCTTGCACCCACTGCCCCTCATCCTGTCACTTCACTGAGAAGTGCCTAGCTCCAACTTCCTAACACTCACCCATCACATATTTCTAAACATGAGGTCACCCCTCAGTCTCCCCTTCTCTGAGCTAAAGAGGCCCAACTCCCTCAGCCTTTCCTCATAAGGGGGTAGCAGGAAGCATTCTGCTTCTGCAGTGTCATAATTCAGTCCCACCTGTCTTAGATGTCTTCGTGGCAACAATATTTTCCTACACTACATCAGTTGTGACTGCTTATCGAAAACCAGAGTTGTTTGAAGTTTCAGGCTTTATCAAGCCCCATTTTATGACAATCAGAGTGGCTATTGAATTTTAAGTAGTGTCTTGAATGTGAGGCAACTTTGCTGTCAAGGTCAGCCTGCTGATGGTGAAAATGCTGCTAATGAATGGCTTGTTAGCACTAGAGGTGATGGGGAATTACAGAACATCTTCCTGAGTAGTCAAGTAAAGAAAGGTGTTAATTTGTATCCTGAATTTCAGTCATCTGTCTTTGAATGTCACATGCTCCCTTGCATTTTATGTTCCATATGCTTTTGCCTGCTGTATAATTGGTGATTGATATCCTGAATGTCTTCTGTTGAGATCCAAAAGCTGTGTGTAAAAGTAAATAAGGTATAAATACAAATGGTGATGCAAAAGCTCAGGCAGATGTACTGGGGGAAGTGAAACAGATGAGTTGGAGCAGTCTGAATGTCTCAGGGGAGAGAAAATGATATCCTGGGGTGCATCAAGAAGAGTGTGTCCAGCCTCTCTGCCCTGCTCTGGTGAGACCATGCCTGGAATAGTGTATCCAGTTTTGGGCTCTCCAATTCAAGAGAATCAGGGAACTACTGGACAGCATCCAAACAAGGCTATGAGGATGTTTAAAGGATCTGAACATCTCTCCTATGAAGAAAGACTGAGTGAACTGTGGGGGTGTTCAGCCTTGAGAAGAGAAGACTGAGAGGGGATCTTATTAATGTCTATAAATATCTGAAGGGTGAGTGTTGAGAAGGTGCAAATCTCTTTTGAATGGTAAGGTTGGAAGGGACCTCAAGGATCATCTAGTTCCAACTCCCTGCCATAGGCAGGGACACCTCCCACTAGCACAGGTCACTCAAAACCTCCTCCAACCTGGCCTTGAACACCTCCAGGGAGGGAGCAGCCACAATCTCCCTGGGCAACCTGTTCCAGTGCCTCACCACCCTCACTGTAAAGAACTTCCTCCTAACATCTAATCTAAATCTCCCCTCTGCCAGTTTAAACCCATTGCTCCTTGTCCTGTTGTTGCAAGACCTCTTCTAAATGGTGTCCTATGATAGGACAAGGGGCAGTGGATACCAACTGAAACACTGAAACCCTGACATGAGGAGGAATTTATTTACTGTAAGGGTGCTGGACCACTGAACAGGTTGCCCAGAGAGGTTGTGGAGTCTCCATCTCTGGAGCCCTCAAAGACCTCGTGTGCATTCGTGTGTGGCCTGCCCTAGGTGATCCTGGCCTGGCAGGGAGTTTGGACTTCATGATCTCTAAAGAGTCCCTTCCAACCCCTACCATTCTATGGTTTTAAGAGAAAGGTGTTGTCATTTAATAACAGGAGGAAAATCACCTGACTGGTGATCTCTGGTGCCACTGTTTCTTCTCCATGACTGATGCTTTTGGTGGTCAAACTGACCCCCACTGGAGACACTGGTGCACAGAGCCATTCTCTTGCCTGAAGGCAAGCAATGAACTTGCCTTGTTGGCATATGGTGGGCTTTTTCTCTCACCTTTTATTTTCATTTCTAACTGGGCTTACTTCAATATATCTCTCAAATTTGTACTAGACCCAGAATTGGCAGGTGGCATAAAACTTGAGTGAATTTAGAGCAGCTACTATTAATAAATAGGAAAATGTTCATAAAAATGGTGATTGGGATGTCGCATGGACTCGTATGCTTTATTGCACTTCCCAGCAGGCATCCAGACTAGCAGTAACTCTTACTGCTGGCCTCACTGTTCTCCCCTGAGTAATATTAGGCTCCTGATAAGTCAACAATGAAGTTCATTTTCCCACATTTGAATCTAAACAGGAATATAATTTCTAGTTTGTACTTAGTCACTTGAATTTGCCGTTCTATGCCACTCAATTTAGATTTCTTCTGGGGGTGTGCCTGTTGGTGGACTGCACGCAGTGAGGAAATGTCCTCCAACTAGGGGAGTCTGAGTGAAGTTATTTCAAGATACAAAGTTATTTCAAGTTACAAGTTATTTCAGACACACAAAAAGAGGAAACCTAGAGAGAGTGGAAGCCAGGACAGGCATCCTGGAATGAATACAGTGAAATTGTCCCAGTTGCCAAGATTGGGTTAGGAAGACTGAAGCTGTAATAAAATTAAGGCTGGCCAGGGACATCAGGGGCAAGAATCATAGAATCATAGAATGGTAAGGTTGGAAGGGACCTCAAGGATCATCTAGTTCCAACCCCCTGCCATAGGCAGGGACACCTCCCACTAGTACAGGTTACTCAAGGCCTCATCCAATCTGGCCTTGAACACATCCAGGGAGGGAGCATCCACAACCTCCCTGGGCAACCTGTTCCAGTGCCTCACCACCCTTACTGTAAAGAACTTCCTCCTAACATCTAGTCTAAATCTCCCCTCTGCCAGTTTAAGCCCATTGCCCCTTGTCCTGTCATTGCAGGACCTTGTAAATAATCCTTCCCCAGCCTTCCTGTAGGCCCCCTTCAGATACTGGAAGGCTACTATCAGGTCCCCTCGAAGCCTTCTCTTCTCCAGGCTGAAGAACCCCAACTCCCTCAGCCTGTCCTCATAGGAGAGCTGCTCCAGCCCTCTGATCATCTTTGTGGCCCTCCTCTGGACCCGCTCCAACACTTCCATGTCCTTCCTGTGCTGAGGGTTCCAGAACTGCACACAGTACTCCAGGTGGGGTCTGACGAGAGCAGAGTAAAGGGGCAGAATCACCTCCCTTGCCCTGCTGGCCACGCTTCTCTTGATGCAGCCTAGGACTCGGTTGGCTGTCTGGGCTGCATGTGCACACTGCAGGCTCATGTTGAGCTTTTCATCAACCCAGACTCCAAGGTCCTTTTCCTCAGGGCTGCTCTCCAGCCATTCACCACCCAGCCTGTATTTGTGCTTGGGATTGTGCCTACCCAGGTGCAGGACCTTACACTTGGCCTTATTGAATTTCATCAGGTTGGCCTGGGCCCACCTCTCCAGCCTGTCCAGGTCCCTCTGGATGGCATCCCTGCCCTCTAGCAAGTCGACTGTGCCACACAGCTTGGTGTCATCTGCAAACTTGCTGAGGGTGCACTCCATTCCTTTGTCCATGTCACTGACAAAGATGTTAAACAGCACTGGTCCCAGCGCTGACCCCTGAGGGACACCACTTGTCACTGGTCTCCAGGTGGACATTGTGCCGTTGATCGCCACTCTCTGGGTTCGACCATCCAGCCAATTCCTTACCCAGCGAGTGGTCCATCCATCAAGTCCATGCTTTTCCAGTTTGGTGACCAGGATGTCATGTGGCACAGAGTCAAATGCTTTACTCAGGTCCAGGTAGATGACATCAGCTGCCTTTCCCTTGTCCACTGTCGCTGTGACTTCATCATAGAAAGCCACTAAAGAAGAAAAGCTTCTGTAGGTACATTGGTTGTAAAAGGAAGATTAGGGAAAACATTAGTACAGTGTTGGTGCTGAGGTACTCAATGACTTTTTTGCCTCAGTCTTCAGCAACAATGCCCAAGTTGTAGAAGGTAGAAGCAGAATAAAGAGCTGCCTGGTGTAGAAGAACAGGCTTGAGACCATCTAAGGAACCTGCAGCTGTACAAGTCCTTGGGATATGATGAGATGCGTCTGTGGATCCTGAGGAAAGATAAAGTTGCTAAGCCACTCTCCATCATATTTGAGATGTTGTGGCAGCCCCCTGAAGTTCCCACTAAGTGGAAAAATGGAAGCATAACCCATGTTTTTTAAAAGTGAAAAAAGGGAGACCTAGTGAAATTGTGGAAGTATTTGAGGACAGGATGGATGTGGCTTTGACCTAGTGAAGAGTGTCCCTGCCCATGGCAGGGAGGTTGGAATTAGAGGATCTTTAAGGTCTCTTCCAACCTAAACCATGCTGTGATTCTGTGGATAGGAAATGCAGTGATTCTTGAAGGCAGAGAATCTATGATATACTTCAGGAACAAGAAAATCTGACCTTGATTAGGGCTGTCTAGCAGCATGCTTTAGTCTTGGAAACGAAGCAGTGTCTGACTGCTAGAACATGAAATCATTTGCACTAGCAGGGATGTTGGAAAATCCTTTTTCTAGACCATACTTTGTCCATAACAGTGTTACAAGCTTGAAGCTTGACCTCTACCAGTTTTTCAGTGGTGAACTGGAAGTTTATGTTTGTCTTCTTTAAGCCTACAACTCTAGAGAAATGATAAAATCCTCCCATTTGTGACATGGGATATTGTTGGTGCCTTTTTGGTTCCGAATCAAGGCTTTTGAGAAGGTAGTCTAGATGTGTGGGCATTTCACTACAATCAGTAAGATCTACTTTTCACATCTTTAGAGAGTTATTGGCAAAGCTGGGAACAGAACTGATCTTCCAACCCTTTTGCACAGCTGAGGTTCCTCTCCATAGAGGTAGCTATGACAAAATGGGGGCTCTAGATAAAATTTGAGGCACATAAGGCTGAGGTTTCTTTGTTGATTTTTAATTCTCTCCAAATCCAGCAAGAGAAAATCCTGAGATCTAAAAGGAATTGTTGTTTGTTTAATGGATTTGACATTTTGTTTGAAAAATGAAAAAATGAGTAATTAAGATCCCCCTCTGTGGTGCTTTGGAAAGCTAAACCCCAGTGAGTTGAAGTTCAGAGTAACAGAACAATACAGAATTACTTTGAAGTACTAATGAAAAGCACAACAGATGATTACAGCACAAGAGGAAAAAAAACACAGGCAGGTTATTACAGTGCTTTTTTCTATGGAGCTGGGATGCAAATCCCATTAGGGGAGTTCTATTGTCACAAGATTTGCTATATAGAAGCTATTGATAACATTGTACTATATATCTGCTTACCCTGATGTTTCCCAGAGGACGCTTGAATGAAGGAGCTTTGGAAAATATTGTCAGGAGAGTGCTTTAGAGCACCCCAAGCAGAAAGGGAAGCCTAAGGCAACATTAAAAAAAAAAAAAAAAAAAAAGAAGAAGAAGAAAGAAAAAAAGAGGTGATTAATAGCTCTTTTTTTTAGTGATTCAACAAGAGAAATGGTCCTGGGGACCACAAACCCGAAGGGCAGAGATGAATGCATGAGTAAGACCTGAGAGAGAAAAGGGCAAGTTCTCAGTTCCATAAAAGGAACACTTGGATTATCACTGCCTCCAGCTACACATAAGTGTTTAAATGGATCATTTCTGTGGGAGTCACTGCAGGGCAAAAGTGATATTTTGATAGCTAGAACCTTAGCATGAATCTACTAGGAGGGTGAAGATGTAATACCTTGTAAAAGATGGATGTTACCCTAGGGTTGCAGGTGTCAGGATCTTCTCGTTGTGTGATGGCCTTTGGAGCAAACCATTGTGTCAGAGTCTTCCCTTTTCTCTTACTCCAGGGTTGCTTTAGAACACACAACTTGCTATTCTTTTCCTTGTCTGAAGACCTCACCATTAATCTGGGTCCAGGGGTTCTTTTAAACATGGATCTCCTCTCTTTAATTTACCTAAGTCTTGTCATGTTCCCAGCCTTTAGGTTTTGAAAGTTTTGATTACTTTCTTACCACGAGTAACTCAGCCAGCAACCAGCTTAAATCTTCTGTAATTAGTTAAGACTGTGTTAGTATGTCTTGGTTACTTGCCTGATGGAGTGTGCATCCTTCTCTGTATTCAGTGCTTGAGGGGACATGAGGAATTTGAGAATATGGCAGTTGGATTGCTTGCTTTCTCCTCCAGATGGTTTACATACCGCCTCGTGCTCACCCATATCGTCAAGCATGAAAACTGAACTTTAAATTCCTGCATGGCAAAAAATAGTTAACTTTTCTGCTCTCCTCATTATCTCTGCACTTTGGTACAGGTTGGCTGGTTTGTTAGATTTTGGCATTACATGAAACATGTTACTAAAAATAGCATGTGCATTTACATTTTTGAAGGCAGCGTTGAGAGATTTTTTGTGTTTTTAGTGGGTAAATGCCTAGATAGCTTGCCACACAACATACCATACGGGGTCTGAAATGATTGATGGACTTGTGTCAGAAACAGCTTTCTGGGAATCCCAAAAAGTAGAGTAGGGGTTAGATGGACCTTCTGGAGACCATCTAGTCCAACTCCCCAGCTAAAGCAGGGTCACCCACAGCAGGTTGCCCAGGATCGCAATGTCCAGGTAGGTTTGGAATCCCTCCAGAGGAGACTCCACAACCTCTCTGGGCAGTCTGCTTCAGGGCTTCAGCACACTCAGAGCAAAGAAGTTTTTCCTCATGTTAAAGTGAAACCTTCTGTGTTCCTGTTTGTGCCCATTGTCCCTTGTGCTGTCACTGAGCAACACTGAAAAGACTCTGACCCCATCCTCTTGCCCCCTCACCCTTTAGCTCTTGCTGAGCATTGAGAAGATTCTCTCTGCTCTTCTCCTGACTAAATAGCCCCCAGTCTCTCAGCCTCAGAGAGATGCTCCAGTTCCCTCAGCACCTTCGTGGCATCCTGGAGAGGCTCAGAGTCCATCTAGTCTGTCATACTGGGCAACCTAAGTGGCGTAAGGATGGAGCATACATTTGTAATATGTTGTCATAATCACTTGAATTTAATTGGAGGCAATGTCAGTTCTGCACCTCAGTAAAAATCTTAGGGTTTTCACAAAGTATTTTGAGTAACTTATGTAGCCTGATAAAAGATTCAGATCAACCAATAACACAACTCACATCTAATACAGGGCTAAAGTGGGTAAAACTGCTTTCAAAGGCATCACAAAAGTGCTGTGAGTGGAATATCTGTTTTAGATCACTCCAAAAGAAAGATTTTGATTATCTGTGGTTTGGATGCCCAAACTGTCACCTTAAATAAGCTCTGGCAGTAAGGGGAAAGTCACTTACTTTTCTGTTGCTTTTGTATTTCAAAGTATTTCTACACTATGCTTTTCCCAAGAGAGGTTGGACCAGATGATCCTTGAGGTCCCTTCCAACTTGTTATTCTGTGACTGCATTCTGTGACTGTATTTTCTCCTCTGCTTCCTTGGCCAGATGATCCTTAAGGTCCTTTTCAACCTGATACTCTGTGATTCTATTTCTTTTGTTTCCTTGGCTAGCTCACTGCAGAGAGGAGAGACAAGTGATTTCTGTGGCAGCTGGTACCTAGTTAATCCACTTTATTTAGTCTTACTGTTATTTGTCTTCTATCTACTGTCTACATCAAGCCTTTCCCACTAGCCATCTCTGACATTCCTTTTCTACTTAGCAACAGAGGAAGGACAATGAGGTTGAGACCACAGAGACTGCAAATCTAGCATCTAATTTTGAACTTACCTTGGTTGTTGTTTTCCTTGATCACCTCTTTTTTTTTTTTTTTGAGGCCTATACACCTTTGTCATAGAGCAACACTCTCATCAGAACTCTTTGAAACCCAGATACATATTAACAAGGCATCTAAAGTTGACCTTTTGTCTGGGAGGGAGATTGCTTAATGCTCTTGGCAGTGATTTGTGAAGTCTGCTTTCCTCAGTGAATTTAGGACCCGTTTAGTATTTAAGCTTTCTTCTAAATTGTACATTTGATTTTACTGCTTTTTCTGTAGATCTAGAGGTCTGGGTGAGCATTAATGCATCAACCATATTTCTTCCAGTGATTATAGTGCTTGATATCCTCTGTATTCACCTTCTGGAAGTGCCTTGGCAGCAGAACTGACTATGCAAAAATGTCTAAGACAGGGCTGAAAGAATAATTGCCCTGGCAATTTGGCTGATGCAGTTCAATGTGTTAAGTTTTGTTTGTGACCCCCTTTTCAGCTCTGGCAATTTCAATCTACATATGCAGTATCTGACTTCAAAACGTGCAGGACAATGGGCAGGCTCCAGTGTGTCATTAGCATCATAAATCTTTACTGAAAGAGGCCCTTCTTATATTGCAAGTGCCTGCTGCTGTTGTTCTCATTTAAGTATTAAATCTAGAGGTGTGCACAATTTGTTGAAGTTTGCTGCAAGTCTTAGCAATTTTTATTCTAATTTCTTTTTATTTTGTAAGCTGCTGTCTGATCCCTTGTGGGGCTGCTTCAATGTAATGTGAATAACTGCAGAGCAAACCTCTGTCCCTGCTGATGCACTAGCATCACACTGTCAAAGACACTTTTTTATCAAGGTAGAGCAGGATGCTGTAGTTGATAACCCATCTCTCTAGCTGTAAAAGGCTGAGAAACAGGATCTTGAAGACACTTCAGGGCAACAAACTTGATTTACATTTTGTGTCGTGCTTGACTGTAGTAAAGAAGCATCCAACTCGTTCCCAGCTCCAGAAGAATGGCACAATCACTGCCTGCAAGCTGAGCACACTGCTATGAAGCAACTATAGAAGATGTTGTTTGGAATGGTTTGGGGGTGTTTGCAAACCTGCTAATCTTCACATTCCTAGTTTATTTGTGGTACTTTACCCAGCCCTATATTACAAAAGAAGAATATCACTATTTCCTGGGAATTAAAGGGTTTTAAAGGGACCTGGGTTTGATGATGTTTGTCTTCGTTCACAGGCACAGTTGCTGAGTCTGTAAAAAAGGAGCATGTTTGTACATTCTTTTTTCCTTGCTGAGATTGCAAGACCACTGCAGATGTGCATATGGGAGGTGGATGTTCAGATGTGTCACCCCCCGTAGACAGTGAATATTAGAGGGTTTAGTGATTTCATGCTGAAGTCTTCAGAATCACAGAGAATGGTGAGGAATGGTGCTCTGGTTAGAGACAAAACCACTCTGATATAGGCTGACTGTTTTTGAGCTTCAGTTTGGGAAGCCAAGCACTTTTCTCCTATTCACTTTTCCTTCATGTGCAGAGGTCAGAAGTCATTTTGGTCCCTGCTCCCTTGGGAGCTGCAGTGCTTTCTTTTTCTGCTACCACTTAGCAGCTATTTGCTTTGCCTCAGGGAATCTCAAAAAAACAGGATATATGGAAGTGGGATACAGACAGTTTTGCATTAAGGCACAGTCCTTCTCTGATGTCTCTGTGGAAGAGTTTTTCCTCTCTTGTCCAAGCATGGCTGAGTGATTACCTAAATTCTGGGAGGTTTTTCTAGGTCTAGAGTTGTTTCTGATTCCCACATCATACCTCATTTTCTGTAGGAGAGCCATCTACCAGAGTCAGAATTCTATTTGAAATCTTCCTGCAAATGCATCTCCTGTCTGTGATCTTTCTGAAGGGTTAAATGTTTCCATTACCACTGCAAGAAACAGTGGAAAGGAGCATCTGGCACCACAATTAAGTTTCAAGCATAGGTGTTCTTAGCAACCTGTACTATGTTGACATGAATGTTAAATCATTTCTCAGTTATCTCAGACAGCCAACCGAGTCCTAGGCTGCATCAAGAGCAGTGTGGCCAACAGGGCAAGGGAGGGGATTCTGCCCCTCTACTCTGCTCTCCTCAGACCCCACCTGGAGTCCTGTGTGCAGTTCTGGAACCCTCAGCACAGGAAGGACATGGAAGTGTTGGAGCGGGTCCAGAGGAGGGCCACAAAGATGATCAGAGGGCTGGAGCAGCTCTCTTATGAGGACAGGCTGAGGGAGTTGGGGCTCTTCAGCCTGGAGAAGAGAAGGCTTCGAGGGGACCTGATAGTAGCCTTCCAGGATCTGAAGGGGGCCCACAGGAAGGCTGGGAAGGGATTATTTACAAGGTCCTGCAACGACAGGACAAGGGGCAATGGGTTTGAACTGGCAGAGGGAAGATTGAAACTGGATGTTAGGAGGAAGTTCTTTGCAGTGAGGGTGGTGAGGCACTGGCACAGGTTGCCCAGGGAGGCTGTGGCTGCTCCCTCCCTGGAGGTGTTCAAGGCCAGGTTGGATGAGGCCTTGAGTAATCTGTACTAGAAGGAGGTGTCCCTGCCTATGTCAGGGGGTTGGAACTAGATGATCCTTGAGGTCCTGTCCAACCTTACCATTCTATGATTGTATCTTCCAGTTCAGTATTTGAAGTATGATGCTGGAACCACCAAACTGTCCCTAGGTTGACCAGGGGCAGAGAAGCAGCCTTTCATTTACTTGTATTAAAACAGCTGGGTTTTTTTTCAGGGTGTTATTTGAGTCTGTTGGTAGGACTGTAGCAGGGGTTTATTTTGTTTGGAAAAAGGAATTCTTCATCCATGCTAGAAGCAGCTAAGAGAGAAGCTGAGTGGGAAGATTACCACAGTCTGTTTGCAGGGAGCGTATGTGGTTTATTTGGTGTATTTGAACACTCTGAGAGAAATATTGAAGCGGTGATATACCCAAACGTGAATAAGCATAAGAAACACTTTTTCAAAGTAGGCTGGAGAAGATATGCCATTGAAAAATTGGTAAGTTTGATCACCTAAGGTTCTTTGAAAATGTATGTGAAAATACATCTCTGTCTAACTCAGATTCCCAGGCTTTCCTTACTTGCAAATGAAAGTTGGGAAAAAAAATCCTGCTGTGCTAAGAAGTATCCTTGCTAAACAAGGCATCTTTTTGTGTGTGGTGGCTGTTGGGAACTGTTCAAACTCATCATAATTTGTCTTTTTAAGACTGAGATGGTGATTTGGGGTACTGTAAGGCAAGAGGCTAAAAGTCTTAATCAGCTGTGAAGTTTGTGTGTGTCTGTGTTGCAATGCAAACTGAATGCTCTTGTCGTGGCTTTTTTGTTTTATTAATGTTTAGAGAGTTCAAGTGGGTAAATCTTTTATGGTCACACAGGAGGTTCCATGTAAACATAAGGAAAACATTCTTCACTTTGAGGGTGTGGAGGCACTGGACCAGGCTGCCCAGGAAGGTTGTGACATCTCCTCTGGAGGCTTTCAAAACATGCCTGAAAATGTCAGGTGATCCTGCTTTAGCAGGGCCGCTGAACTAGATAATCCTGAGAGATCCCTTCCAACCCCTGCAGTTCTATGATCCTGTGATTCTTTGATCTCTTGTTGGCCAGACAGGTTGGTTAGTTTTTCTGTGACTTCATGGGCTGCCCATGGAGGTGGTGGAGTCCCCATCCCTGGAGGTGTTTAAAAGGAGGCTGGATGTGGCACTTAGTGCCATGGTTTAGTTAATTAGAAGGGTTAGGTGATAGGTTGGACTCAATGATTATCTCAGAGGTCTTTTCCAACCTGGTTGATTTTGTGATTCTGTGGTTCATTAAAGCTTGGCTGAGTGCTTGTCTACTGTCCTGTGAGTGATGAGCTGGCATACCACTCTGGCTGTCACTTTGAATAGAGGAATAAATCACAACCCAACAGGGTTCTAACCAAAAAGCCGAGGCAGACAAACCTCAAAGATCAGCACTTCCCAAGTAATACCTTCCTTGGGTGAGTATTCTTTGGACAACTGCAATAAACGAGTCCTAAACATTAGAAGCCATTCCTCAACCTCAGCTTTTTTCTTTTTTTTCTTTTTTTTTTTTTTTCATCTGCCAAATTTCTGTTGGAGTTTAATCTATTAAAGTTCCAAATGAATGTGAATTCCAGTTCATTGCCCACTGATACTATTTAGTCTGTGAGACTTGTGAAATGGATTTTATTGACGTTTGGAAGTTAACCCTTTCCTAGGCTCCCGGGCAGAGGTTAGCTGCTGAAAGCATACCCTGCCATTCTTCCCTTACCAAAATCTCTAACATAAAATCTTTAGAAATGTGACAAATACTGATGTCTTGGGTTCCAAATAAATTACATTTGTCTCTCTCAGAATCTTAATGCTTTTCAGTAGATCCACTAGGCAGTAGTAAGTGATAAACTCATGGATGCTACCAAGACGCATTCTCTTCTATGTGCAGCCATAGGCACTTAAGACAGAAGTTGTGATCCTACTTGTGTCACTGGGAGCTGCTTCCTTGACTTGGGTCAGAGTTTCAGAAGGGAGAAGTGTTACCCTCTGCTGCCTTCACTGCCCTTGCTAATAGACCTCATCACACAGCAGGGCAGAAGCCTGAGCAAAGGTTACCGTTTCCCAGGACAAGAAGGGAGCGGTTTCTCATAGGATGTGCTGACACTTCCTGCCTTCCCTCCCCCTCCCCTTAGAGGTGTTATCATGGTAAACAGATATGGACAACTGCTTCAGCTGGTTCACATTCTTTATCTGAAAGACACATTTTTGTAAGTAGCTCATAAAAGAGTGATAAATTCTGATTTGCTAAAAGCCATCTGGTTAATGGATTGCTTCAAAACTATTTATAATAGCATCTATCTATGTAATTAACAGTTATAAAACGTGCTGCCTGTGCCTAGAAAATGAACATTACCATTGTTCATTAACCCTTTGTGAGGGATGTATGACTGCATTCTGAAATCCAGGACAGATTTCGTATCAAGAAAGGGTAATACTGACTTAGCAATTTTAAATACCATCTTTGACTGTTCTGTGTCTATAGAAGTCATCTCCCTTCACCAGTGTGTGCTGTTCTGAAGGCTGCACCTTGGTTTTAAACCTGGGGGGATTGATATCTCTGGAACTCAGAGTGTGGGGAAGGCAGGTGGCGTGATATGGCCCAGGTCTGGTCAGTCTCAACAATGCACTTGTTTCCAGCTCATTGGGATGCAAACTTCATCTTCCATTCAGCTGAAAGAATAGACATACTGTGAAGTGATCAAGAGAATGACTGTGATGGTTTGGGAGTTCCCCCCCACTTTGTAAAATCCCCCAGACTGGACTCAGCCAGCTGGAAGTTAAGGACTGAAGCTCTATTTACAGCTCAGCACAATGTACAAGCAGAGATATACACAACAGACAGGAATAGTTACAGACATAGACAAGTTAAAGGTAATACAGAAACACAATTCCCTTCCCAGAAATCAGAGTCCCAGGAGGGGCTCCCAACCACCCTTCCACCTTCTTCCCACCTCTCTACCTTACTCCAAGTTTGCCTTATGTGCAAGGTGAGTTTGGAGGATTGGCCAGAGGGGTTAGAAAGAAAGTGGTTAGTGAGGTTACTTGGCAGAGAGGAGAAGGTAAAAAGCTAGAGAGACAGAGACTCTCTGAGCCTGTGTCTTGTCTATGTTTGTGTTCTTGTTCTTATACGTCTCAGCAAGCCTATGAGTGAAGCAGACATCACCATTGTTTGCTTTTCACAGCCTATGATCTAATTATTTTCATTAAAATATTCCAATTAGCCTCAAACCAGCATAGTGACCAACAGAGAATCTCAGAATGGTGACACCTCTGGACATCATCTAGTCCAGTTCCTCTGCCAAAGAAAGGTTACCTAGATCTGATGGCACGGGATCACATCCAGGTGGTTTTTGGAAGTCTCCAGATAAGAAGACTCCACAACCTCTCTGGGCAGCCTGTTCCAGTGCTCAAAAGAGCTTTTCCTCACAGCGTTTTGTTCTGATGTCTGCATTGACTCCAGGTGGATGAGGCCGAGTTCCAAGTGGAGTTTGGCAGACTTTAATTAAGCCCAGCCTCATCTCTCCTTATTTTGCCATACTCTTGAAGTTGCTCAGAGACTTGCATGGCACAGCCAGCATCTGTCTGATGAGGAAAGGCTGAGAGACTTGGGGCTGTTTAGCCTGGAGAAGACTGACAGGGAATTTTGTGAGTGTAAATATCTGAAGGGTGGGTCTCAAGAAGAAGGGACCAGGCTCTTTCTCCAGTGACGTCCTGTGGTAGGACAAGGGACAATGAATACAAACTGGAACACAAGAAGTTCCACTTCAACAGAGGAAAAACTTATTTACTGTAAGGGTGCTGGAGCCCTGGAGCAGGCTGCCCAGAGAGGTTGTGGAGTTTCCTCCTCTAGAGACTTTCCAGACCCATCTGGATGCATTCCTGTGTGACCCACCCTAGATGATCCTGTGTTGGCAGGGACATTGGACTTGATTATCTCTAGAAGTCCCTTCTAACCCCTACCAACCTTCCCTAGATGATCCTACTTTGGGAGGGCAGGTTGGACTCGGTGAACTTCAGAGTTCCCTTTCAACCCCTACCGTTCGGTGACTCTGTAATTCTAACCCAGGAACTACCATAGAGCCACCACTGACTTCTAAGTCAAGTATGAGCACTGTGTCCTGGTCCAGCTGCTTCCATGCCTTTAGAAACAAACCATGAAGGACATGAAGTTCCTGAGTGGTTTTTGTGACCTTTTCAGTGATAGTCAAAGCATTGCCTAAGAAGTGAAATACCATACATCTGTTCTTTGAGCTGAATCTCCTTCATGATGCTCAAAAGTCACCTTCTACTTGAGACTGTTTTCCTAAGTGTTTCTTTAAAAGTCTCCCAAGGATCTAGCAAAATAAAAATGCTTAGCTGATCTTGTGTGGAAAGAAAAAGACTGCAAGCACACAGCAATTTCAGAGGGGCTGGCAGGAATTTTTAATGCGACTGAAAGTGTCTGAGTGACAAATTAGTAATAAAAATGTCACTAATTAGACTGTAGTAGAATCTTGATAATCAAAACTACTTGGGTGAGACTAAATATATTCAGATGATGGGGAGCCCAGATAATGGGAGTCAGCTGAAGAGAGAGGCAAGCTGGCAGCTTGTTGCAAAGGCAGGCTTAGAGAGCCGGCGAGTGTTTTGAATAAACAAGCACCTAGCAATTTACAGAAGGCACTCCAAAAGTAGTGCTGAAAGGACAGCTGGATGGAGAGTTTTGAACAGTAGGGAAGCATCAGCTCCCTGGATCAAGAATTCTGAACAGCAGGGAAACGTCAGCTGCCGTGAATGGAGGAGGACAGAGGCAGTGCTAGAACAGTGAGACAAGTTGGGCCTGAGCAGTCTGGTTTAAGCACTCTGAAATCTCCTTTGGTCTACTAAACAGGTCCTACGTGCTCAAGGGGCCTCTCGGGTCCCCTGTTTTGCCCTCAGCACAAGTCTGTGATGTGAGACATCTGTAAAGGGTTAACCCTCCTGGGTGGGGGAAGTGGTCAGAACTTGACCCCACATCTGCTTGACCCTAGGTGTAGTGTTTAGCCCACTCCCACCTCCTGTCTGGACTCCCTATATAAACAGGGGAACTTTCTGTTTTTCTCTCTCTCCTTGTGGCCTGCGTGCTCGATACCACTGTTCCTGCTGATCCTGTCTTACCACCTGGCCAGTCTCTCCCACACAGTGGACATCCCTTCCATCCATTGCCATCCATCTGGTTGTATATATATTTTGTATCTTGTTTTCCCTTCCCTATACCTATTTGTAACTCCTCCACCTTAAATACCTTTTATTTGTTGTTAAAGCTTTTCTTTTAACTTCCGAATCTTAGCCAGACTGCTCTTTGGGTGATTTTACCCCTTCTGTCTCCTCCTTTCTTTCCCCCTTTCCAAAAGGGGTAGGAGAGGGGAAGTCATCCTACTATCATTGTATTGGTTTCTGTTAGATTTTTTTTTTTTTTGAGTCCCCTGGGAAGCTAAACTCAAACCAATACAACATCAATAGGAATTGGGTCTGTAGCAGGCTGAATTACCTTGCTAAGAGGGTTAGGGCTAGCTGATTTCTTCTGGTACCAGGTTAATTCTGTGGTAGCAACTAGTGACACACCTTCTGGGGAGAGGGAGGAGGCACTGGGAGGTTTTCCTTATCCCTGAGGCAGATGGCTTAATAAAAGCAGTTTAGTAGAAAATGTGTTGAAAATGCTGGAAGCTACCCCTTACAGAGAGATGGAAGTTTGCCAGAGAGGGAACAAGATGTCTGTAGAGGGAAGGAATAATCCAATGTTAGTATCAACTGTTGTGTGAAAGAGAAAAACTTTTACTTTTTGACAAGGGAGTATCTTTTAGGCAGGACCTTTGGGTCAGTTAGTTGAATTGGCTTACAGGGATGCTGTGATCCTGTAAGTAAAGCTTTTTTTCCAGCTGGTTCTAGTGCTGCATTGACATCATTCTTCCCATTCTTCCTCAGGTGGGATTGTGGAAGAAGTAGTACCTGAAGGACCTTGTTCAGTGTTTTCACATGCAGCAAACCTTTGCTGTGAAGAGAAAGGGCCTTTGGTATGCAAGGGCAAGCAATCCTGTTCCTCAAGGCTCTAGACCACGTAGGACAGAATCAAAGTGTCTTTGGTTAATGGGCAGTGGGGGAAGTCTGGCTCTAATATTTACTTTCAGAGCACTTAAAGAAAGGCACCCCCCACCAGACTGCATAAAAATACAGAATATATTGGAAAATTAAATGGAAGGTGCTAGTTAATATCTACAAACTACGATGCAAAAGGTATTTTCTGCAATGCATTTGGTGTTTTCTGTTTGCCTTCTATCTGGTTCATAGTGGTATGCCCATAGCAGCCATTTTATGACATCCCCTACTTGCCCTCAGCCTGGTTTCTCACAATACAGCTTTTCTCACACAGACTTACCTTTTCCTTCATATCCTGCTTCATAAATAGTTAATATCTGAGTATTTCAGGTTTCCCCTGGGAGAACCTTGCCTTCACTCACCAAGAATTTACTCACAAATTGGTATCATGCTTGAGTGACCAAGAGATGCCTACCCCAGGGCTGGCTGTGACTTCTGCTTTAGGGTCAGTACCTCATATCTTAGTTGATAATTGGAGAACAAGGTGTGATTCATATTTTAGTGGACTTACTAGGAACATAGGCAGCTTTTCAATTAGCTAGTAGCTTCTAAATGACTATGTCAGTGTGAGGAGTATTTATTGCAGTGGGTGCGTGTGTTAGTTCCAGCGTTTAAGCTATCGCTTACAGTCTCTGGAAAGAAGCACCCTTTTGTTTCCAAAAATAAAACATGTTTCCCACAGGGAAATCATGAGTGGGCAAACTGGGCCTTGTAGTATAGAATCATAGAATGGTTTAGGTTGGAAGGGACCTCAAAGCTCATTCAGTTCCAACTCCCTGCCATAGGCAGGGACACCTCCCACCGGTACAGATCACTCAAGGCCTTGTCCAACCTGGCCTTGAACACCTCCAGGGAGGGAGAACCACAGCCTCCCTGGGCAACCTGTGCCAGTGTCTCCCCACCCTCACTGCAAATAACTTCTTCCTAACATCCAGTTCAAATCTCCCCTCTGCCAGTTTAAACCCGTTACTCCTTTTTCTTGGGAGAAGAGATCAACACCCACCTCACTACAACCTCCTTTCAGGGAGTGGTGGACAGTGAGAAGGTCTCCCCTCCCTCCCCTCCTTTTCTCCAGGCTAAGCAAACTCTGTTCCCTCAGCCTCTTCTCGCTAGACCTGTTCTCCTGACCCTTCACCAGCTTAGTTGCCCTTCTCTGGGCACACTCCAGCACCTCAATGTCTTTCCTGTAGTGAAGGCTTAAAACTGAACCCAATACTCAATGTGTGGCCTCACCAATACTGAATGCAGGGGGACAGTCACTGCCCTTGTCCTGTTGGCTGCACTATTCTGATCCAGGCCAGGATGCTGTGTATTTCAATGGACAGAAATATGCTGCTTCCATCCACGTTTTCTCAGAGGACAGTATTGTAGCAGAGCAGCATAAATTTTTCTCTATACTAACACTCTTTATTCTGGCCATATGTAGTATACTCTTTTGCTGAGCTACTTTCTAAAGTGCTTCTTTGGTGGGTCCAGGTAATTTCTATTGCTAAACATCTTATAACCATGGGAGGTCTCTACACATCTAGGTTTAAACCATCAGCAATTAAGCAAAGGAGTCAAACTCACGTGTAGGACGAGAATTGCAAGATGCTCTGTTTTTAATGACATTAAGTTCCTCCAACCTGGAAATACTCATAATTTAGGTATTACTTGTATTTTGGCTAGTGGTTGCTTACTGCTGAAAATAAATTTGTAATAGTGAAAAATCACTAGGCAATACATTTAAAGATTCAAATAAAAGATTCAAATAAAACAGAAGTTGCAGTCTGGGACAGGCTGAGGTGAAACCAAGCTGATGAACAGGCTGTGAAGGAACTTAGCTGAGTTATTTACAGGACCTTTTCCTTAACTGATACCAGTGCAAAATTAGAAGACAACCTGGCAGCAAGGATATTTGGGGGTGGGGGTGGGGGGTAGAAGGTAATTAATGTGTTATGGTATATATCCATTAAAGAAAATTAAAGTATCTCCTCACAAAACTGTCTGTCCAGAAATAGCGCTGTTTGGGTCAACAGAAAAGGATTGGATTTTTCTGGTCACAGCACTAAGCCTTAACTACAACCTGCCTTTGACTACACCACAGTCCATACTCACCAAGGTTTGTGAGTATAGGTGGCTAGCTGAGAGAGTGGTGTTTCTGCTAGTTCCTGACCTTGCTTCTCAGGGAAATTCTAATGTAAGATTCCTACTGAGCGCCAGAAAACCTGCTTCATGCAGCACTCTTAAGATTGCCAGCCACAAAAGTGATTCTGGAGGGTTTGTTACTCAAGAGATGTGTTGCATGGTTTGCCATTTTCCTACCTCTCTCTGTTCTAGCCAGCTACCTGCTCCCCCCTTTATTTTATTTTTTTTCTCAGCTGTGATGCATGTTCACACCAGTATTGATGGAAGTGAACAAAACAGAGCTGTGGTGGCCGACACTGCTTTAAAAAGATGGGCTAAAAAAATCAATGTGTGCTAAGTGCAAGTGGCAAGCATGGCAGAAGAAAGGAATTGCTTTGCTTTTCTTTTTTTTTTTTTCCCCAAGCTACCAAGAAGCATTGCTGTTAGTGCAAAAGCAGAAAATAATAGCTTTTAATAATGAAGCTTTGTGTAACCTGACTAATGGCAAGAAAAAACCCTCACAATTACGGTCATGTTCTCTTCGGAAGAAAAAGGGAGGAGGCTTCAGAGGTGGAGTGGAAAGCTCCCTTTTTAAACCTTTCTAATCTAAAAGAAGACTGACCCATCTTTTACTGAGTCATGTATACGCTCATTTATTTTTTTATACGGTCTCTGACCTCATTAGTGGTTGCTGGAAGTAATTAAAATCCGTAGCAGAAGACCATAATGGAAGGTAGGACAAAATAATATAATTGAGCACATTAATGTAGGCTTTTAGATACTGTTGCATATTATTGTACATTATCAGTCTTCTTCTTCTTCTCCATGGTGCATATGGCTCCCTTAACAAAACTGAAACATGTAGTACAAAAAAAAAACCAAAAACAAGTGGTGATATCCTTGTTGACTTACTCCTCCTCATTTTGGGTCTATGAACAAAAGTGAGCATTAAAGTGTGATGGTTTGGGTGTTCCCTGCCCCCCACGCTTTGTAAAATGACCCAGACTAGAACTCAGCGGGCTGGAAGTTAAGGACTGAAGCTCTATTTACAGCTCAGCACAATGTACAAGCAGAGACAGACACTATAGACAGGAATAGTTACAGAAATATACAAGTGAAAGGCAATACAGAGACACAACTCCCTTCCCAGAAATCAGAGACCCCAGGAGGGGCTCCCAACCACCTTTCCACCTTCTCCCCACCCCTGTACCTTACCCCAAGGTTTGCCTTATGTGCAAGGTAAATTAGGAGGATCAGCCAGGGGAGTTAGAAGAAAAGTGGTTAGTGAAAATCAATGAGCAGAGGAGCCAGAGCCAGAAGCTGTTCTCCCAGCAAGAGACAGACAGAGACTGACTTATCTATGTTTTGGTTATTGTTACCAAACAATTTTTTTCAGCAAACCTATGAGTGAAATAGACATCACCATTGTTTTCCTTTCACAGCCTATAGTATAATTTTCTCTATTAAAATATTCTAATGAACCTCAAACCAGCACGTAAAGTTAGGGCACAAAGGATCAAGGGCTGAGCATGGGAAATAATTTGCTATGGTGGGCACTGCTGTGCTTATGTAGTTTAACTGAAACTGAGTGTGGCTTCTTAGGAGTTTGCTTTTCCCTTTATGAATTTTAATATTACTTGTTTTGATACCTGTGGAATCTTGAAGAAAATGTTCTGTTTTAATTTCTTCCACTAGTGAATTATCTAGAAAGCATAGCAGAAAGTATGAGAGGTGTTTGCCTCAGTCTTTTCAAGTAGCATTCATTCTGAAGAAATTTTCTTCTGGGGATCCAGGTGAGATTCCAGGAATCATTAGGCTCTGAAAGAGTGGAGTACTTGTGTAATATCTGAAGAACCCTGTTCAAACATTTATTAATTGCTGCATGTATAAAAATCAAGCCAGGATAATATGATTCTGTGCATGAGGTTGCTCCTTTGATGGCCATTTGATGGGCAGGGCCTTAAAATTTGCTATTGCTCACAGGTGTGTCACAGATGAGACCTTTTTATAGCACCTCTTGGCTCAGTTTCACTGTCCTCTATTATTTTAAGTGTTCTGGCACTTGCAGTCAGTGGCTGAATTTTGGTAGACCTGTCTGTGTGCCATCAGAGGGCAAAAACAAGCCTTTGTGCTCACCTGGACCCCTCAGAACTGCAGAGCAAGAGGGAGTGGAATTCTGCCTGGGTTTCCTGATATTCTTGCTTTGAATGAAGAAGGCTTTGTGCATTCTCATATAAAACTTCGCATAACAAAACCAAGAGTAGCAGAAAATCACTCTTCACAAGTTCACTCCACTTTGCTTTTAAAAGCCATCCCATCAGGCTGTAGATCTCAGGTGAGGCACTGAATGAGTGGAATGCTCCCTAGGATGATTTCTGATGATTGCTAAGTGCAGATCAGTGAGGGAAGTGACTTCTGGAGTTGAGTGTTTTGCATTGCTAATGCTGTATACCGCTCTTTACTCTGACTTTGCTGGCAGCCAAACCCAGAAAGAGCTTTTATCTTTCCTTCTCCCTTCAGTCTCCACTGTGAGTCTTTTCCACTTAAAATGATAATAGATCTTGCTCCACTGTTGAGGTTTTGAATCTATTGAAGGCAGCTGCAGCTGAAAATGTAACCTCTAAAGGGTACTTGATTCCTATGGGGCTGGAAGAGCTGCACATCATGAACAGGTATTGTAGACCAGTATGTGTGCAGTATTAAAGCTGCAGCTCCTGAGGGAGTTTTTCTTCTTTAAAAAGGCTGAGAAGAGAATAATTCCTTTAATGTGTCCACCTTTTCCTGACAGAGTGGTGTAAGCCAGGCAGCAGTGAGGCCAGAATTAAGCAGTGAGTAGCTGATACCTTGATTCAAAGTGCTTCCTGTTAGCCTACTAGGTCTCAAAAAGGTGGTATGTAGCAGTTAGTGTTAGAAATGTTATTGAACCAGTGGAGGAGAGCCATAGATTTTTAGAATGGCTTGGATTGGAAAGGAGCTTAGCTTACCTGCACTTTATGTACATAAGTGAATAGTGTAGGTATGTTAAGTACACTTAGGTCAGTAGACCTAAATCTTCCAGTGAATAAACTCTTTTAAAATAAATCCCTCCGTTCAAGAAAGACAGGGAACTCCTTGAAAGAGTCCAGTGCAGAGCCATGAAAATGGCTGAGAGAATGATTAAGAGAATCTTCCTTGTGAAGAGAGACTGAGGAAGCTGAGGCTTTTCAGCTTGGAGAGGAGGAGACTGAGAGGTGACCTTATTAATGTTGATAAATATGTAAAGGGTGAGTGCCAGGAGGATGGAACCAGGCTCTGCTCAGTGATGCTGGACAAGACAAGAGGCAGTGGGTGGGGAAGTTGAGGGATAGGAACTTTCATGTAAAGATAAGAGGTTTTTTTCACTGTGACCATGATGGAGCACATCAACAGGCTGCCCAGGGAGGTTATGGAGTCTCTCTCTCTGGAGATATTCAAGACTTGCCTGGATGTGTTCCTGTGTGATCTGGTATAGGTGATCCTGCTCTGGCAGGGGGGTTGGACTGGATGAGTTTTTGGGATCCCTTCCAGCTCCTGACCTTCTGTGATCAGAAAGAGACTTGAAGGAGGAGAGGGAAGTTGTATATCTACTAAACAGTTCAAAGTCTAGCAGTGCAAGAGTGACTAATAAGAATTCTTTCTGGCTATTCTAGCAACTGAGGTGGCTGTCAGAGCATCATCTCTGCTGTGCTGGTTTTATCTCACTTGCTTAGCTGCTCATCACAAACTTACAACTTTTGGTAGCAGTGCAAAACATTTTAGTAATTCTTCACTCACGTCATTGAGTTTTGAGGGCTCCTCATGTCTCTAAAAAAAAAGACTATGCAGAAAGTCAGAATGTTCATTTATAGAATTGTTAAGGTTGGAAAGGCTTCTAAGATCATCAAGTCCAACGGTATCCCAGCTGCTGTGGCTGTATAAAGGATATCCTGTAACACCACATTTTTGTGCTTCTTGAACACCTCCGGGGTGGAGACTCCACCACCTCGCTGGGCATAATTAATCATGAATTAATCATACTTTGTGCCAAAAGTGGGGCTACAGACTGTCTCCTGAACATAGATGAAGCTCACTACTCCTAGCTGGTTTTATCCACCATTGCTTTTTGTGGGCCATCTGCATAAAGCTGACTGGGAAATACAAATTCCACTAATTGCAGTAATACTGAATTCCCTGAGGCTTAAGGAGCTGATTTATGCCTCTGTGGTTTAAGGAGGCTAAATATCTCAGCAGCACAGTGGCTATTTGTGTACGTAGCGCCCATTAAACTTCATGGGAGTTTCCAAACTCCTCTTCAGCACATAAGATTGATGGAACAAGTTGTGGAGTGTGCTAGTATCCTATCACTTCCCTTTATGTTGTTCTCTTCATGGGAACATCTTAATGGCTGTACAAAAGGACTAAATCACAACTAGCTGTATAAAAAGCAAATGATGAATAAATGAGTAAGTAGATTTAAAAGAAAGGTAGTGAGTGACTCAGCCAGTCTGATCATTGTCAGCAGCAAGTTTAATGCAACTAGGATAAAGTATTTCTGGCTCCCAGATGTTGTACTAACTCAAACAGTCAACTCCACAGCAAATACAACACAGAAGAGGAGTGAGAATTTTTTTTTAATGCTTCTAGTGTAACAAAAGGTGAGTATGGAGATTCTTATTGTAATAGAAGCAAAGATCTCTTCGTCCCTTTCCTAATTTAAATCAGTTACCTGGTTCATCATTGGTGCCATCCATATGATCTTGTTTTATGAAGGACATAAAAAAGAGTAGCATCAGGAGTGTCTGTGGGAAGACTCTGCAATGCAGCTTACAGCAGCAAAAAGGAGAGCCTTTCTCTTCTTGAGCTAGGGCCCAAGTTTTTCAGCTAGACACTAACTAACTAGCTAAATCCTACTCAGCTATGCAATGAAATAACTCCAATGATATAAGGAATAATCAAACCAATTCAAACCTCCTCATTTGTGCCAAGCACTGAATTTTAATTGTGACAACATATGAATATTTATCGTGTAAACTGACAGCATGGCAAAATTTCAGCAAACTGGGGCACTGCATTTCTTTGTTCATGTCTATTTCCAGGATTCAATCTAGACTCCCTCATCCTCATTGCTAAAATAAAATCTTGCTCACAACAGCCCTCTGAACACTCTGGGCTTGGGGAAGAGTGACTGGAAACTGACCATCAGAGAGAGTCCTGGGAGTGTTTATTGACAGCTGACTGGATGTGAGCCAACACTTGCTCAAGTGGCCAAGAAGACCAACAGCATCCTGGCCTGGATCAGCAATAGTGTGACCAACAGGACCAGGGAAGTGATTGTCTCCCTATTTTGGGTGCTGTTGAGTCCTGAGTTCAATTTTGGGCACACTCACTCCACAAAGAACATAAAGTTCCTGGAGCATGCCCAGAGAAGGGCTTCAAAGCTAGCTAAGGATCTGGAGAACAGGGCTGGTGAGAAGTGGCTGAAGGGATATGGGGAAAAGGAGGCTGAGAGGAGACTTCATTGCTCTCTATAGCTCACTTGAAAGAGGTTGTAGTGAGGTGAATATTGGTCTCTTGTCGCTAGTATCAAGTGACAGGACAAGAAAAAATGGCTTCAAGTTGCAGCAGGGAAGGTTTAGAGTAGATATGAGAAGAATCTTCTTCACTGAAAGGGTTCTCAAAGACTGCAACAGGCTGCCCAGGGAGGTAGTTAAATCTCCATTCTTAGAAGCTTTTATAAGAGGCAGAGATGTGCTGAGGACTGTGGTTTAGCACCAGGTTTGGTAGAGTTAGAGAACGGTAGAACTTGATAGTTGAAGATCTTTTTCCAACCAAAGTCATTTTATGATACATGCCCAACAACCAGCATGTGCAGTGTGCTCAGTGAAGAGTTAACTGAAAGGAAGCTGCAGTTCCACCATACTGGAGGTGAGTGGCCATTTCTTACCTGAAACTGCACATAGTACTGGAATTAGGAAGCATATTGGAGTAACTCCCCTTTTGCCTTAGGAGCAGCACACAGGGAGACCTTGGAGTTGAATGGTGGTCATCTTCTGAGTACAAGTGTTGCCAAGACATAGAGGCTAGATGAAAAGTAGTGAGACCTCTGTAGTGTGCTGTTAGAGACACAGGCACTGGATGCATATGTAGCAGCTCTGCCTAGTTCTGATATCTAAGTAACTGTATGATACTGAGGGAACCAAGATGTGGTTTCATTGATGTCCTTTGAAGAACATTGTCAGAGAAGGAAGGTGTGGGATAAAGGGTAGATAATGAGAGCAGTGACGTGGGGAAAGTGTTATTCAAGCCAGTTATTCAAGTGTTATTCAGGCAGTTCCAACGCACAGCAATGGCTGTCCTTGAGGTTTTGGGTGTTTTTCTCACAGTACTGAGGAAAAAAGCAGAAGTCACTGGTTCCTGCTAGTTCACATGGCACTTCACATCCTTCCCAAATCTCCATCAACACCTTCTGTCATCAGGGACAAAAAGGGGGGTCAAATGTGGAAGAAATCTTCTGGCAAAGCTTGCGTCTTAGAGGCTACCTGTCCTTGGAAACAGAGAAATGTATTTAATGGTAGGAGCAGAAGGCTGTCTGCAGTAAAGAGGCTAGGCCTGAGATTAAAACAGACCTGGAGGCATTCATGGTGTTTGAAAAGCAGCCAGAGCAAATGGGCAGCAAGGCTCAAAAGCTCAAAATGCTGGTATGTTAGCATGGGATTGAACCTGTCTATAATGAGATTGTCTTGGTGTGTCTGGTAACTGTGGCAGCCAAATCTTTATTTGACACCTCACCATTTTTTATCCATCTCACAGATCATAGAATCATAGAATGGTGTCCCCTCTCTGGGGGGTGTTCAAGGCCAGGCTGGACACAATCTTGAGCGATATGGTCTAGTGGAAGGTGTCCACCCATGGCAGGGCTGTTGGAACTAGTGGATCTTTCAAGGTCTCTTCCAACCTAAGCCATTCTGTGAATTATTATAAGCAACCAGTTTTGAGAAGAAGCTTCATTTAGCAGCAGTGCTTCAGCTGTTCTAGAATCAGACTGCTTGTTTTCTAGTTCTCCACTTCTATCACCTTATCAGTCCAGGCCCTTCCTGAAGCTCTCTGCACACATTCTGACTGCTATCATCATACATCAGAAAAAGGAGTGGGTCCTTTTAAAATATTCTACCCTATTTTTAAACTCCTTCTGAAGGACCCAGGGAAATCCTAATGAATACGAATCCCCAGAAACTGCAAAGTCATAGACAGGTGTACATGATGACCTTCAGAAGTCCCTTCCAATCCCTACCATTCTGTGATTTCCAGAAAGGAACAAGACATTACTTGCAGCTCTCTGGGTTTGCAGCTCTTCTTTCACTCTTACGCATCCTGCAGGAGATGCAAAGGAAGGTGTCACAGAACAGCCAGACTTGGTCTGGTTTAGGTAGCTATGAGTTCAGGAACACCAAGGAGGAAGGAATATGTTTTGTAGCCATTTGTCTTTCAGATGCTGGGTGGGTGTGGGTCTGTGAGAAATCTGTTTCTGATTGTCTCAAGCTAAGATCTACTGGACCTTCATGCATTTACCTGACAAGCCAAAACAAATTATCCATGCAGAGTGCTGTGAGATGCTTAGTCCTTGCATATCTGAGGGAGTTTAAAGGATGATGAGACAGAATATGGCAGTGGTCCCTCAGTGGCTTTACTTCCTGCTTTGAAGATGTCTAAGCAGGTGTACTGCTTGTTTCCAGGGTCACCTAGCAGGGTGGTTCAAGCAGCCACCACCGCTTGCTTTCACAGCTGGGGCAGCGATGACTGTGGCAGCACAGTTGGTACATGTTTAGTATGATACCACTCTTAACACGGGAGCAACACTGAAGCTGCTGTAGCTGACAGGTAGAAACCTGAAGTGTGAAAGAAGCAGATGAATCTCTTCCTCTTCCTGACAACTGCCTTGGGATGTGACAGTACAAGATGAGAACTGGAATCTGTTTAGCCTCTTCTCTGTGCTGCTTTGGGCACAGTGCTCATCCTTCAGCAGCTTCCTGCTGATAAGGACTTGGTTTAGAGCATGGTTTGTAATAAAGTCTTCTGGTACCTAGCATTTCAGGGATATTATTGCTACCTAACAGGGCACAGTAAATAGCAATCTTTAATTTAGTGTTACAATTTAGAGTAGCAATTCAAGTACTTTGGATTGGGTGGAGGAGAAGAGGTTGAAGTGCAATATTACTTCCTTAGGGTCACGCAGGCCACGCAGCTTAGGAGAAGTGAGAGCTGTACCTCAGTACTCCTGGTTTTGTTCTCATGCTGCAAAAGCAAGCTTGGCAGTATTGGTGTTCAGGTATTTTTCTAACAAGTGTGGTCTGTCTGTTTGGGCTTTGAGAGAAATGTCTGTGGTCCCTCCTCTGACAGACACAAAACCAGACTCTCACCAGGCTCTGTTTGCCCGTATCTTGCTTGTAATATATTAGACTTCTTGCCCTGGTGAAGTGGTGGGAAGGAAGGAAAACAGTGCCTTTGGTTTACATCTTGACTTTTTAAAAAAAATATTACTGGGGCTGTTCAGCCTGGAGAAACAAAGGCTCTGGGGAAAACTTACAGGAGCCTGCCAGTACTGAAGCTGGCTATGAGAAACTTGGGGAGGGACTTTACAATGGCTTGTTGTGATAGGATGAGAGGGAATAGATTGTAGCTTGAGGAGGGGAGATTTAGGCTGGATATTAGAAAGACATTTGTTAAAATAAGGGTTGTGAGATGCTGAAACAGGCTGATCAGGGAACTCATGGATGCCCCCTCCCTGGAGGTCAAAGTCAAGGCCAGGTTGGATGAGACCTTGAGCAAGCTCTTCTCATGACAGGTGTCCCTGCCTGTGGCAGTGGGGGGTGGAACTAGATGATCTTTAAGGTCCCTTTCAACCCAAACTATTCTGTGATTGGTATTTCTTAGATAGATGCTGCTGTCAGAAGGGTCTGTAAATACTTTTCTTTCTCTGAAGTTTGCTGGAGATGGCTAGAATGAATGTCTTTGTTTTAACTTAAATGTTTTCCACAAGGCAAAACTCTGTCTTCTCCCAGCAGCAGATGTCATTAATCTTCAATTTGTTGTACCTCTTGATTCAGGTCTTTGGTTAAGCATCCACACATCTTCAAATACATCTGTCTTGGAATTTATGTGCTGTCTAGTATGGCAGCATAGCCACATGGTGTTCCCCTATTCTTACAATGCTTTCTTGAATGATTTCTTATCATTATCTTCCATTTCACTTCGTCTTGGTCACAGCCTGCTAATGATGGAGTGAGCAGATTTGGGTGAAAGTTCACTATTAGCTTAATTATCTTTTATTCAAGTCTGCTGGATTACTGCAATAAATGCTGATTGCTATCTCAGGCTCGTTCTTACCCTCAGTTCTGCATTTGCACTGCAGGTTGTCTGCTGAAAATATGCCAAGTTTTTTTGAGTTTGTTCTAAATATGCTGACTATGGGATTCATGGTTGACTGTTGAGCCTTTAGGAGTTACTGTATGGAGTTGCAATATTAGTATTGGAGTGAAAAAAACATCTACAGTCAGATAGAGGAGATTTCCTACCTCCTGTACTCCTTATGTGTGACCCTTAGCTTAGGAGAGTTTCACATGTACCATCCCTTTCTACTGGAACCCCAAAAGGCTCTTGTTTAGCAGCCTAATTGAGATTTTTAGTGTACAGGTTAGTGGCAGTGTGATTGCTTCCACCCCATGGTGTTGAGCCACCAGCATGTTACCTATTTATCTCAGCTTAGAAGGTGCACTGAGTCTAAAGTTGCAAAGAAAGTACCTCTGTTTCCTTATGGGGAAAAAAAACCTCTAAACAAACCCACAGATCTTAATTTTTGCTTTTATTCAAACTCCTAAATGCTACACTAAGCTGGCATGCACGTTTTCATCCAAGTCATGCCACTTTGCCTTCCCACCTCAGCAGGAAGAAGTGGCTTCCTTGACTCATGCTGTGATTTGTACTTGTGCTTCTGAGGAGCCTGACCTGATTGTGCTTGAGTGCTTCAGCCTGCAAGATTGACCTGTGACTCAGTGTGGTGGAGAATCATGTATTTATTTATCCTCTCTTGCTGCTGTCGCAGCTGGCTTTAGTTTCTTACCTAAAGTTAACTTGATGTAAATTTACTGGGTTGTGTTGGCTGTGCCATAGCTTAAATTGTAGTCCTACAGCAGATTTCATTCATATCTGCATCAAGGTTGCATGTTTTTGAATCTCAGTGTTATCTGCAGCTGTGAGAAGAAAACATAGCTCGTCAAGATATGCTGTGAAATGATCAGAGAGTGCTTTGAAAATCAGAGGACTGTAGGAGGTAGGGGTTGGAAGAGGCTTCCAGAGGTGATCTAGTCCAACTTGCCTGCAAAACCAGGATCACCTAGGACAAGACAGACAGGAATGCATCCAGGCAGGTTTTTGAAGTCTCTAGGGAAGGAGAGTCCACAGCTTCTGGGCAACCTGTTCCAGTGCTCCAGCACCCTTACAGTAAAGAATATTCTTGTCATGTTAGGTGGGTCTTTGTGTGTTCCATCTTACTGTTCCTCGTCCTAATACTGGGCACCACGGGAAAGAGACCCACCCTTCAGATAGTTATAGTCATTAATAAGATCCCCTCTCAGCTTTCTCACAGCATGTCAGTGTTTGGAAGGGACCCAAAGAGATCGTTGAGTCCAACCCCCCTGTCAGAGCAGGACTACACAATCTAGCTCAGGTCACACAGGAACACATCCAGACAGGCCTTGAAAGCCTCCAGAGAAGGAAGACTCCACAACCTCTCTGGAGAGCCTGTGCCAGTGCTCTGGGACCCTTACAGTAAAGAAGTTCCGCTTGTGTTGAGCTGGAACCTGCTGTGCTGCAACTTCCATCCATTGCTCCTTGTCCTATCCCAGGCAGCAAGTGAGCAGAGCCTGTCCCCCTCTACCTCCTGACCCCCAGCCCCTACATATTTAGAAACATTGATTAAATGCCCTCTCAGTCTTCTGCAGACTAAGCAGCCCCAGGTCCTGCAGCCTCTCCTCATCAGGCAGTGCTCCAGTCCTCTCCTCATCCTAGTAGCCCTCTGCTGGACTCTCTCCAGCAGATCCCTGTCTCTCAAACTCAAGACTGAACAGCCCCAAGTATGTCAGCCCTTCTTCACCATAGACTTGTTCAAGCTTGTAGCTCTCTGTTAGACTCTCTCCAGTAGTTCCCTGTCTCTCTTGAGTTGGGCAGCCCAAAGGTGCATACAAACATTACAGATGTGGTCTCCCCAGGACAGAGTAGAGGGAAAGGAGAACCTCCCTAGACCTGCCAGACACTTTTCTTGCTGACAGCCTGGCGCTAAGCTTCTACATCCATATTTAGGAACTTTAGTACTTACACTTTGATAGCAGTGGAAATACTCTGGCTCTGTTAAGCTTGGTTCTTGGAATAATTCTCCTCTGATATGTTGTTTCAGGTGTGAAATGAATGTTTTAAATCTGAGAACGTTCTTAGGTTTTATTACACCTGAATGTATTTTTAGTGTGCAAGTCTGTGTTGGATGACCAACTTTTGCATTTCGAGTGTCTTTTATAAATCATGGCACATTGATATACTGTCACATCAATAAATTAAGTTAAGGGACTAACCTAAACAAATGCCAAAATCATTAGCAGTTAATTAACCTTCTGTACTTCCCTGCAAATTGACTTGGTTTTAATTGACGACGTGGGCTGTGTTCGCTTGTGCTGTGCTCCTGCAAACAAACGAGAGACACCACACGAAATGCAGTGGGGGTGGGGGGAAGAGGGAAGGCAAGGAGAAGAATGGAAAAGAATGTGAAGGCATCATCTCCATCAGAGTACCAGCAGCAAAACTGTTAGCTGTGTGGCTGCTGCAGCAGCAGAAGTGCAAAGGATGGGAGAATGACAGATTGCATTGGGTTGGAAGAGACCTGGAAGGTTTTCTAGTGCAACCCTTCTTGCAGACAGTAGGGGCACCTGCAACTAGATCAGGTTGCTCAGCACCACATCACTTCTGATCTTGAATGTCTCCAGGGACAGGGCTCCCACCACATCCCTGAGCAACCTGTTCCAGTATTTCACCACTTAGGTCCAACCAAAACCTATCCTGCTCAAGTTTCAAACTATTGCTCCTCATCCTGTTACTGCAAGCCCTTCTAAACTGTCCCTTCCTGAAGTCCCCTTCAGACACTGAAGTGTAGCTATAAGCTCTCCCCAGAACTTTCTCCTCTTCTCCGAGCTGAATACCCTTAACTGCCTCAGCTTGTCCTCATAGCAGAGCTGCTCCAGCCCTCTGATTATCTTTGTGGCCCTCCTCTGGATCTGCTACAGCAGGTCCACATCCCTTGTGTGCTGAGTGTCCCATAGGTGGACTTAACACTCCAAGTGAGGTCTCACCAGAGTGGAGCAGAGTAGCAGAATGGTCTCTCTCAACCTGTCGGCTGCATTTCTCTCAGTGCAGCCCAGGATGCCATTTGCCTTCTGGGCTGCAAGTGCACACTCTCTGCTCATATCTAGCTTCTCATCCACCAGTACCCCCAAATCCTTTTCTGCAGGGCTACTCTCAATTTCATCATCCCCTGCCCTAGACTCATATTGAGGCTTGCACTAACCAAGGTACAGGATGGGTTTCTTTTATGCCTTATTGAATATCATGAGGTTGTCCTGAGCCCACTTCTCCAACCTTTCCAGACCCTTCTGTCTGGCACCCATCTTGTCCTTCAGTCTTATCAACAGCACTACTCAGCTTGGTATCATCTGCAAACTTGCTGAGGGTGTCCTCATCAAGGGCATCATGCCATCTATGTCAGGGGTGAATGTTCAATGACCAAGTGATTCCATGACATTGATCTACACTGGTCCCAGTACAGACCCTTGAGGGACACCAGTGGGACACCCATCTCTGTCCAGATGCTTAGGGCTTTACTGTCCTTCCATTGCCTTTGGCACTCACTTAGGCCACTGGTTGGCAAAGGTCTTGGTTTACAAGCATCTGTGTGTTGCTTTTGGCAGTGGTGGTGGCATTTATTTTTCTTTTTAACAATAGCAAACCTATTCCAGTTTCCTAAACAGGCATAAAAAGCTCTTTAAAAATAAAACAGTAAAAATCTCCTGCTTTTAAGTCAGTAAGAGGCTCTTGGAGCTGTGTTCATTCATGTGTTTTTGTTAACCTTAATAATAGATGTTCTGTTGTCATCACTCTCCCTTCTTGCCAAATCACAGGCAGGAGGAGGTCAGTTCAACTAAGCTTGCTGGAGAGCGTGAAGATGACTTCACATTGCTTCTCTGACATGATCTTAATTTAAGAAGGCACTTGCTTAATATGGCAACATGTTGTGCTTCCTTAGGCACTGGAGTTTGTGTGCCCTCGGGTACTTGGCCTCTGTGCCCACGTGCTCTGGGTCATGTGTTAGGTTTCAGACCACAGAGGACCTCTGTACTTGCATCCTCCCAGGGAAGGGAGCTTTCACAAGGCTCTGCGTGTGTGCAAGCTTTAGTGCTGTGAATGATTTTCAAGATCTGACCTGAGGTTGCCTTGGTGGTGGGGCCATATTGTTAATGCTTTACTGACTTGTGCTCCCCTTTGGAACTGTGCCCTGCTACCTTGCAGCACCCTGGTGGTGGCTGCTCTGCCTGGGATGCTCTCCCACTCAATGGTTAAACCACTTTTTAGAGACATTAAACTCAATGAGTGTAACCACCTTAGCGAATACTTTGTGATTCAAAAGGATCTGTCAGAAATGTTGAAAGAGCAGAACTTCCAGTGAGAGCTTTTTTTTTTTTTTCTTTTTTAACCTTGTTTTACTACCTCATAAATAAATATTGCTCTACTAATGTTCTTCAGATAATTTAGTGGAGCCTATTACCTTGAATTTTACCACAGTTAATATCAAATTCCATATACCTACGATATGAATCAAAGTATTTCTGAAGCAGCACTTGCTGGTGAAAAGATAACTGTGTTGAGAAGAAATGTTCTTTTTTTTTCTGTTTCCAAAGTTTACAAAAACACAAAGGGTTTTTTGTGTGGGGTTTTTTTTTTTTTTTATCATTAGAAATAAATGCTACAAGTCTTCAACTTGCTAGTGTATATACAGTGTTATTATGCATAAGAGCCATTGTTATGTGCATATATAAATTAAAAGTGCATAGCTTGGTTTGATGGCATTTTGTTTGTTTGCTTGCTTTCTTTAAGGCAGTCCCTAGAGATGTTAGTAGATTCAAAAAGATTTGTCCTCCCAAAGGGGATATCAAAGTAGGGCATCCCACTGCAGTCAATAATAAAATGCAGTATGCTGGTATATCTGCACAAGCTATGAAAGGACAACTTGGAAAGTAAATTTGGACTGCTAAACTTGGCTGAATCATTCTGTTCCTTTTGGAATGGGTCTTAAGTAAAGCTCTTCTTGATCTAGTTCTGTTTAAAAAAAATATTTTATATATCTAGCTTTTAATTTTCTTCCCTCAGATGCTTGTCTTTTGGTTTAATGACTTGGAAGCTGTGGTAGAAATTGCACATTTAAAATCCACAAGATATATAGAATGTTAAGGTTGTATATTTAAATGCAAAGGAAATAGCCTTGCCCAGTGTCTATGCTAATAGGAAAAAAATTGTCTGTGAATGTGCCTACAGAGATTCTCCCACTTATTTCTCCTTGCCTCTAAGTTGAGCATTCCTTCAGGGAATTTGTTTTTGAGTGTAGTGCAGGACTGCTGGGGAGTGGATTTTTGTGTTCGTTTCAGCCAGGTTTCAAGTTTGCTGGTAACTTTTTCTTCCCTTCTGTGTTCAGATTTGCTTTTATTAGTTAATGCTGACTTGGCTGCATTTGGACTGCATTCTCCATCGCTCTTTACGAGTATCAAAGTTACAACCACCATAAATGCAGAGAGCATGGAGGAGGAGGAGGAGACAGAGTAAACAATTTATTTTCATGTGTTTGGGATTACCACATAACTCTCAAATGGCAGGGGAAAGTGGAGTTTAATGGTCACCCTTAAGTTAGAGGGGCAAAAAAAAACCCAAACAAAAATAACATCATTTACTTAGACTTCCTTGGTGTCTGTATTGCTGTCATTCTTGGTTCAGGCTAATGATTAAATGATGCCTTTTTATTTATTCAGATTTGATTAGTAGGAGAGGGATTTAAATATGTATTTTCTTTCTGCAGTAGCAGTAGTTTGGCAAGAGAGATTCAAGGTGAGCTGAGTGTTATAGAGCAAAAAGGGAGATTTAGACACATCCCTGTGGAAACTTAAGAGTACAGCAGGGTTTACAGGTAGGTAATTTGAAGTTTACAACACGTTTGTGTTTGAATGGGGGGAAGGTGGGAGCAGATGAGTGTGGTTCCTGTAGCATGTCATGTCCTGCACTTTGGTCCAAGTAACATTCTATAGCTTAGCTTATTGGAAGGAATGGGGAATTTGGGTTGAGGCTTGATTCTGGGTGTCTCCCAGATGTGACTGTTTAGTTTGCACTGGAAAAACCACTAAGTATCCTTTAGTGGTTTTCATTGCTTGGTTTCAGTTGAAAAGGAAAGCTCCTCTAAGAAAATTTTAGAACAGGTATTATCATTTTCATAGAGTCATTAAGGTTGGTAAAGATCTCTAAGATCATCAAGTCCATCTGACAACCCAGCACCACTGTGCCAAAAAACCATGTCCTGAAGTCTATGCCTTTGTTGAGCACCTCCAGGGATGGTGACTTTCAAGAGTTATGAGAGCATCTTGTCTTAGAAGTATTTTACTTACCCAACTCTCCTGAACCTGAGATGCAGGAAATCATTACAATGTGGCTTAAAGACTAAAAAAGAAGTTGCTCAATGGCTAATATTTCAAAAATGCTTGTTCTGAAGCAGTGATTTCTGGTGCTTCTTAACTTCTTGTTTGCAGGGTCGTTTATGTAGCCCAGTTATAGCTTGACAGTTCTGTGAGAAGAACATTTGTTCTGAGTTAATACTGAGTAAATGAAGTATGTGCTTGATAAGAAGACTAGTGAGTTGTGCAGAAAGCACAGATGAGGTAGCTCACCTATATTGAACATAAGTAATGTCAAAACCTTGCTAAAGAAGATACCATGTGTGATGCTAAAGACCCCACTTTGATCTTCGGATTGTCAAGGACATAGCTTTTTTTTGATACAAATAAGGTCCTCCCTTGAATACAGTTGAGATGAACTCCTCTTTGTTGTTTTTAATGTCTATTTGCAGGTGATTTAGTGAAAATAGAAAAATTGTGGTTCAGTAGTCTCTTGTAACTTGCCTGCCCTTCTGAATTTTATGAAGGTGGCTTTTCAGGCTTGCCAGGTATCTTGGAGATATATGGTTATGGGCTCTTCAGCTGTCTTTTTACTTTTAGTTTGAGCATTCTGTCTTTGATAAAACTCCTTTTGGATTTTGAGGCAATAACAGATGGCTCCAAATTGAGGGCTGACAACATACAGGATGAACAAAGGGGGCATGCATGGCTCTTGGCAGTAGGTTTTCGAATAGCTGCGTGGATTCACATCAGTCAAAGCTGCAACTTTCCTCTTCTAATAGTGGGACACCTCAGAAACTTGACACAATTTACTTGCAGGAGAATTGCATTTCAGCACGGTGCTGCTCACTTTATATGTGCTCCAGTCAGGTCAGGACATGGGTCACAGGATCACAGGATGTCAGAGGTTGGAACGGACTCAGAGATCAAGTCCAATTCCCCATGCCACAGCAGGACCATACAATCTAGCTCAGGTCACAGAGGAACACATCCAGACAGGCCTTGAAAGTCTCCAGAGAAGGAGACTCCACAACCTCTTTGGGGAGCCTGTACTACTGCTCTGGGACCCTTACAGTAAAGAAGTTCCCCCTTGTGTTAAACTGGAACCTGCTGTGCTGCAGCTTCCATCCATTGCTCCTTGTCACACAGGATCAATCCACTGTGAGCCATGTCACAGGAATCATAGGATCATGGAATGCATAAGCTTGAAAAGGACCTTTAAAGGTCTTGTCCAAGCTCCCTACAATAAGCAGAGAAATCCCCAACTACATCAGGCTGCTGAGACCCCCATCAAGCCTGATCTTGAATGTCTTTAGGGATGGGGCCTCCATCTCTTCCCTGGGCAACCTGTTTGATTGTTCCACCACCCTCATAGTAAAGAACTTGAGCTCTTTTTAAAACTAAACAGAACAGCAGAATAAAAATATTCTAAACTGACAGAACTCTTAAAAAGACCAGTTTAGTGTTGCCACACAGTAGTAAAGAGAGGAAAAAACCCTAGGTGGAAATTTAACATGCTTTAATACTCTAAGCAACAGAAATAATTTGAAGTGTACTGAATATATTGAGCATTTGGAGCAGTGATCCTTTCTTTCTCATTGCATGCACAATAATCTCTATTTTTTTTCCTTTACTTTGCAATTGCATTTCCCTACATTACCACAGACATTTCTTTAAGAAAAGTCATGCCTTTTATAACAAAAGCATTCACTTTGAAAATGGTTTCTGATTTTACTACTAAATCTGTTTTCCAAACAGATTTCCCTGAAACTTGCCTATCAGAGGGGTACTGCAAGCAATACATTACTGTTGTGTATACAAAAGCTCATGGTTTAAATCCAGGGAAAATAAAATTTTAACAGGCCATACAATTCTATCATCTTCAAATAAATATGAAGACAGTCAAATTCCAGGTTTTAAATAGAATTGATGCCTGTTTGGACTATAATCACTAACTCGATATTATGCTTTATGCACAGTAAAACCTTTTAGAACCTTATTCTTCCCTCTTTGTGCTCTGCAGAATTTTCTTTCCTCCTCTAAACATGCTTCACAGTTGAGGTATTTAAGCTGCTGTTGTCCTCCCTGGTTCAAGCTGTGTTTCTAGAGTTTGAGTTTGTCTTCTGCCTTCTAAGATGGACAGAAAGAATCATCAAGACTGGAAAAGACCTCTAAGGCCATCAAGTCCAACCATCATCAACCTGAGCACCACAGCCACTACACCACATCCCAAAGTCCCACATCTCCGAGCTTTTTGAATGCCTCTGGGGATGCCAACTTCACCACCTGCCTGGACAACCTCTTCCAGTGCTTTTAGAGAATTATTTCTTCCCAGTATCCAATTGAAACCTATCGTGGTGCAACTTGAGGCCATGTCCTTTTGTCTTGTTACTAGTTGCTTGAGAGAAGAGACCAGCACACACCTTACTACAATCTCCTTTCAGGTAGTTGTAGAGAGCCAGGTCTCCCTTCTCCAAACTAAACAACCCCAATTCCTTCAACTGCTCCTCACCTGACCTGTTCTCCAGACCCTTCGCCAGCTTTACCCTTCTCTGGACGTGCTCCAGCACCTCAACATCTCAGCATTATCTGTAGGCACTATCCGTGCCTGCTTTGCCTGACCTCAATGCAGCTGTGGCTGAAAACGTTGTGATCATGGAACCAGGGAATCTAGACTGTCACAGGAGCAGACCATCTTCTTCATCACCCCTTGCCTAGCTGATCTCTCAGTCATGGGAGACCCAATGCACAGCAGAGTATATGGTTTTGGCACCCTTTTCTTATTCTGACCACAGCTGTGGATCTTTGTCAGGCTGATAAAAAGAAGTCTTGTATGCATAGAGGAACAGGTGGTGATGAGTTTCTTCTTTCCCAGAGACTCTGTTTTATTAGGTGTTGTACAGATGTAAGCAAAGGAAAGCCACTGCATTAGGGACCAGCATTAGCAACCTACAGGTTGCTTCCAGTGGGTGTTTTGTAGATATTATGTTCTCCATTTTCTCTCTGCTTTGTCTCTTATATTTTTATTACAGTAGAGCCTGGAGTGGGACTACAATGTACCAGTCACTGTAAGCACAAAAGCTCTTTGGCCTAGTCCTGGTCGTATTAAATTTTGGTTTAGAAAAGGCTGAGCAATGACAAGAGGTGGAGATGTAGTAAGGAACCTTGTTTACCTGATGCCCCACAGTGCCCTGATGGGCTTGTTTAACTGGCATGATTCTTCAGAAGCTGAATCTGCTTCTGGGAGGTCCCTGTTCAAGGGCCAGTGGGCTGCTGCAATCATATTGAGGAGAGCTTGGGGTTTGAGGCTGGAAGAAGGAAGCAGGTCGAGCTCAGGTGCTTTGAGAAAAGGGAACAGCTGCCCTGAGCTGACAGTTTGCTCTGTGTTACTGTCATAAAGAACCTCTGTGGCACGGTGATACCAACTCATGGCAGCAGCAAAGCAGTTACCTCCCATGCCTTGCAAGAGGAGGAGCTCTGCACTGCTCCATGTTCTTACACTTCCCATTAGTCTGCTTCAGAGAGGCCAGTATCAAAGTTTTGCTCCAGAAATGGTTGCTGTTGGTTAAAGAACCAAACAAGAAAACCTCAAAGCGGACTCCACCTGCAGCTTTAAGGGGATTCCTGGGTGGGAAGCTAATTCACCTTGCCCCCTCTAGGCAATGATTGGACACTGTCCAGGAGGAACCCTCTTTGCTCAACGGTTCTGCTGCTCTGCATATTCTGTCTGGCTGCAGGCAGTGCAGGTACTCAGCATGTTCAAGGTTTGCCCAATTTGAAGTCTCTACAGAACCTTTTCTTACTAGAATGTAAATCTGTTTTAAGGGTTTAGTTTTTAGACTGTGAGCACCTTGGTAATGGTGGTAAGAGGCCTGACTTTTGTAACCCTGGCTAATAGTCATCAGGGCAAGTCAAAACCTCGCAGGATCCGTTCTTAAGCAGGAGTAGACCTTTTTACATCCAAGTAAATCATGGCACCCTTGTTCTAACTGTCTCTATACTATGAATTAGCATTTTTCTGTCCTTGTCATTATTTAAACTACTCCCTTTGCCTTGTCAGGCTTTGTAGTAGAAGACCAGTTCTTAATTTCTCTGGCAGTTTCTTTGTCAAACGACTCAATGCTATAGCACAAAATGGCTTTTTGTGTCAGCAGCAACTGAAGGCTAATATTTCAGGCATGAAGGAGGAGAAAGGAGAATCTCCTTGACAGCAGGCTGAAAACCCTCCTAAAAAAACTCTTCTCTCAGGCAGACAGCAGTGTCTGTAATTTCCAGGCAGTGTGCAAGGAAACACATTACAGAATCCTAAAGGACCTGATGCAGGTCAGAAATGCAGCTCTTTAATATCCGCCTCCAAATAAAGAGGCTTTCTGGTGTTTGTTTTGTGCTGCGTGTGACCTAGCTGACACTGCTCCCTAGAAGGTGCAATATCCATCACCTGAGATGACTGGACAGTAGAGTGGCAGAATTGATTTTGCTCTAAAAGGCGCTCACCAAGAACTTAAGGCTACCATTTCACAGAACATTAGAGGGTGGAAGGGACCTCAAAAGCTCATCGAGTCTAATTGCCGTGTCAGAGCAGGGTCATGCAGGAAGGTGTCCAGGTGAGGTTTGCATGTCTCCAGAGAAGGAGACTCTACAACCTCTCTGGGCAGCTTCTTTCAGTGTTCTGCCGTCCTCACAGTGGGAAAAAAAAAATTTCCTTATGTTTAGGTGGAACCTTTCATGCTCAAGCTTGAGCCCATTGCCATTTGTCCTATCATTGGGCAAGAAACCAGTGACAAGCCTCATTCCAGAGGTGCTTCTCTGGCTTCTGCATGGAGCTCTGTTTGCACGGTAGGGCAGTAAACTCTGTAACGTGTGGAAAAGGACTGAGCACTCAGGAAATGGAAAACTACACCTAGTGAGTGCTGCTGTGCAAGCTGTCACCTCAATAGTAAGTTTCCATACTTGTGTTTTAAGCAGGTGCACGCTAGCAATCTGCTGTTTGCTCATGTTTGCTACCAAAGCACTTAGCACAAAAAGTGTGTGTAGCTACCAGCTGTCAAGGATTTCCATGTTCTTTGCACGTCTCACAAAGCATCTTTCCCTGCTTCTGTCCTTGTCTGTGTCCCACTAATGTGCTAATTGTTATACCTCTTGCCTTACAGTGACACCTGCTGCCACAGCAGGCCTAACAGAGAGCTACTTCAGCTCAGAGCTGTAGTTTCTCTCACCCCAACTGATAGCTTTTTCAGAATGCACTCAGGTTCCTTATTTTTATCCAAAATCTAGCTAAACAACAAGAAAATGTCCCTCGGGCCAGCAGTTTGGAACCCCCATGTTGTAAAAGATCCAGTCCCAAAGCTCATACCCATACATCTATATGATTATTGAATCTCTCTTTAGTGGAGTTGCATTATTCTGTAGGTGTGGTCTGACGTATGCCTTCAGCCTGGAGAACACTGTGTGGTGGAGTCACCATCTTTCAAGGCATTTGAAAGACATATAGATGTGGTTCTGAGGGACATGGCTTAGTGGTAGTTGTTTAGGAGCAGTGGTGGGGTTTTGAGTTCTAGGGGAGTGGTTGGACTTGATGATCTCAAAGGTTGCTTAGAATCATAGAATGGTAAGGTTGGAAGGGACCTCAAAGATCATCTAGTTCCAACCCCCTGCCATAGGCAGGGACACCTCCCACTAGCACAGCTCACTCAAGGCCTCCTCCAACCTGGCCTTGAACAACCTCCAGGGAGGGAGCAGCCACAACCTCCCTGGGCAACCTGTGCCAGTGTCTCACCACCCTCACTGCAAACAACTTCCTCCTAACATCCAGTTTCAATCTCCCTTCTGCCAGTTTAAACCCATTGCCCCTTGTCCTGGCATTGCAAGACTTTGTCAATAGTCCCTCCCCAGCCTTCCTATAGGCCCCCTTCAGATCCTGGAAGGCTACTATCAGGTCTCCTCGAAGCCTTCTCTTCTCCAGGCTGCAGACTCCAAACTTTCTCAGCCTGTCCTCATAGGAGAGCTGCTGTAGCCCTCTGAGCACCGTCATGGCCTCCTAGTATTTAGCCATGACAAGTTAGGAAGTGTTTGGGAATGTGCACGTCATTTTGAATTGAAATAACTGCATGATTCAAACTTGCAGCTGACCAAAGTACTAGTATTTGCTAACTGTGTTCTTGATCCATTAGTGGGGGCTTGATTCCAGGCCTATCTCTTGATAACTTGCCCAGTTCAGATCTGGAACTGTTTGGCACTTGTACCAAAGGCAAGTTTTGTTACTTAAAGTGACTCCCCTCTCTTCCCTTTTTAAATCTCTGCTAGAACTCCTTTCTTCTGTGCCCCAGTAAAAAAAAATAATGTGTTTGGCCCAGCTGGGGGAGGTTGGAGCTCACCACTCTGAAAGGTGATCATGCTTATATTGAAAGCAAAACTGAGGCTGAGGCCAAGTGCTTTGGAAGATGATGTCAGCAAAGTACAGATGTGTGAATGTAAATTTAACTCTGATTCCCCACCTCTTCCTTCCTCCAAGCAGATTGGAGGCTTCATCTCTTAGGCCACAGGTAGTCAAGCTCCAAGACTGGATCAGGATTGCTTGAGCTTTGTTGAAAAAAATATAGGTCTGTCAGTCACCATCTTTTGTTCTTTCCTCAGGCAAATTTCCCAGTAGTTTGGTCAAGGATTGAGCAGGAGTAATTGGACTGGACAGGCTAATTTTAGTATGTGGGCTCACAGGTATGCCCCAAATCAAATGAGTTTGTGCAAAAAAAATTAGCTGAATTGCTGCTGGCTAGGAATGGGAAGCACAGCAGAGGAGAAACTTTAGTTGTATCCTCTTAGGTGAGAGATTCTGTTATTTATAGTTGGGTGAAATATATTTTCAACTGTCAGAATAGATAACTTATTTCAGTAACAGAAAAATAACATTTTTTTTTTTCCAGCATGAAGGTAATCCCATCAGGGATACACATAGTGCACCATGCTAATACAATTCCACTTTAATACAAAGTAGGAACTTAATATCATTCCTGAGATGTTACTATTGCATTACCAAAAATGAATTTCAGCAAGAGCAAAATGACTGATGTACCAAACAATATTATTAAGGACTGCAGCAGGCCTTTTACAGACTGCCATAATAATTGAAAGGTTAGCTGTAATTATTTTGTAGCTTTCTTAATTTTTCTGTACAGTTACTTTCATCTCCTGTTATACAAGCATTTTTTTTCTTTAGTAGACTTCTTTTTTTTAGCAGAACAGTCCATTGGTTGTTCTCTTTCTTGGTGTGTTGGGATACATTTCTTTTTTCCCATGTGCAAGGAGGACAATGGCATCCTAGCCTGGATCAAGAGTAGTGTGACCAGCAGGACTAGGGAAGACCTCTTGTAAGACATCCACATCCAGCTTTGGAGCCCTTGGTAAAGGAAGGGCATGGACCTGATAGAACAGGTCCAAAGGAGAGTCATGGAGATGATCAGGGAGTTGGAACACCTCTGCTACATAAGCAGGCTGAGGGAGCTGGGGGTGTTCAGCCAAAAGAGAAGGCTCTGGGGAAACCTAGTAGTGACCTCCTGGTACCTGAAGGGGTCCTACAAGAAGGCTGGGGAGACACTGTTCACAAAGGCCTGCAGTGATAGGACAAGAGGCAATGGCTTCAAACTAAAGAAGAGTAGATGTAGATTGAGTGTTAGGATCAAGTTCTTTGCCATGAGTGTGATGGAACACCAGAACAGGTTGCAGGTTGCCCAGGGGGGTGGTTGATAACTCATCCCTGGAGATGTTCAAGGTAAGGCTTGACAGGGCTCTGGGCAACCTGATTTAGTTGAGAATGTCCCTGCTGACTGCAGAGGGGTCTGGACTAGATAACCCTTAGAGGTCACTTCTATCCTGAATTACTTTGTGATCCTACAAATGATCATGTCCCATGTACTCAGCACTGGATTCAGTTTTGGGTCCCTCTCTACAAGGACTGAATCATCCAAACGGTGAGGACCAGCTCTGTGCAGGATCCTCTCAAAGTATGGCTTACAGCAAATACTGTTTTATGCCCCTCTAGATAAACCTTTCAAAACAGTGTAAGGTGAGACTGGGGTTTGCTACAGGAAGAATTAAGTCACATAAAGGAAAGTTTAACCTGCTTCTGTGGTTCACAGCTATTGATTTTGGTTTGTTAAAAGAGCAACAACATCAAATGTTCCTGAGACAGGAAAGCTAGCTGTTAAACCAAATTTCTGAAACTCTCTTTCTCTGCCAGGGGGCTATTGATGGGTTGAACTGTGAGTTGATAATGCTCAGTTTTACCTGTGCACAAGATAAGTGAAGGCACCAGGGTCTCTAGTTCTCTCTCTCTTTTTTTTTTTTTTCTTTTTTCTTTTTTTTAAACCTTAGGTTAGTTTATAAAGATAGCAGTTTGATCTTCTCATCTCTACCAGACAATCAGAGAATCCTAGAATAGCAGGATGGAAGGGAGCCTAAGGATCATCTGGTCCAACTTTTCTTGGAAAAAACATGATCTAAACAAGATGGTCCAGCACTCTGGATGGATGGATCTTAAGTGTCCAAAACACTCACCCACTTTGCTGGGGAGACCATTCCAATGGCTGATTGTCCTTGTGAAAATTTTTCTTCTTGACCAATTGGAATCTCCCCATGAGACCTTGTTTTTCCCATGTGACTCCTTGTAGGAAGGGAGTCTCCATATTCTTTGTAGCCACCTTTCAAGTACAGAAACAAGGTGATAAGGTCTCCCCTTAGCTGTCCTTTCTCAAGGCAGATCAAACTGATTTCTCTTACCCTTTCTTCATATGGCAGCTTCCCAGTCCTTGGGTCATCTCTGTGGCATCTTTAAGCAAAAAACAAACAAAACCACCCAAACCCAAACTACCCAAAACCCATCAGAAGTTCTAGTGACTTTCTGCAGGCGATGAGGTTGTTTGCAGGTGAATCTCAGCAACAGCAGATCCTTTTCTTCACTGGTGGAACGATGCTTGTTGCCTCTGTGGTACAGGTGTCCTGGGTAGCATCTTGTGAATCATGCAGAGATGGCTTTCCCAGGTCTGCGTGACAGCAAGTGCATGTGTGAAATCAGGGCATTGCTATTCCTGTTCCTTGCTCAGGAGAGCAGTCCCCCAGTGCTGGTTGTCTCACACTGCCTTAGGGGCTCAGTCATCTGTTATCAAATCAAGAGTAAGAGAAGTCGTTTTCACTGAACCTCTTAAAGGTGACTCCTGCTTCAAACAAGTGTTGTTGAAGTGGTCTGGTTGAACTTGACCTCCAGTGTCTTAGCTAATGTGCAGCTAACACACAAGTTTGGAAGCAAACCAGTAAAAAACAGGGAGGAAATAAATATTTTAAGTGGGTTAAGTCCTCCCTTACACATACTAGTACCTGCTTGTTGTGAGTTTTAGTCAGTTTTGTTTTGTTTGGGGGAGCCCTATAAGGAGAGGCTGAGGGAGCTGGGGGTGTTCACCCTGGAGAAGAGGACGTTCAGAGGAGACCTCATTGCTCTCTACAACTACCTGAAGCGAGCTTGCAGCCAGGTGGGCTTTGTCTCTTCTCCCAGGCACCCAGTGACAGAATAAGAGGACACAGCCTCAAACTGTGCCAGGGCAGGTTTAGGCTGGATGTTAGGAAGAAGCTCTTTACATCAAGAGTGATTGACATTGGAATGGGCTGCCTGGGGAGGTGGTGGAGTCACCATCCCTAGAGGTGTTTAAAAGGAGGCTGGATGAGGGACTTGGTGCCATATTTTAGTTAATTAAAAAGGTTGGGTGATAGGTTGGACTCAATAATCTTGGAAGTATTTTCCAACCTGCTTAATTCTGTGATGTTGAGTACTGTTTTTCTGGGTTGGTTTGTTTGGGGGTTTCTTAACTCTCTTTAATGTTCAACATGTGAGGCTCTGGTGTGGGGAATTCCCCTAGGGAGACAAAGGGAAGCTAGCAGAGGTCAGGATGACCTTTGCAGATGAGCAGGAGAGAGGACTGAGTATCTGGGGAATGAAGGAGTTCTCTTCTTTTAAAACAAGGAGATAAAAACCAGGTGTGAAGGCTGATTTCTGTATGCTTCCTGTGTGTCAAAGCCCAATAGGTAATAATATGGCAGGCTCCAAGGGCTTATGACAGATGAAATCCAGATTAAACAGGTAAAAGATTCTTCAGCTTTTTATCTGGTGCTGCTGATTTAAACCAGGCCAGGTGGAGGCACCCTACTTTAAATGAAAGTGTCATGTGCTAGTCTGGGATCTGCAGCACATCTGGTGGGTAATGGTAGCATGGGACTGCTTCATTCACTCGAATTACATTGGAACATTCCACCCTCTGATACTTTCTGTGGCTGGCAATGAAGTGTTTATTATGAACAGAGCTTGTAAGTTAAATAGAATATTGATGTTCTGCTTTTTGGCCAACACTTGGCTGAAGTGACTGGATGAGAGGAAGTGACCTCAAGTTGCACCAGGGTGGCTTTAGGTTGGGTATTAGAAGAAACCTGTTGACTAAAAGGGTTCTCAAAGACTAGAACAGGCTTCTCAGGGAGGTGGTTGAATCTCCATGCCTGGAGGTCTTATTATAAGGCACAGATGTGATGCTGAGGGACATGGTTTAGCACTAGACTTGGTGGAGTTAGAAAACGGCTTGACTCAATGATCTTAAAGGTCTTTTCCAACCAAAATTATTTTACAATTTAAATAACTGAAAAAGAAATTCTAATTATTTCTAATATATTCCTCATAATCCATGTTTCTTAAGAAAAAATTTTAAAGGGTGGTAATTTCTTACTAAGTGGCAACAGTGAAAAGGAACACTTGCTGCAGTAAGATTCACAGCTACTCTGCCTCTCTTTGGGGTTCTTTCCACTGAACCATTTAGAGGAGAAACAACAGATACAGTGTGCAATGTATTACCATTTAAACAAGGCTGAATCTTGGGGCTTTGCTTGTTTGTTTCACTGGGAATGTGTTCTTCAAGCAAATGTTCAGAGCAAGCTCCTGTGTGCTAAATCCAAGGGTGGGTTTATTAAGTGCACAGGTTTCGACTGTGAGGAGAAAATAGTCCCAAAGAAGAGGCCAAGATTGTTGTTCAGTAAAGATTAAATGGATTGGCTTATGATCAAGGGATGGTAAATGATTCTGTATTGATGTTGAGAGGAGATGTAGTGCAATTAGATCATATAAATGAGACAAAGAATTCCTACCTGGTTTTTTTATGAATTCACTTCTGAACTTTGGGCTTTAATATATGCTGAAGTCTAGTCTGTCTTCTACAAAATGAAAACTAAAATATGGACCCAAATGAGAGGGAAAAGTGTGTCCTTTTAGGGCTGTTTATCTTTGTAATACCTTCACGTTTCAGACCTGAAACAGTAGATCTGTCACATTTTGATAAGAACCATCTGCATTGTAGTGATTATCTTTAACTGGAAATTAGATATGAATAAACCTTCTAGTAAAAAATAGTTTCTGAACAGTCTAGAAGCTTGCAGGTTCACAGAGCAGTCACAAATCTGGGGGCTGAAGTTCCCACTGAGACTCTACTTTTTGCTTTAAGCCTTTCTCCCTTGAGGATGCTTTAGGGAACTGCTATGATGCGGTTTTGAGGTGGAAGACAAGAGCTGTTTCTGCTTAACATGAAGATCTATGAATTAATTAGCTTAAGATGGGTTACCTGAGGGCAGCAGGTGAACAGCATCTTCTCAGTTCCCTTTCCCATCATAGCTTCTTGTCAAAGAATGTCAAAATCTCCTCTGAGTGTTGAGGGCCCTCTCTGCATGAAAATCAGAGGTCCAGGGAAGGGCAATGAAGCTGGTGAAGGGTGTGGAGTATGGGTCTTGTGAAGAGGAGCTGAGGGAACTGAAGTTGTTCAGCCTGCAGAAAAGGAGTCTGAGGGGAGAGCTCGCTGCTCTCCGCAACTTGCTGAAAAGAGGATTAGCATTGCAGTGCATTCCATGGCAAAGCAAACCAGTGAGAGGATTCTGATATTTTATTGGTATAACGTGGGTCTCTAGCTGGGTGGCAGTGTAAATAGTAGTCAAACTTCATGTTCTCCAAAGCATAGTGTGAAATTACAGACTTCCATATATAAGCAAACTCTCCTGTAAAGCTGGGTTGACCTACAATGAGTTTATAATTTTACCATTTCAGTCTCATGTGAAAACCCAGAGGAGAGCAGCAAAACATCTTCATTAGTTTTGCATAAAACCCACCAGCAACTTTTGATTCTGCATCTACTTAACCTGGTTTAGGGACAACTTAGGAATGGATCGTTTGAGGACTTTGAACTATTTGCATTGTATTCCTGAGCTACCCTGTGGTCTGGAAAGCTGTGATACAACTGTGTATCCACAGGAGAACTGGAATATAACATTTTCAGTGAAAATTCTCAGCAAAACACAGATGGTGGGGGATATTTTTTTTTTTCTGATCTCAAAGGGAGGAATAGAGGACACTGAACTCAGATGCAGCTTGGTGCTTTTCCCCTGGGCACACCACGGACGATCCACAGGCATTGTAAGGGCAGCCTCTGGGTCTGTGTAGCCTTACTTGAAGAGAGTCACAGAATCATGGAATTGTTTCAGCTGGAAAAGACTTCTAAGACTGACTCCAACTCTCAACCTAAGACCACCATGGGCACTAAACAGTGTCCCAAGGTGCCATGTCCGCACATTCCATAATGGCTCCAGGGACAATAACTCTTGTCACATCCAGTTTCTTCTTCTTGGGAACATAACACTTGGCTTTGTTCAGTAAACTCTAGATTGCCTCCTACAAATATATTTTTCTTGGAAATTTCATCTTAAGATTCTCTTTAGCTCATTAAAGTGAGGTTTTGAAATGAATGCACTTGTTTCTTCATCACTTTTATGGACTAGGAAACTACGGCTATGCCATCTTCATTCATAAGCAGGTTCCACGCATATAGATGCTGATTGGTTTTGGTGTTGGTTTGTTTTTTTAGGGAGAATAGTATTGGGTTTCCATTTCCATTATGTAAGAGAATTCAGATGAGAAATCTCATTTCGCTCCAAGAATTTCTAGTCCACTTTGTAACTGATTCTGCCCATCCAAATAAGCTGTGAAATGGGGGCAGGATGTCTTGTGGGGACAGGACTTGTGGGACAGTTCAGCCTGCAGAAGAAAAGGCTCTGGGGAGAACTTAGAAACATCCTTCTAGTACATGAAGGGAGCCTACAAGAAAGCTGAGGAGGGACTTTTTACAAGGGGTCCTAGTGATAGGACCAGAGGCAATGACTTTAAACTGGAAGAGGGGAGATTTAGATTGGATATGAGGAAGAATCTCTTTACAGTGAGGGTGATGAGGCATTAGAACAGGTTGCTCAGGGAGGTCACGGATGGTCCCCTCTGGAGGTGTTCAAGGCCAGGTTGGATGAGGCCTTGACTGGCCTGTACTAGTGGGAGGTGTCCCTGCTTATGGCAGGGGGTTGGAACTGAATGAGCTTTGAGGCCACTTCCAACCCAAAGCATTCTATAATTCTAAATGTGTATGTTTTGATGTTAATAAAAGTGCTTTTTTGCTTTCATAAATTTTGTTGCACATTTTTTCTGTGTAGGAGTAGAGTCAGATTGCTTCTGAAGTCTGCCTGGTAAGAAACCTGACTGGCAATTAAAGTTGCAGTCGTATGGGGTGTTCTATCATCTCTGTACCTGTTTATCTTCTTTGTGTCAGAAATCAATACTGCCGCAATGGAAAATAAGAAATGAAGATATAAAAAGTTGCATTCAAGACTTGAAGTCCACACATGTCACACTGAATTATTAAACAATATAATTTAAAACCTTCAGAGCTGAAATGGATGCTGAAGCCTATCCATTTGGCTTGGTAATGGATGCAGGAAAAATCTATCTGCACACTCTTTTGGCTGTTTTACCTTCAATTATGTTTTGATGTATGTGTTTGTGTTAGGTACAGGACATGGGCAGACAAGTTACAGTCCACTTTTGTTAGTGAGGCACGTGGTGGTTATGAGGCAAGGGAAAGAAGATGGTGTTTGAAAAGCAAGCTGATGGGATGGATTATGAAGTGGGGTCTGGAGGGGTTTGGCATTTGAGTCTCAGCTGATTGGCAACACTCTCAGAATCACAGAACTTGAGAGGTTGGAAAGGACCTCCAGAGATTGAGTCCAACCTCCCTGCCAAAGCAGGATCCTCTAGAGTAGTTTGCACAGGAGTATGTCCAGGCAGGTTTTAAAAGTCTCCAGAGCAGGAGACTCCAGAACCTCTCTAGGCAGCCTGTTCCAGTGCTCTGTCACCCTCAAAGTTAAGTTCCTTGAAGGAAGTGCATTGTTTTTAAAATCTGTTGGTGCCTGGCTGCTTTCCAGAGGAAGGTAGGAGTAGGGAAATGATGATGCTTCTGTGCTCAGCACTGATGAGATTGCACCTGGAATACTGTACAGTGGTTTCTCCTCATGCTGAGGTGAACCCTTCCGTGTTCCAGTTAGTAGCCATTGCTCATTGTCTTACTGCTACTCAGCAGTGAAAAGAAATTGGCCCCAGCCTCTTGACACCCACCCCTCAGATATTTGTATATGTTGATTAGATCTCCTCTTGGTCTTCTCTCCAGATTAGACAGCCCCAGGACTCTCAGTCTCGCTTCCCAGGGGAGATGCTCAAGTGTTCGAGGCTCTCTGCTGGACTCTTTCCAGCAGGTCCCTGCCTCTCTTGAACTTGGGAGCCCAAAGTGACCCAGTATTCCAGGTGTGGTCTCACCAGGGCAGAGTAGAGGGGGAGAAGAACCTCCCTGGACCTGCTGGACACTTTTCTTGAGGCACCCTAGGATGCCTGTTTTGTTTTGTGTTACCTAGTAGTAAATGTGAGCTCAGGGGCAAAAAGAAAATCTGATTAAAATGGCACATTATGACTTTAGCAGCTGTTTCTCAAACAGGGAGGGAAAGGAGAAAAATGATTCTTCCCCTAGCAGCATCAAGTCATGTAGCCTTGTCACAAAAAGGTCACTTAGATTTCAGTCAAAATGATGGCAGCAAGTACTTTGTTTTCTGTTTGGGCTCTTTGCTCTTGGTTTTTGCTGTGACACAGAGCAAGGGGCTGCTCCCACTTGCACAGCCTCTTACAGCAACGGGCATGAGGCAATGAGGCAAGTAACAGAGCTCCTGCGTTTGACAGAATAGAAGGATGCCAAGGAAGAGAAGAGAAAATCATATCCTAAGTGAGGATTGTAGGAATATTAAATCTAACACCTGACAAGAGATTACTCCAAAGCCAGCAGCCTTGAATATGAATCACTGTAATGAACTCTGTGTGGAAGTGTAGCTGAAGACAGTGCAGAAACTGAGCCTGGTGAAAACACAGCTGCTTTTCTGTCTCCAACAGCACACAGCTTTCTGATCTCGAGGGTTTTTTGGCTTGTGCTTGAGGGTTTTGGGGTTTGGGATTTATAAATAATTTGTTTCTTAAAGTGTTGATCTGTTCTTTTAATCACTTCATTTTTTTTTCTTTTCCAATGTGAGCCTTAAGCTGTTAAACCTTTTAGGATTTGTTGTTGTTGTTGTTGTTTGTTTGTTTTTGAAGGTTTTGTTTTGATTACTACAAAACTTAGGTTTGGGCTGAAATTAAAGGGAAATTTTTGTCTGTGGGAGAAACTGATTTCAGTTTCCCTATAGAATCATAATGTGGTAGAATCTATGCTTCTATGGGGAATGTGAACTAAATTTCAATTCATTTAATACATTTGTTTCATTTTCCCTATAGAATCAACCTCCTAGACTCTGTGATTCTATGGGGAATATGAAATAAATAACTCCCACAGACAAAAACCTCCCCTGAATTTTAGTCTTGGAATTTCATGGTGAATTTTACAGAATTTTAGTCTTCTGGGGAGGTTTTTGTCCATGGGAGAAACTTATTTCAATTTCCCTATAGAATCATAACATCATAGAAGCTCTGATTCTATGAGGAATATGAAATAAAGCTCATTTTATTTCATGAAATAAAATGATTTCCTTTTCCCTCTAGAATCTTTACATCCTAGAATCTAGGATTCTGTGGAGAATATGAAATAAATTTGTTCCATAGAGAAAAAAAAAATACTCCCCTGAATTTTAGTCTTGGAAGTTCCCTTTGAGTTCTCTTGAATTTTAGTATTTAGGTTTTTGTCTGTGGGAGAAATTTATTTCATGTTCCCTATAGAATCACAGATTCTATAATTTTGTGATTCTATATGGAAAATGAAATCAGTTTGTCCTGCAGACAGCAAACTCCCCTGAATTTTAGTCTTTGAGTTTCCTTTTTGAATTCTCCAAGATTTTAGTCTTCAGGGGAGGTTTTAGCCAGCAGGGGAAATTTATTTCTTTTTCCTTCCATTTTGTTTCCACAAACCTTTTAGGGAGATGTGTTCTCTGTGTGGCCTTTGCTCAATATCGAATCAGTGTGCTGAGAAAAGAAAAGCATTTCCTAATTCGTCCTTCCTTGTATCCTCATATTTAATTGCTTAATGAATCCTGCTTCTGCTTTGCTGAGATCTCAGTGAGGTTTACAGCTCTGAGCAGCATGATTAAAGCAGCACAGTGGTTTTGTAGGAAACCTATCATTACCTTACTGGAGGTGCAGTAGTTACTCATCTGAGAGGCATAACCCAGTTCAGATGGAGCAGGCTGCCAACTCTGCTCTTTGTGGTCCATATCCTAGAGGACTACTGGACTTCTGGGTCCTTTGTGTGAAACAGATGGGCTAAGTCTGGTGTGTGGCATCAAGAAAGGCAGCAAAGCTGCTGAAGGGTCTAGAGCACAAGTCTTACAAGGAGTGACTGAGGGAACTGGGATTGTTTAGCCTGGAGAGAAAAGAGGCTGAGGGGAGACCTCTACAGTTACCTGAAGGGAGGTTAGAGTGAGGTAGGTGTTGGTCTTTCAAGTAACTAGGAATAAGATGAGAGGAAATGCCCTTATTTGCACTGAGGAAGGTTTAGGTTGTGCATTAGAAAAGAATTCTTTACTGAAATACTCAGGCACTGGAATGAGCTGCCCAGGGAGGTGGTTGAGTCATCAACCCTGGCTCTGTTTAAGGGTTGTTTGGATGTGATGCTTAGGGCTATGGTTTAAGGTGAATCTTGTAGAGTAGGGTTATAGGTTGGACTTGGTGATGCTGAGGGGCTTTTCCAACCTGGATGTTTCTGTGATTCTGTGAAAGAGAGTGCTCAGGCATTGGAAAAGCCTGCCAGGGAGGTGGTGGAGTCACTATCCGTGGCAGTGTATAAAAGATGTTTAGCAGAGGAGCTTAGTTACATGCTCTAACAACTGTGTACAGGGAGACAGTAGGTTGTGGTTGGACTTTGTGGTCTTAAGGTCTTTTCCAACCAGGAGATTTTATGATGGAATGAATCAAAGATATTGGTTATTGTATTGACTAAAAAGCTTATTTACCTTTTTTTTCAGAGGTAGGAAGGGTGTCCCCAAAAGACAAACTTATGTAGCAATCTGTATCCCTAAGTGTAAGTTGCTTCTAGAAAGATTTCTTATTTTTAGGTCCATGCTTCAATTTTATCAGCTATGTCAGTCAGTAGTGTTTACAAAGTCTATTTCTAACTATCACCTCCTTGCATGTAGAACTTCATGGAGCTGCTTCTCTGCATGCCCACGTCAGAGAAGTGTTCTATAGTAGCAACTGGAGCTTCATGCAACACCTAAGATCATGTGTTGTATGTTAAGATGATCTTTAGTTGGGATATTAGGGAAAAAAAAATGGTTCCTGCAGGAACAGTCAGGCATTAGGACAGGCTGTCCAGGGACATGGTGGAGTCACCATCCCTGGAGGCTTTCTACAGACATGTAGACATGACACTTTGGGATTAATGGCCATGGTGATGTTGGGTTGCTGGTTGGAGCTGAGGATCTTAGAGATCTTTTTCCAGTTTTAATGATTCCTTGATTTCTAAGTGATGAGCCTTGGGTACAGCATTTAAGAACAGCAGCCACTGTTTTCTTCCCAGTGTTTGTAAAACTGGAATTTGTTCCGGGGCTGGAAGTATGCCTGAACAATTGTAAATTACCAATGGCAGGCAAAAAGGAGAAAGGTAAAGGAAGGTCATTCTGGGTGAAATTCCTAAGAATGGGCTCAGTCCTAAGCAGTACTTAGTACTGCTGCAGAAGGCTGACTGCTTTTGCTACTGCTACTTACAGCAGCATGAATGTGCCCCTGTAGCAGCAGCTCTCTATTTCTTTAGCTCAGTTTGGAACTACAGAACACTCCAAAAGTAGGAGACATTCTTCACTGTGCTTACATGAAGCCCTTTGCACCATGACAGCATCTAAGTCTTTGAGTTTCAGATAAGTTAAGGACAGATCTACTTAAAATTTGCAGAAGCCTCTTAGACCAGTGTCCAACTGCAAAGCAGAAAACTGTGATGGGCTGACAGGTGAGCAGCAGAGAGCTACCTGCAGTCCGCTGGGCTCGCTGTGTAGGGTGGTTGCATGCAGCCTGATAAACCAGGTGGGAACACATAGGTGGGAGGGAAGGGCTTGAGGTGCAAATGGATCCCTTAGCTAGCAGTGTGCAGCCATACCAAGCCCTGCATTTGTAAAATACCTTTTTTTGGCAGTTTCTGCAGGACAAAGGAGAAAAAGGGAAAGCACGTAATGCAGATTATGCATTTTCTTGCTGGGGAACTGGTGTTTTTATTAATGCTGAGACAAAAATTGTGTTAGCCAAATGTGTCATCCAGCAAACCAAGCAATTCTCTGTGTATCACATATATATTGGTACCTAGTCATTAATTAAACAGGCTTTTCTTAGGTGTAGATTATCCCGGCAGGTTAATTACGGTTACCAGGTTACTGAATCAATAAAGAAGTGAGGCAAACAGATTGCATACCTCAAAGAAATTGTGTAAAATTAGAAAGGAGCAGAGAGGATATGCTGAGGTGGTTTAAAGGGAGAGATCATGAATATGAACTCAGGCAAAATGGGGATTAATTTCAGGACCTGTTAAAAATGGGGGGTGGGTGGGAAATACGTGCTAATTGAAAGAAATAATAGAAGTAGTGATAATAACAGGAATTACAAAGTTATGCTTTTCTTCCTCAGGTGTTGGCACTGTGTCTAAATGTATTCCCTTTTTATGTTTTCATCTTATTCAGCCTGCAAGAGCTGCATCTGTTCCATTGAGCCTTTTCCCCTGCCTGAATCTGCAGGGCTATTGAAGGTGTGATAAAACACTTGCTTCTCTTCTGCAAAAAGCTTCAGGACTAGATAGCTCAGAGTCCAGACCACCTTTTTCCTCTGTTTGATATGCAGTTCACATCTTGTCTCACAGAGACAGGGAGTTATTTATATTTGCCAAAAGAATAAATATCATATAAATGGCTTCCATTACCTTTGTTGTCTTAGAATATGTTTTTGTAAAAACATGTTCACTAATGAGTAGCCTTAAAATCAACCTCTGCTTTTCGGTGCTCCTGGCAGAGGCACTTCAAATGAAGGATGTTACTCAGACTTTGGTGCCTTCATTCTCATTCCCTGTTAGATACCCTTCTTCAGAGATACCATGACTGATAATGTGCTCTTTACTTTTCAAAGGTGTGTAGTAGTAGGACAGAGGGCAATGGTTCTAAACTAGAGAAGGGTAGATCGAGCATTAGGAAGAAATTCTTTTATTGGGAGGGTTGGCAGAGCAGTGGATTGGGTTGCCTGGGGAAGTGCTGAAGACTCCAACCCTGGAGATGTTCAAGGTCAGGCTTGATGGACCTCTGAGCACGCTGATCTGTTTGGGAATGTCCCTGCTTACCACAGGGGGATTGGACTACACCTTTAAAGGTCCCTTCCAACCCAGTGCATTCTACCGTTCTAACTCTTGTTCTGCACGGGTGAAACTGAAGGATATTTACTCTTGCCACAATACCAAAAGCTACTCGACTGAACATATGTTGCTCCCCATAACTTGAGTAGCAATTATAAACAGGGACATTGGGTTTCCACGTCTGTACTCTCCCATTGAGCAGCACAATGAAACAGCTGATTGTTTTTTGGTTATGTCTCGCTGAATGACACTGGAATTCTACCTGACCAGAGGCTGACAGACAGAAAAGGTGGTAGTGTGGTAGTCTGGCAGATGGAGCCATCTCTGAGGGTGGACCTTAACACAAGCTGCACACCAAGCTAGCACTGCAGGCCCCTTGTGCCCTGATATTCTTAGTGCCATATCTTCAGTGGCATCTTTTCTAATAATAAATGAATGAAAGAGTACCTTGGGGGTCTCCAGATGAGCAGAGTGGCCAAAGGCAAAGCTTTCCTCTGCTTCCGGTCGTGCGGGTTGAAAAAGCTACTGCTCCCAATTGCACTTCAGTCCTCTGTGTCACTTCCCATTTTTTAAGTTGTAAACTTCTTGGGAGAAGGTCTCTCTGTTTTCAGGTTGCCAAGCAAAGCAAAACTCCTATCTTGTTCATGTCCTTCAGGTTTTGCTGAAATAATTAAACAGGTTTTGTGTGAGCTGTTGCAAAGTGCCTGAAGACTGCAAGATTTGCCTCCATGGTTGCCGTGGTGCACCTTGGCCAAATTGTTGTTTGTAAAGCAATTTTGTCTCTAATATAAAAGGTACTGTATCAAATCAGTTCCTATTATCTTTTCATTGAGAATTTTCCACCTGAATTGTAAGCTTAGAATTGCTGACTGTCTCCTTAAGCACTTCCAGATAATAATGATACGTGTTCTTCCAGCTAATATATGTCATTACTTCTCATCAAGCAAGGTTTGGTTGGTAGCTTTAGGAAAAATATGATTTACTGGCCTCCAGCCAATCAGTTAATTGCCTGCTAGTTACTTGAAGCACCTGGGGCTTTGCTTCATTCCAGTCTAAATTATTAACTTACTGGTAAAGGATCAGTACCTCACGAAGAGTTTCTCTAAATAAGCTTCAGCAGCACTGCAAAGTCAGCTTTTTGGGGCTTGGGGGTTTGTTTTGTTGGTTTGGGTTTTTTTGGTGATGGTTTTTTGGGGTTTTTTTGTTGGTTTGGTTTTGTATGTTGGGGGTTTTGAGGTTTTGGTTTGTTTTTTTCTTATGACAATAAATATATGTGGGACAGCTTTTGAATTGCAGTTATATAAGGCGATTTTTTGGATGTGAAACATCACGTTAGCCTCATAGCTGTGTGAACAGCATACAAGTGTCATAGAATCATAGAGCTGTTGAGGCTGGAAGAGGCCTTTGAGACCATCAAGTCCAACCAGTCAGCTAGAGCTCACAATCCCACTACTATCACTAAATTATGTCTCTTGGTGTCACATCCGCATGTCTTTTAAATACCTCCAGGGATGGTGACTCCACTGTCTCTCTGGAGCATCCTGTTCCAATGCCTGCTAGCTCTTTCTGCAAAGAAATGTTTCCTAATACCCAGCCTGAACCTCCCTTGGCACAACTTGAGGCTGTGCCTTTTTGTTTTATCACCTACTGCATGCGACGAGAGATCAACCCCTCGCCTCTCACCAGCCTCCTTTGAGGTAGTTGTAGAGAGTAATCCAACCCAATACAATGTGTGATGAAGCCTCCTGTTCTGAAGACTAAATAGCACCAAGCCATAGAATCAACCACATTGGAAGAGACCTCCAACCTATCACCCAGCCCTACCCAGTCAACCAGACCATGGCACTAAGTGCCCCATCCAGGCTTTTCTTGAACACCTCCTGGGATAGCAACTCCACCACCTCCCTGGGCAGCCCATTCCAATGCAAATCGCTCTCTCTGTCAAGAACTTCCTCCTAATATCCAGCCTAGACCTCCCCTGGCACAACTTGAGACTGCATCCCTTCATTGATGGTTGCCTGGGAAAAGAAACCAGCCCCCACCTGGCTACAACCTCCCTTCAGGTAGTTGTAGAGAGCAATGAGGTCTGCTCTGAGCCTCCTCTTCTGCAGGCTGCACACCCCCAGCTCCCTCAGCCTCTCCTCACAGAGCTGTGTTCCAGGCCCCTCACCAACTTCATTGCCCTTTTCTGGACCTCAACATCTCTCTTGAATTGAGGGGCCTGGAACTGGACACAGCACTCAAGGTGTGGCCTGACCAGTGCAGAGCAACTTCCCTTGTCCTGCTGGCCGCACTTTTCCTGATCCAGGCCAGGATGCCATTGGCTCTGCTGCCCACCTGGGCACACTGTTGGCTCATGTTCTGCTACTATCTACCATCACCCCCAGGTCCCTTTCTGCCTGCTGCTCTCCAGCCACTCTGTCCCCAGCTTGTAACGTTGCTTGGGGTTGTCATGACCAAAGTCACCCTGCACTTAGCCTTGCTAAATCTCATCCCACTGGCCTCTGGCCACCCATCCAGCTTGTCCAGGTCTCTCTGCAAAGCACTCCTAACTTGGTGTCATCTGCAAACTTGCTGATGATGGACTCAGTCCCCTCGTCCAGATCATCAATGAAGATACTGAACAGGATTCCTGCCAAGACTTGTGGTCAAGGCCCTTCACCAGCATAATTGCCTTCTCTTGATCCACTCCAGCACTTCAAAGTCGTCCTGGAAGTGAGTGGCTCAAAACTGAACCCAGTGTTCAAAATGTGGCCTCACCAGTGCCAAAAGATGTCATAGAGTTGCTGTTTAGGATTTGTAGGTCTTTGGGAGAATCTCAGTAGTTTTATGTCTGCCAGACTGATTGAAGACTGATTTGCTATGTAATATGTAGTTCATTTGGGGGTTTTTGGTCATGGTGTGTTAAAATAGCAAAATGAGGTGAATAGAATTTGGGCCAGGCTTCACTTATTTTAAGTCTATTGAGATAATTTAGAGCACTTAATATTCTAGCTAGCTTAAAGTGATTAAGACAGAAAATAAACTCCTTCAACTCTCTTTTTCTATATTTGATCCCTTTTTTTCCATTTTTTTTTCCTTTTCTCCAGAAGTCATAAGCCACTTATTTGTTTCAGTTGTGGGACAAAAGATGTAAAAATCACACTTTTCAGAAGGAAGAAGCTGAGGCTGTCTTTGCCCAGGAAGCTTCCTTCAGGGAGGTTCTGTACTTGAAGTCAGACTATTTTTCTGCAGCGTTCTTGCAGTTGATTCTAAGGTGTCCCAACTGATGAACTGCTTTTGTAGCTCAAGAAGGGAGAAAATATTCTGTAATTGCTTAGGTCCCAGACCTTGAATAATGCTAAATAAACTGGTGGCCCAAATAGCTAATTGAAGGACCATTCTTTTTGCAGTGGACTATTATTAAATGCAGTGTGAGCTGAACCCCCTGGGAGAAGTTAACAAATACACTCAGGGGAAAGGAGTAACAGGAATCCAGTTTCAGTTGTAACCTCAAGTGAGAGGAGAAGTTAAATCTACCAGTCAGAACAGGAAGAAAAAAAAAAAAAAAAAAAAAAAAAAAAAAAGAAAATAGTTGTGATGTGAGTTTGTTTGTTTGTGGAGGAGTTGTGTGTGTCTTGTGCAGTTCATATTCATCAGGATGAGTGAGAAACTTGGCAAGAGCCAGAAGCAAAAAATACCATGGTAAAGGGCTGGTTAGCTAACATAACTTAGAACTGGTCTCAGCTAAGAAGATTTGTCAGAATCAGATCTGCTTGACTCTGTCTCATTAATATGGGTTTGAATGGTGGCTGGAAGGAGTGAGTTAAGTAGGGTAAGGAGACAGAGTGGAGCATGGTCTGTGCAAGAAGGCTGAGAAAGGTAAAGCTTACCACAGTGGGTATTGTAATGCCACAGACAAGAGAGAAGGAAGGTCACTGGAGCAGGAGCAGTGCTAGAAGAGGTACCAAGTATGACAGCAGCTCTCCTGCCCCGCACTTTCTTGCAGACTGCAGGGCAAAAAAGCTGCTGTGCCCATCACTACCTGTGATGAGCTGGTAGCCTTTGTGCTGCTCAGAAAGCCAAGGTGACATGGTGCTCGTGTGGTGAGTATACCCATAGAGGGCTTTCCCTGGTGTGGTACTTGAGCTGGATGGCTTAAAGGAAAGAGCAGATACAGAGAAGAGCTTTGTTGCCTTGGTGTGCATAGACTGGCTATGTTGGTGGCTGAGCTTGGAGAGGGGGGTTGTCCAACTAATGAGTGACCAAAGGGAGAATGTAGGTTGTATCTTTGCTGGAGGCTGGTTCTGACTGAGAAATAAACACCTAGCAAAGCAGCTTTAGCTGAAATCTGGCTTCACAGCCCCAGGAACTGCCTGATCTCATTGGGGGTTTTGTGGTTGGTTTGTTGGGTTATTTTTAGGGGAGTGGGGTTTGGTGGTGTGGTTTTGCTTGTTGCTTGCTTGCTTGCTTTGCTTTTCTCTTGTTTTGGTTTTAATTTTTATGTTCTTGTTGTTGTTTATTTGGGTTTGGTTTGGTTTGTTTTTTTCCCCATAAACTTGAGCAGGATGTTTGTTTGTCTCCTCTTTTTCCCTTTCCCCTCCTTCCTCTGTGGTGCTCCAACTTTCAGCCCTCAGATCTCCCAGTCTGCCTGTTGTTGCCTGCAGACCAGGAAGGAACTCTCAGCTGGAGCAATAGCAGCAACAGCTTCTTTCTTCTTGCCTGCTGCTGTTATCTGACTTGTGCATCTCAGAGCAAAACTGATAAAGACTGCTCCAGCAAGATGGTCATTTGCAGTCTTTAATAACTTCTTGCAATTTAAAAATCTCATCAAAGAACTGTGTGTTAGCTAAATGATGATTAATAGAGATGCTTATGAATAAAACATACCAATTTAAGTCTGGTTTTATACTAATCATGTTGGACTGTTCTCTTTTCTCTGCCTTCAATGTGTAACAACAATGGGATCACAGGAGAGCAGCATGTCATTAGACAACCACCACTGTGAATTTTTTGCCTGGTTGAGAAGCCTTTTTTAGGTTTAAGGAGCAGGTCCTCACTTGTTCAGACAAGTCTTTGTGGAGGATGGACCCCTTGCAGGTTTTGAATACTTGTCCCCCGTGTAGTTAAAGCTGACTGGGCAGTAGAATAGGATAGAGAGAAATAAGCTGTTTGGAAATGACAGTGGTACAGTCAGATGAAGACTGGGACTAGTCTCATAAAGGCAGTTCCAATGTCTGTTTAGGGAAGTGACTTAATCTACAACAGAGTCAATCAAGTATAGGAAGATAAAAGCTGTATGAGATCTCCAGTTTACTCCCTGCACACAGAATCACAGAAGTCACAGACTATTAGGGGCAGGGAGGAACCTGAAAGATCATCTAGTCCAACCCCCCTGCCGGAACAGGACCACCTAGGGCAGGTTACATAGGAATTTATCCAGGCAGGTTTTGAATACCTCCAGAAAAGGAGACTCCACAACCTCTCTTGGCAACCTGTTCCCATGTTCTGTCACCTTCACAGTGAAAAAAAACCAAACAACTTATGTTTATGTGGAACCTTCTCTGCTCCAGCTTCCACCCATTGCCCTTGTCCTACGTCACTGAGAAAAGCTTGGCTCCATCCTCCAGTACTCCCTTCATGTCTTTAGAAATGTTGATGAGATCACCCCCTCAGGCTTCTTCTCCAAGCTAAAGAACCCAAACTCCCTCAGCCTTTCCTCACAAGGGAGTTGTTCCACTCTCTTCAGCATCTTTGTGGCTCTTTGCTGGACTCTTGCAAGCAATTCTCTGAGGTCCTTCTTGAACTGAGGGACCCAGAACTGAGCACAATATTCCAGACACAGCCTCCTCAGGGCAGAGTAGGGGAGGAGAACCTCTCTTGACCTACTAACCACATCCATTCTAATACACCTCAGGGCAGTACTGGTCTTCTTGGCTACAAGGGCACATCACTGGCTCATAATCAGCCTTCTTTCCACAAAGACCTCCAGGTCCTTTTCCCCTGCACCTCTCTCTAGCAGGTCAGTCCTCAGCCTGTAATGGCAGGTGAGGTTATGCTGCAAGGAGTTTGCACAGCAAAATGTGAGTAATGGAGTAACTTACTGTGTTGGTTTTGTTTATAATGTGACTATACTGATGCTCTGTTTCTTCACTTGCAGCTATGCTGAGAGCCTGTGCTGATGGAGGTGCCAATCGTCTCTATCACATCACAGAGGGAAACCAGGACAGGTATGTTAACAAGAAACTGAATCACTGAAGTCATTTCTTGTCAATGAAAGTGCAAGTTAGTGAAGTAACTGCCTGCTCTGTGCATGGCACTTTGTGAACTGTGGGCAGGTAGTGTAATATTTTCTCCACATTATCTTCAGTTCTTATTCTCAGCCACAATTTTTAAAAGCACACAGCGAGCCTGAAAGTGCCTCTTTTCCTGAAGCCCACTGTTTTCCTCTTGAAAGCTCTGCTCTCAGGCTGTCTTATTTTATGCATCCATCAGGGGTAGGACTTTGACACAGCCTCTGAAAAAGTTTGCTGTGAACCTAGTAAGGGTTGACTAGAGGAACATCTGCTGCCTCTCACCAGGAGCTGAAACAAAGTATGTCCTCATCATTCTTCCTCTGAGACCTTAGAGGAGATCTGTTTGCTTTGTGAAGGGAAATGGGTAGTAAAAAAAGGAAATCTATTTTTCTTGTTGAATTATTTCTAAATTAGCATCAGGGCATCATACATGGCCAAAGGTAAGTACAGAGGTTATCTAGAAACCTTTATGCTAGGTGAGGCAGTGCAACAGAAGGGAAAATATGTTCTTGGGTTTTGTGTGGCATTTGAAGCTGTAAAATACCCTAAGTTTCTGCCTCTAGAAAGCTGAGCTTGTGATGCAGAATGCTGCATTCACCTGACATCTTGTTTTTGTAGTGGGACCGTGGAAGGCTGTGTAACCTGAAGGTTACCAAGGATCCTTTTTGGTTGTCTTTAGCATTTTCGGTTGCTTTAAACAAGAATTCATAAATAGGTGAACAAAAGCAAATAAAGGAACAAAACTGACTCTCAGGGTAAAAGATTGAGACAAGGCCTTTGTAGAACTTCAAAAATTATGAACAATTTTGTTCATACAGTAAAATCTGACACATCTTTTGTGCTTCATGGCCTGTGTGTGATGGAGGCCAGGAGGAGATTGGTTTTCTTCTGTCCCGCAGAGTTGGAGAGGGAAGACTGCAGCCTTCAAGTAAATCATAGAATGGTAAGGTTGGAAGGGACTTCAAGGATCATCTAGTTCCAACCCCCTGCCATAGGCAGGGACACCTCCCACTAGTACAGGTTACTCAAGGCCTCATCCAATCTGGCCTTGAACACATCCAGGGAGGGAGCATCCACAACCTCCCTGGGCAACCTGTTCCAGTGCCTCACCACCCTCACTGTAAAGAACTTCCTCCTAACATCCAGTCTAAATCTCCCCTCTGCCAGTTTAAACCCATTGCCCCTTGTCCTGTCATAAAGGATTAAAGATTAAGATTTCTTCCTTTGTCGCCTGTGAGAAGTTTGACTGTAATCCACAACTGCTAAAACTGAGACTAGAGCCTGTCAAGCACTACTAACTGTTGTAGGAGTGCTCTTTTTGATTTCCTTTCTTGCAGTAGTTGCTCACACTACTCACTTAATCCTAAATTCAAACAGACTTCTGTTTGACTTGCAGCAAGCAGTTCTCTGATACTGGAGATGCTTTTTTCCAAAGAACAACACTTTAGAGCTATCATTTTGCCTTCTGTAACCCATTCATTTCTTCTGCACACCTTTATGTTCATATTAAATAAATATAATTCAGTGGAAAATGGATGATTATACCTTGACTGAATAGTTCTTTCAGTCTTACATACTTGGCCCTCGGAGTATACTTTTCCTCTCTCCTTTTCTTCTCATCTTAATTGATTTGGGTAGCTATGTTTTACTTGCAAAGTGATTCTTTTGAAACAAAGAAAAATACCTCTTTTTTTTTTACTCTAAAGCAATCATTCTCCTGGAAAAAAAAATACTCATTTGCTTCTCAGAAGTATCTTCCTTTAAATTCTCTGTTATTAAAGAGCTGTCTGCTCAGACTTCTACTGACATACTAATAATTGTTTTAATGCTGTTGTAACCTTCTCTTTAAAACTCCATTTTCTTCAGATCTCTGATACCTAATTGTGTTGGATTAAAACCTAAAAACTAAAGCCCTTTAGTTCTACAGATATTATTATATTGACAGCTTTGGGGCTTGATTCTCAGTGGCACCAAAGTGTATGAATAGCACCCTCAGGTCCCTCCCTCTCTGCCTGGCTGCTCTCCAACCACTCTGTCCCCAGGCTGTAGCACTGCATGGGGTTGTTGTGGCCAAAGTGCAGAACCTGGCACTTGTTAAAACTCCTGGCACTGGACTGTGCCCATTTGTGCAACCTGTCCAGGTCCCTCTGCAGGGCCCTCCTGCTCTCTAACAGATCAACTCTTGCTCCCAGTTTGGTGTCGTCTGCAAACTTACTGATGCTGGACTCAATCCCAAAACTTAGAATGAGAGAAAGTTTATGACAGGAGTGAATGGCCTCAAGTTACAGCAGGGAAGGTTTATATTAGATATTAAAAACCATTTCTTTACAGTAAGAGTGGTCAGACATTGGAACAGGCTGCCCAGGGAGGTGATGGAGTCGCCATCCCTGGAGATATTCCTGTGTCATGTATACATGGTACTTCAGGACGTGGTTTAGGGAGCATAGTGGTGCTGGGTTGATGGTTGGACTTGATGATTTTGGAGGTCTTTTTCAACTTTTGTGATTCTAGGTTTCTGGGGAAAAGTAACTCAACAAATCTGAACTGCAGTCATCCTTGTTTAAAAACAGGCAAACCCAAGAAAACCTTCATTTTTGGAACTACCACTGAGGAGAATGGTACTGGATTTTTCAGTGATGTGTTAAAACAAATGACCCTCTAGAGCAGCAGAGGTAGGAGGAGTCACCAAAAGGGCAGGGTAACTTTTCCTTAGAGAGGCCCATCCTTGGGAGCTGTCAGTGCTGGGGACATAAGAGGCAGGAGGGAGGAAGAGCTGAAGTGAACTGCTGTGCTTTCCTTTTCTCTTTCTGGCTGTAAGGCCCAAAAAGTTTCTTTTCCTTAGCCTGTGTTTTCTCTCTGTTATCATCAGTTCCCACTTAGAAATAACGATTGCTGCTAGACCATTCTTGATCACTAAACATTTGCAGCTACTCAGAGTTAAAGGTGAGGTACTGATTTGTATGGGTTTTTTGCTCTCTTTGTTCTCCCTATGCTGTTGTGTGTTTCCTTGAGTCACTCTGAAGCGCTGTGATCCACCTCAGGACTGGGTTGTTGCTTATCTGTGTCACACTACAGCATTTTCTTTCTCAACACTTCCTGATTAAATCTCAAGGCATCGATTAACCTGTGTGTCACTGGCTTTGGGGTATATAAAGGCCAAGCTACATCAAAAACTATCATCCTGTTGGCACCTGGACTAAACAATCATTAGTTCTTGTGTCTCAGATGCTGTTTTCCAGAGTGGTGTCAAATCAATCATGCACTCAGGTTTTGCAACGAGAGCTCCAGGTTAAAGAGAGGAGCAGTATGCTCTATAAGAGGAAGAGTAATCCTAGCATGAAAACCCCTGGCTTCCTGGGTTCTGTTGAGTATTTCAGTGTATCAGAGTCCCTGTATGACATCAGGTGGATTACCTACAATCACTAAGAACATAACTTTTGCCACCTTTCCAGTTTCTTTCTGTGAACTGATTAAAGTGGAGACGTGGCAGTGAATCTGAAAAATAGTGTGCTTTGATGTAGCCTTTTTTACATAAAAGCATGAACTCAGGTGATGCAGGAACCCATAGCTGCTGCTATAGAACTTTTCTCTGAAGTGGAAATGCAGGGAAGCAGCTCCATGAACAATAGAATCATAAAGTTATAGGATGGTAGGGGTCAGAAGGGAGCTGTGGAGGTCATCGAGTCCAGCCCCATTACCACTGCAGGATCACCTAGAGCAGGTCACACAGGAATGCATCCAGACAGGCCTTGAAAGTCTCCAGAGCAGGAGACTCCACAACCTCTCTGGGCAGCTTACTTCAGGGCTCCAGCACTTTCACAGGAAAGAGGTTTTTCCTTATGTTCAGGTGGAACTTCCTGTGTTCAAATTTGTGTCCATTGCCCCTTGTCCTATCACAGCACACCACTGGAAAGAGCCTGGCCCCTTCTTCTTGACACCCACCTGTCAGATATTTATAAACATTCCTAAGATCTCTCCTCAACCATCTCCTCTCCAAAAGCTCTACATGGGAGGACATGATCATTAGGAACAAATTTTGTAAACATTGCTGAGTGATGTAGCTGCTAAACTTCAACCATGGACCTAAAATTTTGATGGTTTCAGGTGTTCACTTTGAAAATAAGAAGTACCAGTTCCTCAGCCATCCTACCTTCCCTTTGTTGTCTGGTTCAATTTATTCCTTATAACTTAGACAAAGCAAGTTCCATGTGAGACACCACAATGTCCATTGGCAAGGCCCTCAAAAAAGAAAGAGTGAGGCAACAACCAGCAATACCTATATAGAAAATCCAATCTTTTCTTTCCTGGATAACCTTCTGCTCATGGAAAAGTGAGCACCTAATAGGATTATGGAGTGAGAAGTGCATATATACTTCACTGTCTTCCATATTGGATTAGAAATAGGATATTTATGAAGGTAATTAGGCATTGATGTACTTTGATGTAGGGTTGAGAGGAATTCTTTGCTTGAACTGTTCAGATTACAATGGATATAGTTTTAAAGCTATTTTATATTCAGGCAAAATTTAGGGCACCGATGCAGAAAATATTGAATGAGATTTTCTGAGTGCGGACTTAGAGCAGAAGAGTAGAATGATCTTGTCTGTAAATCTGTACTAGAAGTGTACAGTGGTCTTGTCTTTAAAATCTGTCCATTTTATGTTTTGGGCAGGATGTGAGCTAGTTATGCATGTAAAGTTTTTGTATTATTAATGTTTCAGTAATGTGTGGGGTTTTTTTAATTAAATAGCCTCTGGAAGTGTGAGGTCAAAGCTTTTTCAAAATGGCTTTCCTGTTGCTGCTGGTGTTGAAGGGTTCTTTGAACTGAGGGATTGCAGTCTGAAAGCTAAGGAAGCTGAAAGTTAAGGCAGTGCTTTATCTGTCAAATGGCTTAAGGAAATCTTTTACATCAGACATTTTTGCCTGACCTAAAAACCAGCAGCATTTAAAGATCAAAATCAGGATCTTGAGTTTATCCTAATAAATTCTGCAGGTGTGTTCAGAAAGCTCATCCCTGCCCACAATCTCCTGCTTTAAAAAATACCTACCTGTCTTGGGATCTGCTTTCAAATCATGGAACTGTTTTGGTTCTCTAAGATCATTGAGTCCCAACATCGATCTAACACCCCCTCAACACCCACTAAACTGTGTCCCAGAGTCCATGTCCACACATTTCTTGAACACCTTTAGGGATGGTGAATCAATTACCTCCCTAGGCAGCCTGTTCCAATGCCTGACCACTCTAGCAGGAAAGATATATATGGATATATATATATGTATAAATATATATATATTTTTTTTATTTTTTTTTCCCTTCTATCCAACCTAAAACTTCCCTGGCATAATTTCAGGTAATTTCCTCTTGTTCTACCATCTGATACTAGGGAGAAGAGACCAACCCCCACCTCATTCCAACCTCCTCTCAAGTTTGTTGTGGAGAGCAATCCTCAACCTCCTCTTCTCCAGACTAGGCAACCTCAGTTCTGTCTGCTGCTCCTCCCCAGACCTGTGCTCTAGACCCCTCACCAACTTTACTGCCTTTTCTTTTGACATGCTCCAGCACCTCAGTGTCTGTTTTGGAATGAGGAGCCCAAGACTGAAGGCAGTATTCAAGGTGCAACTTCATCCACGCTGAGTACAGGAGCACGATTGCTTCCCTACTCCTGCCTTCCTCTGGAAAGCAGCCAGGCACCAACAGAATTCAAAACTAAACCACTTCCTTTGAGGAACTTCCTAACTTTAAGAGTGACAGAGCACTGGAACAGGCTACCCAGAGAGGTGGTGAAGTCTTCATCTCTGGAACCATGTAAACCCCACCTTAACACCATCCTATGGACCCTGCTGTAGGTGACCCTTTTCTGGCAGGGTGGTTGGAGTAGATATCTCCAGAGATCTCTTTCAACCCATTTGGAGTTATATAATATGTTTCTTTCAGCTAGTACAGATGAGAACTTCTCAAGATTCATTAAGGTCAAGTAGGTTTGGGCTTTTTTCATTTGTATCTTCAGTTTAATTGCTTCCACTTGATTACATTTTCACATATTTATTTTAATCCCAGTAGTTGTACATTGTAAATATAATTCCAATTTTGTTTCATAAACAATAGTTTAGCTATCAAGGGCTAAATACCAATCAGGAGATAGTCATAGAATTAGAATCTGCCCTTAGTTTAAGCCAAGATGAGATTTTTTTGTAGTAGGAGTTGATTCCTTCATGTACTTGGGCAGTAACATCACTGGGCATATCAGGGATTATTTGGTCTCTAAATCAAACTCAGAGAAACAATAAAAGATGAAAATCATTGGTGGTTTATTTTTTATTAATGGATTCCTCTTGATATTAAACACCAGCATAAAACCTGAGCAGGAGTATGTATTTTTGTGGAGCTATTGACTATATCACTGTAGTGCTTTATTTCTATTCAGTTAGTCGTTGGATACTATAAAAGAAGTATTTGAGAGTTACAAAGCCATAGTTTGGATTCACTTCATAGACTCATAGAGCAGTTTAGGTTGGAAGGGACATTAAAGATCATCCAATTCCAACCCTTCTGCCATGGGCAGGGACACCTCACACTAGATCAGGCTGTCCAGAGCCTCATCCAGTCTGACCTTAAACACCTCCACAGATGAGGCTTCCACCACCTCCCTGGGCAACTTGCTCCAGGGTCTCACCACCCTCATGCTGAAGAACTTCCTTTTAACATCCAGTCTGAATTTACCCATTTCTAGCTTTGTTCCATTCCCCCAGTCCTATCACTACCTGACATCCTAAAAAGTCCTTCCCCAGCTTTCTTGTAGGCCCCCCTAAGATACTGAAAGGCCACAATAAGGTCACCTCGAAGCCTTCTCTCCAGTCTGAACAGCCCCAACTCCCTCAGTCTCTATTCATAGTTACAGAATTTCTATTACAGAGAGGCTTTGGAATGTTTACTCACAAAAATAATCTCTGTGGCAGGGGAGTGGAACTGGATGAGCTTTGAGGTGTCATCCAACCTAAACCATTCTATCATTCTATGACTAAGGGGAATTTGTAGGTAAGAGGGCTTGGATCAGAGTACACATGCATGGAATTTGCTCTGCTTCATTCAGTGTCTCTTTAAGTACTTTGATCTCTGTGTAAAAGGTGTCTGGTATGTACAAAAAAAAAAAGAATAGAAGCAGTAAGTAATCATGGAGCTGTTCCCCTTCATTTCTTCATTATGGATAAAGCAGAGTGGCTGTCTAGGTGAAGGCAGTATTAGGGATTTGCAGCTTGAGACTGGATTATCTCATTAGTGTGGAGAGAGCTAATGGGAAGCCAGTGAAAAAGATTGATAAGGATCAGGGGGTTAGAAAAAGGTGCATTTTTAGGGTGCTTGATGTAAGAAACAATGACACAGCAGGCGGCAAAAGCAGGGGATAAAAGGCTGTGCCTTTGACTTCCCCTCATTTTCTTCAGCATAAAGGACAGACTGATATTCAGGTGTAGCTCAAAGTAGTTAGTAGGATATTTTAATTGGATTTTATTTAATTTATTTGCCCTTTTTGTTGTTGTTTAACCATAAGAGTGGGTACTAGAGAGATTTTTTTAATGCACAGAATGTCAGTGTAGAAGGGACTGCAAAGATCATGTGGTCCAACCTTTCTAGGTGATAGTGTAGTTGAAATAAGATGACCCAGCAACCTGTCAAGCTCAACCTTCAACCTGACCCATGTAGGGGAATCCCCTGCTTTCCTTGAGAGATGATTCCAATATCTGACTGCTCTTATGGTGGAACATTTCCATCTGGAGTCCAAGGAGAATCTCCCCAGGATTAATTTGTCCCCATCGTCCTTTTTCTATGCAATTCCTTGTAAAAAGGGAGTCTCCATTCTCCTAGTAACCACCCTTTATATACAGGAACATGGTGATAAGCTCTCCCCTAAACCCTGTCTTCTCAAAGCTGAGCATATCCAGTTCTCTCCACCTTTCCTCGCATGGCAGGGCTTCCAGTCTTCTCATCTGCATCTGATGCCTGTTACATGCCCCATGACATGGTTCAGAGTGCTGGTTATCCAGCTGCTAGACAGAGGTCGAGAGTGATGCCTGTGGTTGTCACTCCCTCTGCAGAAGTCACTCTGTAAGGGCTTGAATTCACATGGGTGTTCACACACACTCAGTATCTCAGTTTGGTTGTCAGTAGGGCTTTTGCTTTGGTGTTTGGGAAAGCATCCTGGGCTAACACAACCCACTCCAGCAACAGCCCCCCCTGCCCCACACACAGACGGCAGGGAAAGTGACACAAAAAGCCTCTGGGATCGTATGCTGCACAGTTACCTTAGCAAAAAGGGAAGCCCAACACCCCAGACCCAGAAGCTGGAAGCAGCAACAGGAAACCTCTTGTTAGAATCTGAACTTCAAGCCCCATGATGCTCTACTCCAACCAGCACTTTCATTTTGAAGCTGCCCTGACAGCAGCATGGTACTGAATATCAGCAGCGGATTGAACCCAAGCCATGAGAGAGAGCTCTAGAGATTAACTGAGAGTTGGACAGGTGTAGTCTAAAAAAAAGTAGGGATTGGAAAGGAGAGAGAAAGAAGGATACAAGAAAAAGGCCTTGGGAGTGCTGGTGGATAAGAAGCTGGATGTGAGGCATCAATGTGCACTTGCAGACCAGAAGGCCGTTGACATCCTGGGCTGTGTCAAAAGAGGCATGGCCAGCAGGTTGGGAGAGGTGATTCTGCCACTCTGCTCTGCTGAGGCCGGGCCTGGAGTACTGTGTTCAGATCTGGAACCTCCAACAAAAGAAGTGCATGGACCTGCTGGAGTGGATCCACAGGAGTGCCATGAAGATGATCAGTGGACTGGAGCACCTCTCTCAGGTGGAGAGAAAGATAGGCTGAGGGAGTTGCAGCTTTTCATCTTGGAGAAGAGAAGGCTCCAGGGAGACTTTATGGCAGCCTTCCAGTACTGAAAGGGGATCTACAGGAAAGCTGGAGGGGGACTGTTTAGAAGGCCTTGTAGTGACAGGATGAGGCACAGTGGTTTGAAACTGCAGCAGGGTAGATCTAGACTGGATATCAGGAGGAAGTGGAGCACTGGAACTGATTACTCGGGAAGGTGGTGGAGACCCCTCCCCAGAGATGTTTGAAGCCAGTCTGGGCCACGAGGTTACCCGGACCTGGTGCACAGAAATGTCTCTTATGCCTTTCTGGGAGTAAGAATGAGGATGCTGCACACTGATTGGAACTTTGGAGAGAAATTCTATTCATAAGAGCATATACACACAAGGCAATCAGGTGGAATAGGTACAAAACCCACCAGGCCCAAACTGGGCTTCTAGAATCTTCCACCCCTTCTACCCTCAGTCAGCCTGAGGGTAGGCCGGAACCACCCTTCCTGGCTGGGCCTGCAAGGCCTCAGTGCGTCAATTCGCTGCCGGCCAGCTGCCCCACAAAGCACAAGAGCACGCTGCTCGGAGAAGGGAAGGGACAAAAAGTAGGGAGGAGAAGGGGCAGAGAACAGTCAGGCACTGTCTTTTGAGCTGTGACACCACAAGACGGAATAGAATAACAATATTAAAATATCCTGGAACAGGCCTCTCTCCCTATGGGTTTGTTAAGGGATTCCTCAGACTAGATCCCTAGATCAGATCCTGATCTAGATGGAGATATCCCTGCTGACTGCAGGGGTGTTAGAGAAGATGACCTTTGAAGGGTCCCTTCCAACACGATGCAGTCTCTGTGATTCTGGTGAAAAGGATGGCAAGAGAGTGAAAATGGTTTTGATGCTAAAGCGGCAAAGGAGAAGAGTATCTGGAATAAACCAAGCTACATACTCTGGTGGAGCAAACATTGCTGTTTCCCAAGGAAGGAAGAAAGGGAAGCTCTATAGCAGTACAGACAAAAATGTGGTAAGTTCCAGCAGAACCTGTGGTGTGAGGATTGCTGCTTTCTCATTGTATAAGCTGCAGAAGGCACGTTAAATGCCAGTGACAGATCAAATTGGAGTTGTGTGCATTAAGGTGTGTTGAGCAGTGGGAGGAAGACAAGACTGCAAAAAGTCACTAAACAATTCAGTACCATTTTCTTTTGTTTAAAACATCATCTGCGAGGTTTGACAACAAATACTTGTAATTAAGGGAGTGACAGGTGTGGGTGTAAATATGTTTTCTTCCTGATGCTTTTAATTTTAGGTAAAAAATAAACTGTGCATGAGTTGATTTGGGGATGGTTTTGTAGAGGAGTGAGTGGTGTAAGGAGCATTCATGGATTGATTGGGGGTGCTAACGCTCAGAGGAAATTCTCAGCATGATGAAGAATCTGTTCTGGAGAGTTAACATTATTAGGAAGTGAATTACTGAGCCCATATCTACTCTGCAAGCATCTGCTGTGATTGGCACCAAGGGGCCAGGACCGATCCATCATAGAATCATAGAATGGTGAGGTTGGAAGGGACCTCAAGGATCATCTAGTTCTAACCCCCTGCCATAAGCAGGGACACCTCCCACTAGTACAGGTTACTCAAGGCCTCATCCAATCTGGCCTTGAACACCTCCAGGGAGGGAACATCCACAACCTCCCTGGGTAACCTGTTCCAGTGTAGCTTTCATCTGAAGCTTTGCAGCAAAGCAGTGAAAACCACTGCACGGGCTATGTTCTGCCTCTCATCTTGGGAAGAGTTTACTGCTCCCTGATTTCTTAGAGTCAAAATGTTGCAGATTGAACAGCAATTTCAGACAGGCAGGAGCTGGAAGTGTACTGCACTGTTACTGGGTATGGTGGGATACTGAAGCTTCTGCTGCCTTAGAGCGATAGGAATTGCATAGACAAATCCCTCCTCATTTCCCTGCTCCCTCTTCTGTGCTCTGCAGAGAAAGGAATAAGGATGAGTGTCCATGATCATGTTTACTGTAATGAACCTGTCCTCCAGGGAAGCTCTTGCGGCCTCTTTGATCTAGTATCAATTTGTGACCATAATTGATAGGCTGTAGCTCTTGTCCATCCAGTGACTGCATGGAGAGTGCTCATACTTCGCATGTTCCCCTGCGCATTTCATTAAACCTCAGCATTAAGGGAAGGGTTTCCTGGCAATGCAACGTTCTAAGAGCATATTGCAAGTGTGCAGGAGGGTCCCAAGGTCACAGACTCCTTTTGGAGGTTAATGAAGTCTGGGAAAAAAAAAAAAAGATATTAAGTTGTAATTAAATAGTAATGAATGAAGGGGCCAAGAATATTTGGTGTATAATGCAGTACCACTAGGCAACACCAAAATAATCTGCAAATTTATGATTTTATTTCATATTCTATTATAAAATACCCTTGGGTGTCAGTGTAATTTTTATTCTCCAACTTGCCTGTGACAGAAGGGGAATTAAGTGGTCAGCTCTGTCATGCATATATGTGATCATAATACACTTTGGGAGTGGTTTTGAGAACTCAAATAGCACTCCTGACACGATGAAGAGGACTTTCATCAGGAGGATGGTGCCTTCCCCCTTCTGCAGGATCTAATTTTTAATCAGAGTACAGTGTGCTTTCTTTGCCACCTTCACAAAGGAAAAGCATGGCAAGTTTTGACTTCCGTCAGTAGTGCCGGCAGAAGTACAGCCATGTTCATGACCTTGCTTAAGAGCTCATCAAAATTTCCCTTTTAGCTCTTGTGCTTCTGGGGTTTAATATTTCAGCATGTTCAAGTGTATTAGGCAGGGTCTCAGCACAGGGCCACGGACAAGTTGTCAATCCAAATGCAAATTTTTCTTTATTATTTTTTCTTCCTCAACCATCTGCTGCCTCAGACATTCATACACTGGCTCTATCCACTCTGCTCTCTGAAGAGCAAGGGATTTTAATCTCTGAACATATCACAGGAATCTCTTGTGAAGGAAGGCTGAGGGAACTGTTGAGGCTTTTTAGCCTAGAGAAGGCTGAGGGCAAATCTTACCAATGCTTATCAATAATTAAAGGGTGAGTTTCAGGAGGATGGGGTCAGTCTCTTTTCAGTGGTGCCCAGTTACAGGACAAAAGGTAACAGACACAACCTTGAACATAGGAAATTCCATCTAAACATGAGGAAGAATCCTTCTAAATGTTGAGACTGCTAGAGCACTGGGACAGGCTACCCAGAGAGGTGATAGTCTCCATCTCTGAAACTGTTCAAAACCCACCTGAACACTGTCCTGTGCAACCTGCTGTGGGTGACCCTGCTTTAGCAGGAGGGTTGGACTAGATCTCCAGAGGTCCCCTCTAACTCTCATCATGCTGTGATTCTGTTGATCTTTGGGAGAACTTTCCCTTTCTCCCTGAGGACAACTGAGTAACATCTTTGCTTAGAGCTGTTCTGTCATTCCAGTAAAATATGGAACTCTTACCTCATTGTCAGGCAGATGAGTCTACTCCTACCAACTTTATATATTTTTCAAATCCTTATCAACCTGTGAATTGATGACCTCTAGCATTAAAATGTGTGGGGAAAACTTACCTAGTAGTGAAGGGAAAGGCCACATTGTCATTCAGATCCTCACTCTTCTGTTACAGTACATCTCTAATGACACTTACATCATGTCACCCGTGGTGGTCTTTGGGCTATTTCTAGAGCATCTCAGTACAGACTAATTCTGAGTGCACAATTCTTCTCATCTGTGTCCAGTCTTTTCCAATACTGCACACTGGAGAATAAATCTTAAGAGGAGTGACTGAAGGAGTTCAGTCTGTTTAGTTTGAGGAAGAGGAGGCTGAGTGGAGACGTCACGGCTGTCTACAGCTACCTGAAAGGACCTTGTGGAGAGGATGGTGCTGGTCTCTTCCCACAGGTAAATAGTGGTAGAACAACAGGGAATGGCCTCAAACTGCGACTGAATAGGTTTAGACTAGATATTAGGAAAAAAATTCTCCCAGCAAGAGTGGTCAGGCATTGGAATGGGCTGCCCAGGGAGGTGATGGACTCACCAACCCTGGATGTGTTTAAAAGTCATTTGGATGTGGTACTTGGGGATATGGTTTAGGGTGCACCTTGTAGAGCAGGGAGGGGTTTTTCCAAGATTCTGTGATCTTCTCAGAGTTCTCCTTTCTCCTGGCATAAATGTCTGCTGATAACAGCAAGAATATCAAACCTCCGAATGTCTTCCCCCAAGGAACAACTGTTATCCCTATATATAAAGAGAATGACTTTGGCTATGAGTTCATTGCTGCATTTGTATTATTTATAGGTAGATCTGTGTCCTTAAGATCTATTTCTGATTCTATAAGCAAAGTTAATTAGCATGTTCAAATTCAGTAAAAGATGAAATTAAAGTGGTAATGACTAATAGAGCTTAGTAGGGTAGCAGTTAAGGGGTTTATAAATATTTTTTTAATCATAATAAATTGTGAAGTTGATACAAGAGGCTGTTGTAAATACTTTTTTTTATAATAAGCAGGGCAGTAACAGCATCAGAGTTTACATTTAAAGGCCTTTTTCAACTTCAACTTGATAGAAAACTAGTTGTACAGAGACCAAGATAGGGGCTCTTTGGAGCTACTTGTCCAGAGTGAGTTGTTCTCTGTCCTAGAGCAGACAAAAAGAGGGAAGAGAGGATGTGGTGGCTTGAAATTATCCCCAAAATAAATCACCAGACTAACTCAGAAGGTTTGGAATCAAAATGAAACTGTATTTACAGCAAATATCGAGTGGTGATCGGAAGGCAGAGTTACTTATTCTGGAGTTTTGTGGCTTTATTTTGTTTCTCAAATTCAGCCTTATGTCAGTTAACCATAAAATAGAGTTGTTTTTTCTTTAGTCAGAACTTTATCAGAGGCCATTTTAGTTGGAGCTATGCTCACAAGAACGGTTGTTTGAAATCTTAGTGAAGAAAGCGAGAACTATTTGTGTGTAGCTGTAAGTGTAAAGCCTGCTGACTGTGCTAACTGAAATATCCATACTGGTACTTCAGCTCTGTAGAGGTGGGGAAACTGTGAGGAGGGTAGGTCAAGGATTAGAGTAAGATCTCTGTGTCAGCTACAGAAACCTTACCTAGCTGTGGTTCTGGTGCTTCAGTGACACCAAGGACTTTTCCAGTAGTTCCTTCAGAGCTCCTGAGGACGTCTCTTTCACCTCTGTGATTAGTACTAACCTTGAAAGAGTTTTTACTAAATTTTGCAATATATCATTGCCTGAATTACAAGCTCCAGAACATGAAATAGGGTGGTACATTCTGCAGCTAAATTCTGTAAAGACAGGAGAATACTCCATGGAGTTAATGTGAGGGAAGGGAAGATGCTGTTCGGTAAAGGTTACTCAGCATCAAACAGAGCCCATCTCTTATTTTGTATGCGCATTTATTTTCTACTATCTCTCTAATTAATGCTGCTAGGCTGGGCTGGGCAAGAGGTGCAGGTACCTTTTGAAATGCTAATACTCTCGTGGAATACCCTGGTTCTCTGTCAGCTCCAGAGAAGCTGCAGCAGAGGTCAGCAGCAAGAGGTTTAATAAAGCTTCTACCATGCAGTGACACCAAATTTCAGCCATACAGCAACAACAGACTTCAAAGAGCTGTCTGCCACTGTGTGTCTCTTCTCCATTCTTTGCTGCATGGGCTAAAAACATGAAGTGATGAGTTCTGTGCTTTTGTGTAGCCCAAGTGTTGTCAGGACCCTCAGTGTGTTGTTTCTCTGCAAAATGCCTTTATCAGAGTAAGGGCTCAAAACCTGAAGGGGTTTTATTAATGTATTTAGGGTACTGAAGCATATCTCCAGAAAAAGGATCAGAAGTTTGCTCAGCGGCTGCTCCACAGGATTGAAGACATTTTTATTGCCTTTGTGGGAGTTACTTTTGCCTTTCAGTAGCTGTGTCCTGGATTCATAGAAGGGTTTGGGTTGGAAGGGACCTTAAAGATCACATTCTTCAGACCCCTCAGCTATGGATAGGGACACAGGACAAGATCAAGTCCTCATCCAGCCTGACCTTGAGCACTTCCAGGGAGGGGACATCTGTGACCTTTCTGGGCAACCTGTTCCAGTGTCTCACCACCTTCACTGTAAAGAATTTCTTTCTAATATCCAGTCTATATCTACCCTCTTCAAGTTTCAATCCATTCCCTCTTGTCTTGTCACTGAAAGTCCTTGTAAGATGTCCATTCCCAGCCTTCCCAAAGACCCCTTTCAACTACTGAAAGGCTACTATAAGATGTTCTGTTTCCACCTAAAAACTCCATTTCTTCTGAGCGAATGTTTTGTTGAAGGTGCCAGAGCATTGAAACAAGCTGTCCAGAGAGGCTGTAGAATCTCCTCTGGAGACTTTCCATACTTGTTTGGATGCTCTTCTATTTGGCCTGTCCTAGGTGACCCTGCTTTGGAAGGGGACTTGGACTAGATGATTTCCACAGGTCACTTCCACCCCCTACTATGCTGAGGCTTTCTACCTTTTATTAATTTTTGCGTGGCAGTTCACCTTTTATAGCTCCTCTTGTCTATGTAGGTGTTCAGATGCCTCTCTTCCAGCATGAAACAGACAATCTATAAAGTGATGTGTACATGGAAATCAGAGAGGGGAAAAAAAATTTAAAAGTAGAGCTAGACAGGAGAAATGTAATTACATCTTCTGAAAACCTACAGATTGTTCCTTGCCTGCTTGGAACAGATTACTCAGCAAGGGGATAAATCTCTTCTCGTTGCACTTGTGAGTTGTTGTGTAGAAATGGCTCTAAAGGATTTCAGCTACAAGCATTGATGGGCTGAAACCAATTCTATGAAGTTTAACAAAACCAAGTGCTGGTGCCACACTTGAGTCACAACAACCCCAAGAACACTCTAGGTTGGGGCAGAGTCGCTGGAAAGCTGCCTGGCAGAAAACCAGCTGCCTGGGGATGCCAGTTGACAGCCAGCTGAACATAAGCCAGCAGCATGCTCAACAGCATCCTGGCCTCTATCAGCAATAGTGTGGCCAGCAGGACCAGAGAACAAGAGGAAATATCTTGAAACTGTGTCAAAGGAGGTTTAGGTTGAATAGCAGGAAATGCTTCTTTCCTGAAAGAGTGGAACAGGTTGTCCAGGTAGTAGAGTCACCCTCCCTGGAGCTGTTCAAGAAACATGGGGAGGTGGCACTTTGGGAAATGGTTTAATGGCTATGGTGATGTTAGGTTGATAGTTGTGCTTGATGATCTTGGAGGTCTTTTCTAACCAGAACAATTCTGTGATTCTGTAGTCAAAGAGGTACTAAATAGCAGTCTCAGGGAGGAGCTTCTCTTGCATATGCTGAGGTTTTCCTGAAGTGCTTGCACTTTTACCTGAACACAGGAGGGTGTTCAGCGCTGTGGAAAGCAAGTGGGAAGTTCTTAAATCTTGGAGCATCACTTTGTTTTTTTGCTGCATTGATTGTAACTGGAGAGCAGTTTCAAATATTGACAATTAAAAAGAGAAATGCAACGCTCATAGATGCCATTAACTGGCTTTTCTTCGTGACTGAGGGAGAAAGTTTCAAGGCAGGGTGTTAGCTGCTTGATTTTTTGTTAATGATAATGGGAGCTGTCCCCTGCAGAAGATGTCCCCCTAAAGTGTGCTTTGCATAGCATTTTGAGCTGAGGGCAATATTTTCTCCAGTTTATTGCAGTTTTTTGGGTTCTTTTTTTTATTATTATTTGCAAGGTGACACTGCATACAAGGCAAGCATAAATGAATGCATTATTGCCCTCATATCTTCACAGGCTTTTATCTTTTCCTCTAAATCATGGGGTTTGCAAATCAAATAACACTTTTATGCTCTTTAACGCTAAGCTCTTTAAAAAGTAAAGAGAAAAGAGGCTTTTCTCTAAGGTTACCAAATACAGAACCATAGCATTGCTTCAGCTGGAAAAGACCTCTAACGTCATTGAGTCCAACTGTGACTTAATACCACCAACTTTATGTTACCAAATACTTTTAACTACAGAGTTACCTGCCTGTAATCCATGGATTTGATGAGAGTCTGTGCAAAAAATCCTGGGAGGGTCACAAGAATCTGCTCTCTTTGTATGACCTGATTTGTGCATATACCCACTTCCTTGGTTAAATTTGGGTCTGCAGTACTCTTGTTGTTTGCTCTTCTTTTTTTATCTCCTCTGGATTTACTGCAATGTGCAAAGTGTTGTTTTGGAATTACGATTCCATGTAAGTTCTTACACAGAACATAGAATGGTTTTGATTGGAAAAGGCCTTTAAGATCTTCAAGTCCAACCATTCTCTAACTCTGCTAAGTCTGGTGCTAAACCATGTCCCTCAGCACCACATCTCTGCCTCTTTGAAACACCTCCAGGGGTGATACATGCATAACAAATAATGAACATTAAGGTTTACTTAGATCTTTGAAGGTGGTGTGGGCAGTTGAGACTTTTTCTGGTGGTTCCTTTCTGAATTCATATGACTGCCACAACATCATCATCACTGTCATCCTAAAACAATTATATAGAGCTAAGGGAGGCTTTGTGGACTGAAGTAGCAGTGATGTGAATCATGGAGGCAGAAAACTGTTGTGTTAAAGTCTTGACTGGGAAATAGAGAGTGGAGGAAGTAAGGACTGTGCTTTAATTGGCCATCCTGCTGAAAAGCAGCTCTGTGGAGAAAGCCCTTGCAGTCGTAGTGGGCAGTGAGTTATCCATGGGACAACAATGTGCCCTTGTGGTCCTAGAGTGCATCAAGTATGTCCAACAGGTCTTGGGAGGTTCTTTTGCGCCTCTACTCTGCTCTTGTGAAACCACATCTGTAATGCCATGTCTGGTTTGGGGCTCCCCAGTTCAAGAGAGACAGGCATCTACTGGAGAGTGTCCAGTGGAGAACTACTGTGACGATTAAGAAACTTAAACATATTTGCTATGAAGAAAGGCTGACAGGCCTGGGGCTGTTTAGTCTTGAAAAGAGAAGGCTGAGAAGATATTTATCAGTATCTAAAAATATCTGAAGGGTGGATGTCAACCTGAATGTGCCAGTCTCCTTTTTGTGATGCCCAGTAACAGGGCAAGGAACACAGGAGGTTTCTTGGGGTAGGAGCTGGAACACGGAAGGTTCCATCTCAACATGAGGAGAAACTTCTTTACTGTAAGGGTGCTGGAGCCCTGGACCAGACTACCTAGAGAAGCTGTGTAATCTCCTTCTCTGGAGACTTTGAAGACCTACCTGAACGTGATCCTGTGTGATACTGCTTTGGCAGGACATTTGGTCTAGGTGATCTTTAGAGGTCCCTTCCAACCCCTATTGTTCAATGATTCTGTGATAACAGCTTTTAAAGGGTAAACCCTCCTGGGGGTGGTCTGAACCTGACCCCAGGTGTAGTGGTTAGCCCATTCTCAATTTCTGTCTAGCCCCTCTATAAAACCAGAGGATCTTCCTGTTTCTCTCTCTCTTTGCCCTCTCTGCCTGCCTGATAGTACCACCCTTGTTCATGCTGCTCCTGTTTTGCCATGTGGCCATCTTACCCCATGGTGGGACCACCACTTCCTGAGTCTACCTCCATCCATTGCCATCAATCTGGTTGTATATATATTTTTGTATCTTGTTTCTCTTCCCTGTAAATTTTTGAAACTCCCCTACCTTAAATACCTTTTATTTATTGTTTTTCTTCTAACTTCCAAATTGAAGCAAGACTATTCTTTGGGTGTTTTACCCCTTTCACTCTCTACATCTAATTCCTCTCTTTCCAAAGGCTGAGAGAGGGGAAGGCATCCTGTTATTGTATTGTCCTGTTAGGTTTTGAGTCTCTGGGAAAGTTTAAGTGAGACCAATACACAGCTGTTGGAATCCTTTGTGTGCTCTGTTCCAGATGAACCAAAACAAAATGCCCTTTCTTTTTTTTTCTTCTTTTTTTTTTTGTAGTAGTCAGCTTGAAGTTTATTAATTGTGTTGGTATTTTGTAGTTGGCTTCTGAGCTTCATGTGACACTTACTTGTGGTAACCTTGTAGGTAACACCAAGAAGGTATTTATAGATTGAATAGATGTTAACTCTGAAGATATCTCCCAGTCTGACATTTCTCCTTTCCCCAGCAACTGGCTTCTGAGGCGTCGGAGTATGCTGCTTTGAGTCAAAATATAAATGGCATCTACTTGCGTTCTGTCTCTGGGAATTAAAAAGACGCTTCGATCTTCACAGCAGTTAACAATGTTCTTTGGCTAGCTTTACAAAGACTTAACACCTTTCTGATGAGAACAGCCCTCACTCATCCTTATAGTCAAGACCAACAGCCCACAGAGTGGTAAAGGTTGGAAAGGACTTCTGGAGATCATCCAGTTCAGCCTCTCCCTGTTCAGGGGGAAGCAACCCAGAACAGGTTGCACAGGAATGTCTTCAGGCAGGTTTTGAAAGTCTCTAGAGAGGAAAACAAGACGGATGTACATCTTAACAGTTAGTAAATGTAGATTTGGGGACATAAATTTCTGAGGTTTTTTGTTAGACTGATTCTGATATTTATCCAGAAGTAATGCTGGAGTGAGTGCTTTATCTTCTGTATGCCCAGCTATTTTCCTAATATCCAATCTAAACCTTTCCCTGGTGCTATACCTCCAAGGATGGGGATTCAACCACCTTCCTGGGCAGCCTGTTCCAGTCTTCAAGAATCCTTTCAGTCATGAAGTTGCTTCTAATAACCAACCTAAACCTCCCCTGGTGCAATCTGAGGCCATTTCCTCTTACCATATCACTTGTTACTAGGGAGAAGTGACCAGCCCCTGTCTCGCTCCAGTCTCTTCTCAGGGAGTTGTAGAGAGCCAGAAGGTCTCCCCCCAACCTCCTTTTTTCCAGACTAAACAACCCCAGTTCCCTCAGTCACTTCTCACAAGACTTGTTCTCCAGACCCTTCTCACCAACTTTGCTGCCCTTCTCTGGACCCACTCCAGCATTTCAATGCCTTTCTTGTAGTGAGGGGCCCAAGACCTAACACAATTTCTTACCATACCTTTCTCTTAAGGCATTGATACTATGTGTGTCTGCAGTATTTTGTCTTCACTGTATTTTTTTTCTGCTGGGCAGTAACTTGTGTGTATCTAAAAATCTAGGATGAAAGATACCAGTTTTGAAATTTATTTTTAGTAGTGAAAAAACCCATAATGAACCCACTCTGAATGCACAGACAGAACTGGTACATGTATAGCTTGTCTACTTGGGCTTGTTTTCTGTGCTGTAACTGAAGGAAGCCAAGGGTACCACAGATACTGCCTTTAAATGTTCATGTCTCTGATGTTAACATTTGTTTAATAAAGGTTAATTGCAGACAATTATGTGCTAAAGGAGCTACATCAGAAGAAAAGTCAATAGTACTAGGAAACTGTAACTTTGAATTAATGATAGGACTGAGCAGTTATGCCAGGCAATTTATTTAAGGAGGCAGCACAGTTTTTTATTATGAACTGCTAAAGTGTGATGTGTTGAGTTGTGGGGGTTTTTTTCTTTCTCATGACTGTATAAAGAGGCATATTTACCACTCCACCCTGAATTCATAAAGTGAGTGAATAAAGAACCAGCTATTCTGGCTTTTAAATTTAACACACTCTTCATTTGTGTTAAATGCTTAAAAATAAAATGCCTTTTGAATTAAGCTATGTCCATTAGATGGGTTTCTTGAGGGCAAAAGGCAGAGTTTTGCTTACTCAGCATGAGAACCTCCAAGTTTTATTTCATTCGTAACTTGTATCTGTCACAAGAGTTAATTACTGGGTAGTGGTACTGGTGACAACACCATGCACCAGTACAGATTAGGAGTAAACCTACTGTAAAGCAACTCCACGGAGAAGGACCTTGGAGACCTGGTGGACAGTAAGTTATACATGAGACAGCAGTGTGTCCTTGTGGGGAAGAGGGCCAGTGCTGTCCTGAGCTGCATTAAGAAGCATGTGGCCAGCGGGTCAAAGGAGCTCCTCCATCCTCTCTTCTCTGCCCTAATGTGACCACATTCAGACCATTGAGTCCAGTTCTAGACTTCACCATTCAAGAGGGACAAGGATATGCTAGAGAGTGTACAATGGAGAGTATGAGGATGATGGGGGGCCTGGAACATCTGTCTGGTGAGGAAAGGCTGAGAGAGAGGCCTGGGGCTGTTTAGCCTGGAGAAGAGAATACTGAGAGGAGATCTTATGAATGTTTATAATATCTGAAGGATGATGCCAGGCTCTACTCAGTGGTGTCCTGGGTAGGACAAGTGGCAATGGATACAATCCAGTACACAGGAAGTTGCACCTCAACATGAGGAGAAACTGCTTTACTGTGAGAGGGTGGAAAAGCACTGGAACAGGCTGCCCAGAGAGGTTGTGGAATCTCTTTGGAAAAGTTTCAAGACCCATCCAGATGCATTCCTGTGTGACCTGTTCTGGATGATCCTGCTTTGATGGGGGGTTGAACTCAATGATCTTCAAAGATCCCTTCTGACCCCTATCACTTTATGATTAAGTTTCCATGAAATGATGCCAAACTTGTTTGAATTTATATTATTTCTTCAACCCAGCATTCTGAGGGTTCACAAAACTGTCCAGTCAACATTCCACCTGTATCCAGTCTGGATAAATCCTCTAGCTGGGATTCATCTCAAAACTTCTGAGAAGTTGTGCTGTTTTTTCTTCCTAAGCTAGCTAAACCTTTAAAGGTTTCATATTGAAACTCTGTGCAATTTGGGGGACTTTATTTTTTTTTAAAGTTATACATGAAACATAAACAGTCTGATACAGAAGTGCCTTCAGGTCCTTATCTGAAGCAGTCCTGGCTCTCCTGACTCCACGCTTATTTTAGATGGATGCTGTATGTCTCTGCAATGCCCTGATGAGACAAGAGAAAAAGACCAAACAAACAAACAAAAAAACAAAAAAACAAATCCCAAAAAAAGGGAAAACAGAATGAGAAGTGAAGAGACAGAAAAGCTCTGGCTGACCCAAAGACCCTGTGAGGTATTTGTTGCTCAGTTCTTGATGTTATGCTGCTTGATAACTCTAGAAATGGTTTGGTATGCTAGGCTGATCTCACATGAATTTTATACTTTAGGTCCCATTAGGATTATGGAGCTGGCTCACTCCTGATAAATGTCAATGTAAAGCAGCAGAGGATCAAACCAGCTGAGCTAGTCATGACCTTATATGCATAGTGATAATTAAGAGCTAATGAGACTGGTAAAACATGGTTCAGAACTGCGGTAGACTACATCATCTGGACTGCTTAGAAATGCAAATTGGTAATTGCACTTTGAAGACGAATTGAAGACATCTTTTGTCATCACAGGCAAAAAGATAACTCCCTCCCTTAAAGGATATGTGTCATATATGTCATCTTCAGTACAGTTTAGCTACAGACTAAGAATTACTTGTGAATTAGAGGTCAGAAGGTGGGAAGTAATAGGTTAGACTAATATAATATCTGATTTTACTTCCTGCTTTACATAAGGGCTGCTGTTTCCAATTTTATGGGGAAGCTTTTCTTGTTACTCTCATTCTGACATGATTTCTTGCACTCACATAGTATGAAGTGTGATATAAGTGTGATTTTCCAGAGCCTGTTCTGTGCTCTGGAGTAGATACAGAAGTGGATCAAAGCAAACAAATGAAAACCATTTAGCAGAAAATGTTCTAAAGTCACTTTAGTATGAGCCTTTAAATATATATATATATATTTATATAAAATATGTGTGTGTATAAAAAAAAATTATCTATATCACCTATTTCCCTTTTTATCAGCTAGTGCTGACATTTGAGGTTAGTTAGTCTAGGACTACTTTACACACAATAACTCATCTTCACTTATGTTAATTGGGGAAGAGAAAGAAGCGAAGAGCTGTGATTAAATTCTACTCATCTGATTTGGGCAGTTTGTTTTGAAGAACTCAGTAGGACCAAACCAAATGTAACTTTTGATTCATGGCTAAATGTTGGCTTGCTTTGTCAGTGAACTCCAAAGAGAGACATTCTCTGAAGATAAAACTGAAATGTTTTATGGTGTTTGTGGACAGGCAGGGCAAGCTCAGATTTGCTTGTGAGGGATATGTTTTGAATTCCTCGGGAGTGTCTTTATGCATTTTCCTTGTTTCTAGTGTTTGTCAAGGGGAAGAAGAGGAGAGCTGATGGTCTTCCAGGAAGAGTCTGTACTCATTCATGTGAGGATTAGTTTTTGAGATACTTTGAAGTTCCCAGCTGTGACTCCTTACCCTCAGTCATTTCTGACTTTGTGGTGGCTACAGGTGAACCATTTAGAAAGGATGTTTTGAAAATGGACATCAGTGCTTCCTGGCAGGAGAGACCCATAAAGGCAGTGTAGGCAGGAGCCGTGGTACAGCACATGGGAAGTTCTCCTTTCCTTTGCTGGCAAAACTTCCCACAGAATTCAGCTAGCTTTTGTCATGGAAATGGTTTAACTTTGAATGAGAGCAAAGGCTGTGCAGAAGTATTTGATCCAGAGAAGATACCTTTTTGTCTTATTCTGTTCCCAGCTATGCCTCTTGAAGCACTTGAAGTGGCTGATTTTTTAAAAGCACTGCAGTCTGGAGTTGCTGCAGAGAAAAAAAAACATTACAAAGACACTTTTGGATTTATGTGCTACATTTCAGTAAGATAAACAATCTTAAGACATCAGCTTTTTCATCAGGGTGGATGTGTGTGTCATACCTGGTTGGCTTTCTGTGACAACTGGCTGTTGTTCTTCCTGCCCAGCCTGCTGGGACACTTCCAGGGCTTGCATTGAGGGCCACCAGAGTAACACCTAAAGTGAGGTTACTTTTAATTGCTTTGTGTTGGGTGGAAAAATAAGGAAAATTAAGAGATTACCTGGATGATCTTGTGATCAATCATTAGAAAGTTTATAGAAGGGTAAAAAGGCAGTGATTTCAAATTTCAGTGTTGCAAACAGATTATTGTCTGTACCTCGAGGTCAGTCTCACAGTGAAAGAGCAAATCTGATTTTCCATTCAACGTTTGCTGGTTTTGGACTGCAGTGATTTGGCCATGGAAAACAGAGCAGTGCTGAAGTGTTTGCATTTCTTTGAGTTGCATTCTGTGTCCTTGATGTAGATGCAGAAGGCACTGCCTCTCCCCCTGCCCTGCCTGTGGGAGGATCACTTTTTGCAGAGGTTATTTTTAGAACATCTCCTTTGATAACAACCACAGTAGGAGCAGAGAGCAGTGGGTTTGACATGCCGTGGTTGAATACCGCGTGAAGTAGCTCACAGCAATTGTACTTACCAGCTTCTGCTGAAGCAGCTTTCAGTTTTCAAAGGAATGACAGCCAGTGGTCACATGTTTCCTTTGAAATCTTTCAACAGGGCCAGAGAACAGAATTTGTTTAGGTTTTACTGATGTGGGGAGTTTGGAGACCCTGCAGCATCCTTCTAAAATTATTTAAACAAAAATTGCATTCCAGTGTGCTTTGTCTGGTGTTTTGTTACTCGTCTTGTAAACTAATTTGCTTGATGAATTCTCATACCCCTCAGTAAAGTAAAGTAAGTTTGGAGAAGAGAAACCAGGTATTGAATTTGCTAGAAAACACTAAAATCACTGCTTTAATTGTAAAGCCTGGTTCAGCCTTATCTATTGAAAGAGTAGCAACATTTCCACCTGTCCTCTTAGCTGTTCCTAGAAACTCCAGGAACTGTGCAAGCTTTATTTCTGCGAGAGTGGGCAGGTATTGTTGTTTTTTTCCCCCAAAAAAGTATTCTTAAACTGTTCTTTCCTGTAGCACAGTTGAAGTTTCTTCATGAATTTGGTAGGAATTTATGCAGTAAATATTTTGAGGCACTCAGCAACTGGGAAAAAAAAAAAAAAAAAAAAAAAAAAAAGCAGTGAAAAGCAAGCTGAGGTAAATATCATAACATTTCTCTGTGCTTCACAGTGATATTACTGCTGGTTAGGATTTGAAATCCAGTTCATGCATGTTTTGATCATCCAAAATATTACTTCAAAATTGCTTGAGCCTTTGGCTTCTGTATTTTGAGAGGAACATCTTAAATGATCAGGTAGAAGAGCAGAAATGAGATGACATCACTAAAGACTAAAATACAAATCTGTGGAGCATTTGTGGCTTGCCAGGTGACCCAGAAGCATCATCATGACCTTCTGACAAACTATATCCTCTGAGACATGATGTACATCACTCAGATATGCTTTTCCAAACACTTTGCTGACTGACTCAGATACACTTTTTCAAATACTTTGCTGCCTAATACATTTGAAACATATTTGAGAGCTGTCCTTCTAGAACCAGGCAGATGCAAGTTTTGCCTTACTCATCCAAGACGATGTATAAGAATTTAAGTCACTTGTAGGTTCTTCAGAAAAGAAGGGACACTCAATTTACCAGATTTACAGTTCATCTGTTACCTTGTTTTGTATCACCTCATATCAACTCTTGTTTTAACATACTCCTAACTCCTGGTCCCTTGAGAGATTAATGCTTCTACCCCCTAGCACTCTTGAGAAAATAAATATTAAATGTAGTAAGATGGATTAATTTTTCATTTCACTGCTCGTTGCTTTCCTTTCAGCTTCTTGCCTGATTACATCAGTGGTGATTTTGATTCCATTCAGCCTGAAGTCAAGGAGTACTACAAGGTCAAGGTAAATTAAATCTCTTTGATGAGTTTGTGTGTGTCGGAGCATTGGAGGATTCAAACCATTAGTGCCCTCATTGGTCATTAAATGGTTCTAGCTCCATTGGTTTCTTTGGGGCTTTATCTGTGAAAGCATCTTATAAGCTCAGATGTTTTGGTCTACCTGGCACTGTAGTAGTGCTTAAAGTAAACATGGGAAGCGTGGTGCTGCCCCAGCCCTGTATATGGGTGCAGTTTTGTAGCACCAGCTCGAAAAGAGGCTGATATACTGCTGGAGACTATAGCAACTAGAAACTAGGATAAAACTTCCAGAAAAATCTGTGACTACTTCTACTCAGTGAGATACAGAGCATTAAAGTTTAACCTCCCGTGATTGCCACCTGGCTGGCACCCACAGACTTTCTGGAGAGAGTTTCTCTGTGATTTTTGCATGATATGACTTTACCTTTTTATCAGGAAGCTGCAGATGGAGACACCTGTCTCTTTCATCACCCACTGAAGCATTCAATTACACCCTGACTACTTCTGCTTCACTAGTGGAGTGCCCTCCTTAATGGGTTTTTGGACGAATTCCCGCGTACGTTAATTTATTCCCAGCATAGCCACCGCGATTCCAGCGAGCAGCATAAACATAAACTCCTATTTCTTAGACTTAAGGCTCAAAGTTCTGCTTTTAGTTGACTCTTTGGTATTTAACACTCCACCTGCCTGTCTGCATAAGCTGCAGCCCTGAGCACTGTGTTACCCTCACATCGTGGATGGCACATTGAGCAAATTTCAGCAAATTTCTGTCATTTCTTCAGAGTTTGCCTCGGTGTGCCAGCTTGCCTGTGCAGCAGGCTGTGCTTGCAAGAGCAGGTGGAGTTTGATTCTTGTGGTTAGTGGACTTGGAAGAATTATAGAACTATTCATTTGGAAAAGACCTTTACGATCGTTGAGGCCAACCATTCTCTAGCTTCACAAAGTCTGGTACTAAACCATGTCTCTCAGCACCACATCTTTGCCTGTTTGAAACACTTCCAGGGATAAAGACTCAAGTACCTTTGCAGGAAGCCCGTTCCAGTCTTTGAGAACCTTTTACAGTGAAGAAATATCTTCAAATACCCAAACTGAACTTCCCCTGGTTGCAACTTGAGACCATTTCCACTATTCCTGTCACTCGTTAACAGGCAGAAGGGACCAACACCCACCTTGCTTCAGCCTCCTTTCAGGGAGTTGTAGAGAGTAAGAATGTATCACCTCAACCTCCTTTCCTTCAGGCTGAACAGCTCAAATTCCTTCAACCACTCCTCACAAGACCCATTCTCCAGACCCTTAACCAGCTTCATGGCCCTTCTCTGGTTCTCAGTGTCTTTCTTGTAGCAAGGGGCCCAAACCTGAATGCAGTACTGAAGATCTGACCTCACCAGGTCAGTGATATGCCCACTGCTGACTCAATGTGTCAGGCTGAATTTTGCCTGATTTTTTTCCCTGATGGAGTTGGGATGAAGTGGTTATGACAAAAGGCTTCAAATGGTGAAGCGCAGGCTAGGGGAATGTGTTGGACTGGAATTTAATTCCTCTCTGGGTTCTATCTGGGTCTTTTTTTTCCATATTCTGCCTTGTTGATTAGAAGGGAGAAGTGTGTGATGGCTGTTATCTGGGGAGAGCAGCTCAAGAGAAATGCTTGGGAATCTTTAGGTTACAGTTTAAGAAGTGAAAATAAAAGAAGATGCTTTAGGTGAATCTTCTACTGGCCAGCATACATCTGTCACATGCGTGGGGTGAACATGAAGGAAAGTGAAGCAATCAGCAAGTGCTGGGAGTCATTCATCCTCTCACTCCCATCTGCCTTTACACATGATGCACTGGCAAGAGTCTTGCCAACTTTTCTACTGATGAAATTTTGCTTGATTGCTATAGATTCATCTGCCAGGTGAAAGGCAAGCAGTGCTGAAGGAACTGGAGGTTCCATTAGTATTTCAATTGCAAAGATTTAATTTATACCAGGAATTAAAGCGATGATATTTCTTTTTCTTCATGTTTTTGAAGCTGAAGGTAAGTTATTCTGAGTTTATTTGTAACTGACCTTGATAGTTCTGTTCTGTATTACACTGACAATGGGGTACCACTGTCCTTTCTTGGGTTTGTTATTAAAACTACCCAGAAATTGATGTAACATGACTTTTTACCTGTCTGAAGATAGTATGGCAGTGGTGAAGAGGAGTTGCTTTTTCATAGTAAAGCTTAGGGATGTTAAGCATTGAGCTATGAAACATATTAGTTTACGAGTGTTTGTATCAAGTACAACCAAGTGTAGTGCTGAGTAAGGGGGAACGTTAAACTCTGTGTGCGAAGGCCCTGTGAAGCATGGTCTACAAAGCCATCAGAATGACAGGCCTGACTCCTTCTCACACCACCTTCATGCCAGGATGATGCTGCTAGACTTGGAAGGTTTTCTACCTTATTTAATTGTTGACAACAAGAGCAGATATCTGCACCTCTGGGAAACATGGCATAGAGATTCCCAAAACCAAAAGGTCTTGCAATGACAGGACAAGGGGCAATGGGTTTAAACTGGCAGAGGGAAGATTTAGACTGGATGTTAGGAGGAAGTTCTTTACAGTGAGGGTGGTGAGGCACTGGAACAGGTTGCCCAGGGAGGTTGTGGATGCTCCCTCCCTGAAGATGTTCAAGGCCAGGTTGGATGAGGCCTTGAGTAACCTGTACTAATGGGAGGTGTCCCTGCCTATGGCAGGGGGTTGGAACTAGATGATCCTTGAGGTCCCTTCCAAACTTACTATTCTATGATTCTATAATTCTATGAAAGGGTTTACTGGAAGGGTTATCAACAGAACTGTTTTTAGCTGACCAACAATTATGTGACAAGTGCTTCCATTTTCCCCGGAGGAGGATCTTGATTCCAATACCTTATTTCAGTAAAAATCATAAAGATTAAGCAAATAAGTCTGTTTTATTCCTGTTACATGTGGCATGCCATAGTTAGTGAAGAGATCTAGAAGCAAAAGTGCTGGTTTCTCAGCTCTCTTGGAAAGTAATCATGTAGTAGATTTCTGAGTGAGATGAGTAAGGTACATCCCACTTCTATGAGAGAATAAGTAAAAATGTGGCATAGGTCATTCAGCTTTATTTTTGTTTACTTTCGTATCTTGCTATTTCCTCTGGTCTTGGTTTTGCTTCTTTGGTTTGTCATTAGATACTTATGGGCTTTCATTCTTTGTGTTAAAAAAATCACTGGTGATTTCTCCCCTTTCTGAAAGAGTTAAGTAACATTAAAACTGGATAAGAATCTCCACAACTGAAAGAAGGGTGTGATGAATAAATTTTGCTTAGGAAATCACACTGCAGTATAAACAAAGGAAAAAGAATAACAATTCACTATTCTTTTTTTTTTCTCTGTATTTTCAGTCATTGTTAAAACAAAGACTGAGAAGAGCTTTTGTCCTTTCACAGTGACTATGCATGTTCATAGAATCGTAGGATCGCTTTGGTTGGAAGAGATCATTGAGTCCAACCACTCTCTAGCTCTACCAAGTCTGGTGCTAAACCGTGTCCCTCAGCACCATATCTCTGCCTCTTTCTAATGCCTCCAGGGATGGAACCTCCTGGGCAACCTGTTCCAGCCTTTGAGAACCCTTTCACTGAAGAATTTTCTTCTATTATCCAACCTAAACCTCCCCTGGTGCAACTCGAGGGCATTTTCTCTTGCCCTGTTGCTTGTTTCTATGGAGTAGAGACCAACCCCCACTTCACTCCCAACCTCCTTTCAAGACCCCATAGCAGATGGACTGGGAGTCTTTGTGTATAGTACCTGAAGTGCATTGGAAATGACACTGCACAAAGCAGGGGGACACATGTGGTGCTGTTTCTGTCATTGCAGCTTCATCTGCTTCTCATCTTGGCAGAATGTTTCTATTGAAACCTTTTAAACATTACTTTGAAGTTTAAGCAGCCATTTGTGTTGCTGTGCCTCAAACAAAGCTCAGTTTCTGAAGTTTTGAGACCAAAGACATTATCTAAAATTATACTAAATCTGTACTTATGCCTAGAAGCAAAAGGTTGAATCCAGTGCCCTTTGAAATCCAGATTATGCTATTTATTCAAAATCTAGTTTGACTTTTCCACTAAGCAAACTTCATCTGCTCTAAGAGCCTTCTGTAGACTTAGGAGGCTCTGCTTCAGATCTGTAATTAAATGCTGCAAACTAATTTGCAAGTCCACTGTTTTCACTGTTTTCTTTTTAAACCACATTGAGCTGCTTACTTTTGCAGGCTGTTCTGCAGCTGTAGCACTTTCCCCATTCCATTTGCAGGCTGTAACAGTTGTTAGGGTTGCAGAAATGCTTAATAGTACGGGGCAAGGATTGTCTCTTTTTGCTCTGTGATGATGCACCTGTAATTAGATTTACAAAATGTATTTGCAGCAGTGAGACAATGTTTGTACATCTCCCTAAATTCAACATATTATTGCTCAACTTCATGTTTTAGTGTTGTATTCCCTGCTGGTTTTCTGAGGCCAAAAGCTGTCATAATTTTAAGAGATCACTGTGTTAATTGATTTCCCTCCATTATGTTATTATCATTTAAATGCATATAAAATCACTGAGTTTTGCTGTGACTATTCTAGTTTACCTCTTATCCCTAAATCACAGAATCATGGAATGTTGGAAGGGCCCTCTAGAGGTCATCAACCTTCCTGTAGTGAGCAGGGAGATGCCCGAGTAGTTCAGGTTGCTCAGAACCCCATCAAGCCTGACCCTAAATTTCTCCAGGTCTGTCAGCATCTTTTTCTAAACCTAATTTTTAATGCAGGATGGGATTTTAGATTTTAAGGACCTTAACTCCTTTAAAGCATTCTTGTCAGATTGGACAGTTCTGTAAGAAAACACAGCTGATTTCAGGGGCTGATTCCTTTGTAAGAGGTTTTAAGGTTGCAGAAGGAGCTGTAAATGTTCATCGATTTAGAGAATGGTTTGGGTTGGAAGAGACCTTGCAGATCACCTTGGCAGGGACACCTTGCACTAGACCAGGTTGCTCCAAAGCTCACTCAACCTGGCCTTGAACACCTCCAGGGAGGGAGCAGCCACAACCTCCCTGGGCAACCTGTGCCAGTGGCTCACCACCCTCACTGTAAAGAACTTCTTCCTTATGTCCAACCTAAATCTACTCTGCTCCAGTTTCAAGCCATTGCCCCTCATCCTTGCTACAAGCCCTTCTAAACAGTCCTTCCTCAGCCTTCCTGTAGGTCCCCTTCATATGTTGAAATGTAGCTGTGTTAACTTAGAAGTTATAAACTGATATTCTTCACCTTAAGTGGCTGAGAGAACTGGGTTTGTTCAGCTTTGAGAAGAGAAGGCTTAGAGGATACCTTATTACCACATGCCAGTACATAAAAGGAGGCTACCAGGAGGATGGAGACTCCCTTTATTTGAGGAGTCACCTGAAAAAGTAGAGAGGCAGTGGGTGCAAGTTAAAGCTGGGGAGATTCTAGTTGGAATCCAGAAGAAAATGTTTCACTATGAGAACAGTCAGAAATTGGAATAATCTCCTAAAAGTAGTGGATTACCCTGCAATGGTGAATTGTAATATTCATCTTGACAGGGTACTGGGCCATCTCAACTGCATTTATCACCTAGAAAGGTTAGACCAGATGATGCTTGGGGTTCCTTCCAGCCTGGTATTTTGTGATTTTGTGAAAAGTTTACTCTGTTGAAACTCTGTCTCTTGGGTTTTATTTTGGTTTTGAGCTTGACTTTTGATAGCCACACTTCATATTCTGTAACTTCTAGATGGTGATAAAGAACAGATGAATGTAGTTTAACCACCTTTTCACTCCTGTTCTGTATTACTAGTAATACTTTGTATTACTAGGACTGTGCCTAGCATTCCTGTAGGTATGTAGGGGTGGTTATGTGCACAGCATAAGAAGTACACCATTGTGTATGCTCGAGATTGTGTACAGCATCCACAGATATTGTGTGTCCTGCTGAGCTAATGTAGGTATAATGGCTGCAAAGTCATGTTAAAAAATAATCTCCTGTAAAAGGAAGGATTTCAGCACCCTGGGTTTGCACAGTGCTCTTCTGAAGTGCTGCTAAAAAACAGAACCAAGAAAAATCTCTGTCTCTGTTCTTAGTAATGCTTTTTACACTTTCACCAAGGTAAGACTTGACATGAAGTCTGTGAAAACAAAACGAAAACCAAAGCAGCAAACCAAACAACAACAACCAAAACAAAACCCACCAAAAAAAAACCCCAAAAAGCCAAAACTAAACCAACAACCAAACAAATCCCAACAACAACAACAAAACAAATTCAGTTATTAGGGATGGTGATTGATTAAAAACTCCACATGAGCCAGCAATGTGCACTGGCAACCCAAAAGACAGATGTGTCCTAGGCTGCACTGGCAACCCAAAAGACAGCTGTGTCCTAGGCTGCATCAAAAAAAGTGTGACCAGCAGGATGGGGGAGGTGATTCTACTTTGGTGAGACCCATCTGGACTACTGTGTTTAGTTCTGGGGACCCCAATACAAGAAGGATATTGAACAGTTGGAGCTACTCCATAGGAGGCCATGAAGATGATAAGAGGGCTGGAGCACCTTCCTTATGGGGAAAGGTTGCAAGAGTTGGGGTAGATTTTGGGTTGGGTTGGGGTTGCAAGAGAAGGGTAGATTTTAGCTGGATGTTAGGAAGAAATTCTCTACAGTGAGGGTAGTGAGATACCAGAACAGGTTGCCCAGGGAGGTTGTGGATGCCCTTTTCCTGGAGGTGTTCAAGGCCAGAGCCTTAAGCAAACCATTCTAGTGGAGGTATCCTTGCCCATGGCAGAGGGGTTTGAACTAAATGATCTTTAAGGTCCTTCCCAACCCAAACCATTCTATGATTCTGTCCAGTCCTGGGTCTTTTTGAGTCATGTGCATTTTTTGTGTTACCTTGGACATCACTCCCTTTGGAAGCTGAAGAAACAGCAAAGTCCTTTTTGTCTTGTAAGATCAATATAATATTATTGAGATTCAGCAAGTTTCAAGGTCATCGAGAGTCACTGTGTATGTTTATTAGGACCTGAATCAGGCCATCATTTATCCAGTAGGATAGAGAATGCAATTTGACCAAGTTCTCATTCCTTTTTGAAAAAGAAAAAAAAAAGTGTTACTCTATTTTCCTTTGCAGTGTTTTGCTGCTTGGTTGGTAGCTTTGGGAGACAGTGTATAGAAATTAAGAGATCAAACTTTTATTAGAGGTGGTTTGTCTTTCTTTTGTCATAGCTTTGAAATGACAGTTTGCTGGTTATGAGTTGTTTTCTTTGTTCTCTCAAGTGCCTGGGATGAAGCTCAACTGCCTGACAGTAGAATATGCAAGAAAACTGTGCACCATATAAGAAAAATAATGCTGGTGGTATTTTAGTCTTGCATCCAATTTCAGTTTAATATTATGTTGCAGTATGAGATTTATTTCTCCCTTTCATTGGCTATGGCCCGAGGAAGGGAAAGGGTAGAATCTATATTGCAGGAGACATTTGAGTTACTTCCAAGAGTTTTAAAAAATTTAATCTGGTGTTAATCTCTGAAAGAAGTCATTACTCTGGTCTGTCAGCCTGTGATGGAGAAAATAGCAAAAAAAAGTTCAAAAAATAGAAATGTATTGAATTAACTTCATTTCCAGTGCAAGGAACAAAGAAAAAAGAGGGAGGGGGGAAAAAAATTAAAAAAGGTGTTTTTAAACATTGACAGCTTCACATGGAGAAGGAAATTGAACAGTTATTTTGTGATTTAACCCTCTTCACACATAAGAGACAGCTTTAACATGGTGCTACTGGTTGAAGATTCAGTGAATAGGTCTTTTTTAGATATAAGTGGAACATATACATCCAGCTTCCCTATTTAGAGAATTGAAAATAGTTCCTGGAGCAGAAGGCTCAGTGCCCATCCCTATGGACTGTTAATTAGAACAGTTTCCAGTGAAGCTGCAGAACCTCAGGCTCATCAGATGTCACTGCAAACTCAGTGCTCTCTGGGCATTTTGTAAGCTTCAGTCTGTTGTGAGGGAGCCCGGGAGCTAGCTAAAGCCTGACTCTGGCCAGCAACAGGAACACAAACCTGATCACAGAGTTAGGTAATGGTTGGACTCAATGATCACAGTGCCCAGGGAGGTAGAGTCTGTTACAAGGTCAGGCTCAACAAGGCTCTGAACAACCTGATCTAGTGGAGAATGTCCCTGCTCAATGCAGGGGGGTTGGACTAGGAGGCCTTTGGAGGTCCCTTCCAACCCAAACCATTCTCTGATCTGGAGTTGTTGGAGCACATCCAGAGAATGCCAATGAAGCCAGTGACGGGTCTGGAGAACAGGTCTTGTGAGGAGCAGCTGAGGGAACTGGGGTGGTTTAGTCTGGAGAAGAGGAGACTGAGGGGAGACCTTCTGGTTCTTTACAACTGCCTGACAGGAGATAGGTGTGCTTCTTCCCCCTAAGAAATGGCCTCTCAAGTTTCACCAGGGGAAGCTTAGCTCCATGGAAAAGGCTGCCCAGGAAGGTGTTTGAATCCCCATCCCTAGTGGTGTTTCAAAGAGGCAGAGATGTGGTGCTGAGGGATGTGGTTTAGCACCACTCTTGGTAGAGTTAGATAATGGTTGGGCTTGATCTTCAGAGCCTTTTCCAGCCAAAATGATTCTATGAGTCTATGATGTGCCTTGTCCAGGCAGAAAAGTTAAATGCTTGTATAACTTTTCAGTGAAATGAAGGGTGAACTAAAACTGCCAAATTGGAACTTGTCTGTATTAATTAACTTAATCATGGAAGTGGAAGGTTCTTTGGAGTTTTGAGATGAACCAAGACAAAGGTGGAGTCTAGCAAGAAAGTTCAACTGCAGCTTCTGGAGCAGACCATTACTTTTCCTTACTGATTTTGATTTGGTCATGACCATGCGAAATAGAAGGTTTGTTTTTATAGCTGCTCTCAGAAATAGTGCCTGGTGATAAAAGTTGTATTCACAGGTAACCAGGAGGGAATTTAACTTAAGATGTAATTTTTGAAACAAGAGTGTTATGAGCAGAGAAATATCATTGCTAGGAGGGGTGAAGGGAAATGAAAGAACTCAGTTTCTGGCAGCTTTGACTACAGCTGGGCGAGCAAAGCTCTGCAAGCTGGAGCATTCCTCATATTCACCTTTCTTGGTACTTTCTCCTTTTGCTTTTAAGTCCTATTTCCTGACTAATATTTTTTTGGGACTCTTGCTGTTTTCACTGTCAGCAGTAAGTATTTGAAGCTCTGTTTTTCTATTTCAGTTCTGCTGGTTTCCTTCAATGCTCAGCAGAGCCCAGCAAAGAGGGGTTGGATGAAAGTTTGATAAGCTGACTTTGCAGGAAGCTCAGCTGAAATCCACTCAGTCTCAGGACCAGTGTGAGTTAGTGTTCTGGTGTGCTGTTGGATTCCTTCATTTGAAGAAGCTGTGATGGTCTTTGATTTAAAAATAATTAAAAATTCCTTAAGTCAGATACATTCAGGAGTATAATTGGAAATGGAAGCAGTCCTCTATGTGTTAAGAGAGAAAAATGAAATGTCAGGTAGGGGGAGAAAAGTTAAGAATGGAGACTGAGATAAAGGCGGAGACTCTTTTAAAGTTGGAAAAAAGCATTTCAAGAGAAAAATAAAGGTGCCATCAGCAGAGGATAGGAAGAGACCTGGCTAGAAATAGAAATATTTCCCTGACACACCAGCAGATCAGTTCTACTGTGAATTTTTTTGCAGCTGTGAAGAAGTGAGTGTGATGAGATAGGCACCCATGCATGGAAACCACACTTCTCAAAACTAAAATTGAGATTTATCATTTTATTGGGAAGGAAAGCAGGGTGGTTGTTTTGGGGGTTGGTGCTTTTTACTGTTTTCAAATATTTCAAATGTCAGTGGGACTCAGTCTGAAAGGTCTTTTCCATCCTTAGCAATTCCATGGTTTTTGTTTGAGGTTAAAACAGGAGGATCTATGTTTATCCCATCCCTGACCAAGCTTTAATGGAGTTTTCATCAGGTGAAGATGGAAAAATCATGAAAACAGCCTAAACCAAATAACTGCACTGAAAGTTGGAATGCATTTACAGTGAATTTACAGGTCTTAAGTCTGCTTTGTCCAAATTCTGCAGTAGCTTCTACTTTAACATATAATGTGTCTAAGCAACTGTTAATCTATTTGAAACAACTAATTGAAGTATTTACTTTGCATTTAATTGATAATAACCCTTCAAGAAAGAAGTTGGCAATGCACCATAAATAGCTAGTTAGCATTGTCAGATTTTCAGAGTAGGAATGAACATGGGAAATAATTGTTTCTTGTTAACCAGCCTCCATATGTAGTCTCTTGAGATCTCAATGTGCAGGTAGAGTCTTCCATTTTTTTTTTCTTCACCATCTAGTGAAATACAGCTGCTATACTTTGGTGGTTTAGATACTTATTTGTTTAACCACCATTGAAATGGTATTTGTAGGAAGAAGTAAAAACTGAAGACCTGCCTATTGAGGCATCTCAGATTTTGCAGCAGACTAGTAATTGTGATGGATACTCTTGCCTCCTGCACTTCTAGCTCTGGGTTTGTGCTTAGCAATTTGCTATGGACAGAGGGAAGGAATAATGCTTTGTAATGGCTTTTGTGATCCTGTCCCACTTCCCTGCATCCACTGGCAATGTATTTAGATCCTGCCTCAAAAATATGAAAAGGTAAAATGTCAACCTGTGCCTAGACAATTCAGTGGGGTAATAGTGCTCACAGGGACAGCTGTATCCATTCTGAATTCAGATCAGACAGGGGGTTAGTTCTTAGGACTTCAAGATATGTTTCCAGGTGGAAATTTTAGCATGGGCAGCAGCAAGGCACATTTAGGCATCAAAACATGCTCCATATTCTGCCTTTATCACGGGGTTTTGGAGCAGATAAATGTGACATCAATACCTGACATCTCGCAGAAGTACATTTCTGGTCTGCCATCCACAGTTGCTTGCACAGCTAAATGTGGGGAAAGGTCTATAGAGAGACACAAAATACTTCTTCAGTAAGGTCATGTTCTCAATATCTTGAGCTCATCCCAGGCTGGAAGTGAGACATGTGCTGGGAGAAAACTGCCTCCCATTTTAGTCTCATGTTAAAAACTCCATTACTGTTCCTAAAGAGCTCTGTACCCACCAGAGACCTCGAGCAAGTGTAGTTAGGTTAGAGGGGCAGGGCATTGCAAGAGAACAGAACCAGCTCACATATGCTCCAGCAGCTGTAATTAATATATGTTTGGCTTTGTCTTGGTGAGCAGAGTGGAGGAGGTTTCAAATGTTTTTTTTTGTAATTTGCTGAGTGTTTGGACAAGCCAGCTCCTCCTCACCCCAGGCACTTACAGATTCAAGCGCTCACCCTGGCTTTAATTACTGAATTTCAACTGCTCTGCATACTTCAGTCCTTATGCCACCCTCAGTGTATTGCCCTAGTTGTGTTATGCAGCCCTGGGCTAGTTGGTAGCAAGCAGCTGCCACAGAGATGTTCCCATAGTCAAGGAAGAGCTGGAAACTGTCCAGCCCCCAGGAGAGGGCAGACAGTCCTCTCTCCCAGTTTTACCATTTCTTTGGCTTTTCCTGTGGTCTGAAGCAAGATACCCTCAGCATTGCTAATGGCTGGCTGAGTTTCTCTCCACTTTGCTCCCCTTCTGTAGGGGAGTACCCTGCTAGCTGTGAACCTTCAGAGGTTCAGTGCTTTAAGTGGGAGTCCCTGAAATGTAAAACAAGCTTCTTGCCTCACTGGAAAATGTTTTTAACACATTCTCATCAAAATTAACTGGCTAGTTATATCTGACTGCAGTCTGAATAGTTTTGCTTGTAGACCTTGGTACCAGACTTCCAAAGAAAGTATAAAGCCATGCAGCAGGTCTACAGGAGGCACAAGCAGCTGTTGTCCTGGAGTGAAGTGTGTTCATGGAATCATAAAATTGTTTTGGGTGGAAAAGACCTGTAAGATCATAGAGTCCAACCAGTCTGGTGTTAAACCATGTCCCTCAGCAGAACATCTCTGCCTCTTTGAAACAGAGATGGAGATTGAACCACCTCCTTGGGAAGCCTGTTCCAGTCTTCGAGAACCCTTGCAGCCGTGAAGTTTCTTCTGATAATCCAACCTAAACCTCCTCTGAGGTAATTTCCTCTCTTCCTGTCACCTGATAGTAGAAAGAAGAGATGAACACCCACCTGGAGCCAGCCTCCTTTCAGGGAATATTAGAGAGACAGAAGCTCTCCTATCAGCCTTGTCTTCTCCAGACTAAACAACCCCAGTTCCCTCATCCAAGCCAATGGCAATTGTGCTGATGGGCATTCAGCAAGGGTCTTGACCTGGGTTTGGGAAGGGTATTCAGGACATGTTTTCTCTGAGGCAGTCATCTGCAGAGAGAAGCCAAACAGCCAGGACTGCACAGTTCATCTCTTACAGTGAATAAAGAGAAGTAACTGATGAATTTGCAGACTTCTCAGCTGATTTTAACCTACAACAGATGCTGAGATTTTCAGGACTTTGAAGAGGAACATCTTATTAGTTCTAGGAAATAGAGATTACACAGCATTTAGTGTGAAAATCAGTGGCTGTGCCTTCTTGTCCAGAAAAGAGGACAACCCTCTGTAGTGTTTTTTGTGTCAGAACAAAGACTCTGCCTAAATACCTTGCAGACCTGAAGTGCAAGCAGATGCATAGGTAGAGAAATAAAGTGATATGGGAAAGAGAATAATTGCTCTTGACAGTTTTTGACAAGTTCTACTTGAACTTGGTTCTGTATAGTCTGAAAAATGTAGCTATGGGTTGACAGTTTATAGCTGCTGTGGAATAGCTCAGAATTCCCAGTGGTGGAGCAGGAGAGAGGCGCCAATGTACAACGAGTGGTTAGATTCAAGAAGGAAATAGTACAAGAAGTTTAAGGTTCCTTAGGGAGCTCTATTTATCACTTATGTGTTGTACTTTTTGTGGCAAAGTCAAGATGCTTTGAAAGCTTAGGGTAAATCTGATATGGTTTGATAAATACTGGAAAATACTACATAGATGAACTGTCCCTAAATCATCTTGCTGTTGTTTACACTGCCTCTCCTTTAGTTAAATTCACTTTGAAGGAAGTTGCACAGAAGGTGATTGAAGGGACAATGCCTTTCTGTCTTGTTATCTGTCAGCAGATCATTTGTTTCTTTCCCACTACATCCCATCCCACTCTCCTATGTGGTTTTTTCCCTACTTCCAACAATTCATTAGTTTTAAATGACAACCTAAATCTTTGGTGCTGGGAGTTCTGTCTGGGTGATGAGCAAAGTGAGAACAGTATCATATTCCTCCTGGCTTGCATTGGAAAGAGTGTGGCAAGTAGGTCTAGGGAGGTACTGGTCCCCCTCTGCTCAGCACTCATGAGGCCACACTTTGAATACTGTGTTCAGTTTTGGGTACCTCACTATATGTATAACATTGAGGGAGTCCTGAAAAGGGCAATTAAGCTGGTAAAGGGCCTTGACCATAAGGAACAGGTGAGGAAACTGGGATTGTTTAGTCTTTAGAAGAGGAGGCTGAGGGCTCCCTGAAAGGAGGTTGGAGCAAGGTTCAGTCTCTTCTCAGATGCAAGTGATGGGGCAAGAGGAAACATCCTCAGGTTGTGGCAAGGGGTGGATATTAGGGGAAAAAAATCTTCTCAGAAGGGATTCTCAGGAATTGGAACAGGCTGCCCGGGGAGGCAGTGGAGTCACCATCCTTGGAGGTATTTAAAAGACACACAGATGACTGCCTGTGTGGCTTAGCAGTAGTGGTGCGATTATGAGCTCTGGGAGGGTAGTTGGACTTGATGATCTCAAAGGTCTCCTCCAGCCTCAACAGTTCTATGATTCTGTGGTTACAGATGAACTCAAAAAGCTGAATTAAAACCAGTATGGCAGAGCCAGGTTTTGAAATTGCATCTTCAAAAAAATGCATTAGTTTATTTGTGTCATAATGAGTTGGACAGCATACAGACCTCTTTCTAATTCTCCCTGCCCTTGAAGGCAATGGTGATGAGGCTGTGCAATCACAGTCATTTCAACCCCAAATTCTGTGCCCAAGGATAGGGAGCCCATCCTTGTTCTCTGGTGAGTCAGTGGAAGGGTGTTCAAGATGTAGTTACCTAGGAGTGCAGGCAGCAAGTGTGATGAGACAGGAGGTCTCTTCCAGTTGCTCTGTTTGTAGATAACAGAGTTTTTGAAGTCTCCTTGTCAGGAGAGTATCTGTTTTAGGAACATAGTGTCCTCTACACATCTTTCAGCAGTTAATAAGTATTTAGCAGCTGCCTTCTGCAGTAGAAGCAAAACCCAAAAAAAGGCTAAAGCTAGAGCTGAAAGATACAAACACAGGGTCTGGACTTCACTAAATTCATCTATTTCATTTTCAAACGTAAACCTTCTTAAAATGAAGATTGGGACACTTTGTTAACAAATCCCTCAGTATATTTTGAAATCATTCAAGCTAAAAAGAGATTTAAAACATATGAATGGCTGAAAGTTTCAGGGGAAGAGACAGAGCTGTCCACATTAGTAGCTGAGCATTTGGAGCTAGAGTAAGCTAAAGAAGCTTTAGATAGTGGTCTGCTGTAGTCAGAGATGGGTTTTATTATTATTATTATTTTATTGTAGTCATTTGACTTCAGTTCAGTGCTTAGGTTGAAAAAAGTAGAATGGTTTATTTTCTCTCTCAGTGCATGAATAAAAATGAGGGATGAGAGGCTGATAAGTACTATTCATAAAATGTGGAAGGGCTTGGTGATGAGAAACGATCAATATTATCTCTGGCTCCTGAGTTCAACCGTGTGCGTCCAGTAAATCAGCTCACTTTTAAATGCAGAATGTGGTTAGATAAGCTTATTTATGTCTCCATAGCATATAAGATTGCTTTATTTAGTAGAGGATAAAGACACAACTGGGGCTTAGAGTGTGGTACAAAGGGAGGTATGATTTCATGTGGATTGGAGTGGTAGTTGGACAACACACGTAACCCAGCTAGAAAATTGGATGAGGTCAGTGAGGAGTAACTGAAATGCTTTGTTGACTAATGTACAAGAAACTCAGCAGGAAAACAGAAGATCTAAACCAATTGTTCTTGGTATGCAAATGAATTTTTGCAGCTTTACTGGAAAGATGGCAAAGAGGCAGGCACAGATAGGGTAGAAGTACTACAAGCCCTGCATTGAGCAGTAATGGTAGGAATAAAAATAAAGGTTAGTGTGAAATCACAGGGAGGTGGAGACTGCACTGCTTCTCTGGGCCTGATCCAGTGCTCCAACACCTTCGAAGTAAAGGAGTTCCTCCTCATATTTAGGTGGAACTTCCTGTGCTCAAGTTTGTGCCTGTTATCTCTTGTCCTGTTAGTGAGCACTACTGAACAAAGACTGGCCCCATCCTCCTGACATCCACCGTTTAAGTATGGGTAAACCTTGGCCCTTGACAACAATGCCTCTCATTTTCTGGAAAAAAAAGTAAACATCTAGAAATTCATAATCTGACTAAAAATCTTCTTTAGGTGGTGCTATATAGGAGGCTAAGCGTATCATAGCATTTAGCAAAACTGTTTTCTGGATTGAGCAGGTCATGATAGCCTACTGAGAAGGAAGCTTTCTTTTAGAAGATAATTTTTGTTATTTGGAGGTTTTGTTTGTTTGTTAGTTTTTTCTCATTTGGATGACCTTGGTGAAACCATGTTGACTCTGGCAGTTGGTGCCATGGTTTAGTTGATGAGAAGGTGTTGGGTAATAGGTTGGGCTGGATGATCTTGAAGGTCTTTTCCAACCTGATTGGACTGTGACTGACTGCTGCAGTGGGTGTTTGTTTTTCAGTGGGTCTTCAAACCTTTGTGCCTTTGATCTGCAGGAAATGCAAACAAAATTTTCCAATCAAATCTCCTGTTTGACCTCCAGACGAGGCAGGCACCATCTTTCATGCAAATTTTAGTTAGAAATTCAGACAATCCGTTGCACAGGACAGTCCACAGATAAATTAACCTGATTAGTCTGTGTGAGTATCTTGAAAGAACTCTACTTGAAGTGGAGATGCATCTTTACTGTAGACAGCTACAGATTTTTATCTGCTTTCTCTTGTGTTCTTCTCTGTCAAGCAGCTTTCAAATCACGTACAGCTTGTGGCTAAGGAGTTGGGTTACAAGCCTGTAGTTGTGAGTGATATTTTATTGCCATTTATTATGTTAGCCTTTTGCCATGTACCGTAAAAATACAATGCAGAATGAGGCTGAGTTTGCCTCAGTTAAGATAGGACATGGTTGTAGAGTTGTAGGGAAGATAAGAGAGACAGTGAGAGAAATCTTGATTTGATTTTAGTTTTTAATTTCTACTCTGTCAAGTATAATGTTTCCTTGCCAAGCTGGTGTCTGATCTCTCTTGTTTCTAGTTGGCAAGGTTATTGCTTCAGGCTAAATTCCCTCAAAGGTCACTAGGAACGTTCCTTGTCTTTTTCTCCTCCTCTTCCCAGCCTTTCTGTTAGCATGGGCTTTGTTTACAACTCTGAGGCAAACTTGATTAGGTGTTCTCTGGTAGAATGTCTCTGCAGAATGACCTGTAGTGCTCCTGAACCTGAGGCCATAGCACAAAGGTGTCTGCAGCAATTCTGCATAGAGCTGGTGAGGAGAGAACACTGCTCATGCATTTGGGTTTCAATTACATGTCCCAGTCTGGAAATCACCAGGGTAGGAAAGCCCTTAACAGCTGCCTGAGAAATAAAATAGTTCAAAGAACTTTCAGAGGATTGCCATGCACTTGACAATTGGTTGCTGCATGCAGTTGTAGCATCATGTAGGATCATAGAATGCTAGGGGTTGGAATGGACCTCCAAAGATCATCGAGTCCAACCCCTCTGCTAAACCAGGATCACCTAGAATAGGTCACACAGGAATACATCCAGATGAATCTTGAAAGTTGTCAGAAAAGGAGACTCCACAACCTCTCTGGGCAGCCTGGTCCAGGGCCCCAGTACCCTTGCAGGAAAGAGTTTTTTCTTCATGTCGAGGTGGAACTCCCTTTACTCAGGTTTATATCTGTCACTCCTTGTCCTATCACAGAGCACCACTGCAAAGAGACTAGTACCATCTGCTTGCCACCCACTCTTCAGATACTTATAAACATTCATGAAATCTCCTTTCAACCTTCTCTTCTCCAGGCTAAACAGCCCCAAGTCTCTCAGCCTTTCCTCACCAGACAGATGTTCATTGTCCTTATAGCTTCCATTGGATACTCTCTAGTATATCCCTTTCCTTCTTGAACTGGGGAGCCCAGGACCAGATGCAATACTCCAGATATGATCTCAACATAGGGCAGATTAGAGGAGAAGAACCTCCCTAGGCCTCCTAACCACCTCTTCTTAATGCACCCCAGGATACCTTTGGCCTTCTTGGCCACCGTGGCACATTGCTGTCCCATGGATTCTTGCACTAGCTGTCTTTACTGTTCTGTTTGGGGATATAGGAAAGTCTACTGTGATTAATTTTTTTGGACAAAAAACTAATCTCTGTAAGCATTCTACTGAGCAAGAACAGCTCCTGTTGGGATAGTCAGGCAGTATTGATCTGCCTTGCCTCCCTAGAGTTCAACTAATAGTTTACTTAAAGGCAGGTGCTTGATTTAATCCTGTCAGTGCCACTTTGCATCTCTCTACAAAAGAAGGATGGCCTAAGATAAATCAATGACAGAGGAAGGGAAGATGTTAGCTTAGGGGTTAAGGCACAATTACAAGAAATGGGATAATACAGATTATCACTTTCAGTTGCCTGGCAAGCTACTTTGGTCCAGTGCTGCCAGGTCAATTTATTAACTCATTGATCCTTGGCCATGAATTTCTGAATACTTTGTTTCCCTTGTCCATTCTGCTTTATTGATCGTCTGGTACATTCCTGTGCTTAATCTGCGAGTCAGATGTGTGATGGTTTTGTTAGCACTTGTGTCACAGTACCTGTGAGTCCCATATGTTTAGGTTATTTTCTTCACTCCCTCTCCCCTTGTCCTCTGCTCTGTTTTGAAAGGGGCAATTCCAGAGGGGCAGTTGTGGTCCCTGTTTAGGTGAAGGATCTGGTTACCTCTGACACCAGGTGCCTGATGAGAGGTTTTAAGAGACAGATCAAGGACTCTTGTCTTCCTTGTATGGTTTCTGCAGGTTGTGGGCTTGGATCATTCAGAACTTCTTGAGGGTTGATTGACACATTCATCTTCTTTCACAACTACTAGGACTACCTGAGTAAACAGATCCTGAGGTGTTAGGTAGGGTTTATGCATCTGTGTGTGTTCTTCCATTTCATCCTCCCTGTACTGTCCTGTACAGGCTCAATACTGTATTAATCAGCATCTGGCTCAGTCTTCTCTGTCCATCTTTTTTCTCCTCATTATGTCAAGCCAGAGGCAGGAGACATCTTCAGACACCTGAAAAAGAGGAAACTGAGGGGAGATATCATTAATGCTTATCAATATCTAACAGACAAGTATCGGGAAGATGGAGACAGACTCTTCTCAGCAGTGTCCAGTGACAGACAATGGTAGTGGACACAAACTGGAACACAGGAGGAAAAAATTCTTCACTTTGAGGATGACAGAGCACTGGAGCGGGCTGCCCAGAGAGGTTGTGGAGTCTCCACCTGTGAGACATTTCAAAACCACCTGGATGTGTTCTTGTGTTATTTACTCCAGGTGATCCTTCTCTAGCAGGGTGCTTGACCTAGATAACCTTCACAGGTATCACACCTACCATTCTGTGATCTTCCAAGTATTAAAAATCCATGGACTGATGTCAAAGCTGACTGGGAAGGTAAGTGGCTCCTTCCCTTCATTTAACTCCTGTTACCATGGCTGCCTGTCAGGCCAGGAGGGGCCAACGTGGGTAACTCAGAAAGGTATCTGGAGGGACTACATCCAGTTGCATGGAAGAGCAGAGTTATGATTTTCATTGCAGTGATGCTTTGGGATGTGATTGTCCTCTGAAGAGGCTGATCTTTGCCATTGTTTGGCTGGAAGGCTAAACCTACACAGTGAATCCTGCCTGGAGCAGCTTTTTGACCAAAAGGTTTGATTAGAGAAACTTACCAAGAGCTGGGATGGGTTGGTAGTGAATAAGGAGAGGCCACCAGTGGGAGCGACAGGTTGCTACTTTCCTCACAATTTGCATTTTAGACTGCCTTTATATCTGCTTCTGAGCTAGAAATCCAGGGGAGTGGTTAGAGAGTTGAAAGATGGGAATTAAATAATTGAATATTTGGAGTGGAAGAGGAAAATGTGAGAGTTGGGTGGTGCAGCAGGAATATCCTCTCAGATCATTAACTTCTCTTTGAGTCACTGGAGATTTTCAAGGTGATGGGGGGTGCGGTATTAAATAGCTGTAGGTGTGCTGCTTTTAGAGAAAAGAAAATTGGGTAAGAGAAGCAGGCAGCCTCCTCAGAGATGTGCTGTTCAAAACCAGAGTGATTGGCAGTGGCTGGCAGTGCCTGCAGACTCCCATTGAGGTGGATGCAGATGTAAAAATAAGTATCCGAGGACAGTAATTCATTATTTACCTAAAGTGTGTGAGATACAGTGAAACATGAAGCAGAGAATTCATCTTTAAGGTCATAAGGTCCAAAATTAAATGGAAGATGAATGTGGAATGGTGCAAATCTCAGTGGCAGGCCCAGCTGTAGTGTTTGGGCCTCTCTTACTGCCTTCACATTTTCACAGTCATGTCCTCTGCTTCATCAGCTCTAGACAGTCTGCACAGCAATGTCTTCTGGCCTATTTTGTCTGCATATTGCAGCCCAAATTATTCACATACCTTCTTTGTAACCTTCCATAGGATCACAGAATCAATCAGGTTGGAAAAGACCTTCAAGATCATCCAATCCAACCTATGACCCAACACCTTCTCATCAACTAAACCACGGCACCAAATGCCAGATCCAGTCTTGTTTTAAACACCTCCAGGGATGGTGACTCTGCCATCTCCCCAGGCAGCCCATTCCAATGCCAATCACTCTTTCTGTGAAGAACTTCCTCCTAATATCCAGCCTAGGCCTCCCCTACCACAACTTGAGACTGTGTCCCCTCATTCTGTTACTGATTGCCTGGGAAAAGAGACCAACCTGCACCTGGCCACAACCTCCTTTCAGGTAGTTGTAGACAGCAATGAGGTCTCCCCTGAGCCTCCTCTTCTTCAGGCTGCACACTCCCAGCTCCCTCAGCCTCTCCTCACAGGGCTGTGCTCCAGCCAACTTACAGCCTTGATGCCCTTCTCTGGACATGTTTAAGCACCTCAACATCTTTCTTAAATTGAGGGGTCCAGCACTGGACACAGTACTCAAGGTGTGGCCTAACCAGTGCTGAGCGCAGGGGCAAAAGGACTTCCCTGGTCCTGCTGACCACACTATTCCTGATACAGGCCAGGATGCCATTGGCCTTCTTGACCACCTGGGCACACTGCTGGCTCATGTCCAGCTGTCAACTAGGACTCCCAGGTCTCTCTCTGCCTGGCTGCTCTCCAGCCACTCTGTCCTCAGGCTGTATCACTGCATGGGGTTGTTATGGCCAAAGTGCAGAACCTGGCACTTAGCCTGGTTAAATCTCAATGCCCTTGGACATCCATCTTCAGAAAGAAACAGCTGAATCCCTTCAACTATAGTTGTCTGGCCCACAAGTCTAAAAGAGAGTGGGGAAGTCTTCTGTCCCCCAGACAAGAAGCACCTTACCCTAGTTTTGACCTAACAGCAGCAACATAATGTGACTGGAATTACTGTGGCCCCTTTGCAATGATCAGTAGATAAAGCAACTGTGCTTTGTTAGGTAATATTAGGTCATGTTTCCCTAAAGCAAAGGGATATGATCTTAAAGGTCTTCTCCAACCACACCAACTCTGTGCTTCTGTGTTATATTGCTCTCAGATATTCCAGCTCAGCAGGAGGAGGAAGCTTGGTTCAATGTTGTATCATGCAAAATGCACATGTTGCTTGAATTCTGTGTGCAGACACTGGTGATGAGGGAAGGTTGCTGAAGCTATGACACGAGCTAATTTGTGCTACACACATTTCAAGCTCGCTGAAGTTAGACTTCAAGAGGAGTCACAGATTGCTAGAGGGGAAAATGTGGCTTGAAGTTGGACTTTGCATGTTGTCAGTGAAAGAAAACCCCCATCCTTGTTTTTGAGCCCAGTTGAACTTTTTGCAGAGATGCTTTTTAGAGAGTACAATGCAGGAAGTCTGGGGGATGGCTGCTCTGTGCAACTACAACAAACATCCTAATGTTGAGTAATAACAGCAATCTGTCATACAAGCATATCAAAATAATTGGCTGTGCTTCATTGGTAATGTTGATCAGACTGCATGGCAGTACCTTCTGTCACCAAAATGATTTACAGTAAGTCTGCAGATGTTATTTACAGTGACCCAGTAATTATTCTTGAATGAGGGACTGTATGTCTTCTTGCACATGATAATCTTAACTCCTTTTAAAATGAGCTCTGTTCACTCTCTGCCAAATTATTTGGAACAAATAAGTAGTTAATTACAATGTCTGATGCTATAGTGCTGTTTGAAGTTTAATATTAGCAGAATTTTGGCTGAGCTTGGCCTTGAGAAGGGCTCTTTAGCAGGACCTCGACCGCCTGGACAGATGGGCAGAGTCCAAGGGGATGGAGCTCAACAAATCCAAGTGCCAGGTGCTGCACTTTGGCCACAACAACCCCATGCAGAGCTACAGGCTGGGGTGGGAGTGGGTGGGGAGAGCAGCCAAACAGAAAGGGATCTGGGGGTGCTGATTGACACCCACCTAAACATGAGCCAACAGTGTGCCCAGGTGGCCAAGAAGGCCAATGCCATCCTGGCCTGCATCAGGAATAGTGTGGCCAGCAGGAGCAGGGAGCGCATTCTCCCCCTGTACTCNTGTCTACAGCTACCTGAAGGGTGCTTGTAGCCAGGAGGAGGTTGCTTTCTTCTCTCAGGCAAGCAGCAGCAGAACAAGAGGACACAGTCTCAAGCTGTGCCAGGGGAAGTTTAGGTTGGAGGTGAGGAGAAAGTTGTTGCCTGAGAGAGTCATTGACTGCTGGAATGGGCTGCCCAGGGAGGTGGTGGAGTCACCGTCCCTGTGTGGGTTTGGACATGGCATTTGGTGCCATGGTCTGGTCTTGAGGTCTGTGGTAACAGGTTGGACTTGATGATATTTGAGGGCTCTTCCAACCTTGGTGATACTGTGATTATGAATGAATGAATATGCTCCTGCTGTCAGAAAAGAGGTGTTAGAGCCTTTTGGAAAACTTCATGAAGGCAAAGTTTTTTCCTTAATGGTTTGTTCTTACTTTTCCTTAATGGTGTGTTTCTAAAGGAGCTTGGAGTGAGGAGGGGTCAGTCTCTTCTCTCTAGTATCAGCTGATAGAATGAGAGGAAATGGCCTGAAATTGTGCCAGGGAAGGTTTAGGTTGGATATTAGGAAAAATTTCTTTACTGAAAGAGTGGTCAGGCATTGGAGCAGACTGCCCAGGGAGGTGTTGGAGTCACCTCCCAGGGAAGCGTTCAACAAATGGACTCAGCGCTTTGGACCGTGGTGGTGTTAGGTTGACAGTGGGATTTGATGATCTTAAAGGTCTTTTCCAACCAAAACGATTATCTGTGGTAGTTCTCTTCTGCTGCAATTCTAACAGTCTTTACTTGCTTAAAACCAACAAATCTTACATCCCACTGGATTGCATTCAGGTACCAGTTTTAGTGCTCGACTTCCACGCTCAAAAAATACCTTGTTGAAAGCTGCATTTTTTGACTTAATTTGTGTTACATGCACAAAAAAGTCAGAAAGAGTTAAAGTGTTCAGGAAATATAGCACTGATTTCACATAAAATATTTAGTGGTGTAACAGTGATTCTTCAAGTTTACATGCAGGAGGTACTTAATAACTGTTTTTTTTTCACTTAGCAGTAATACAGTTTGATCGGAAAAACAATTTTTGCTTTAAATCTGCTGCAAAGCCCTTTGCACCGTGGGTCTCCAATGTGATTCATTCAAATGAAAAAAGAGGAAACAAGTGACCTCTGCTGTGGTATTTTTATTCTTCCTTGATGCAGCACTTAATTCTGGAGTGCTTGCTTTTTGAATTTCCATAGGAAACAGAAGGTTCTGTGGTGGCGGAGGTAGAGATACAGAACAGATGACATTTGCTACCTTTTTAAGCTAACTTAGAATCACAGAATCAGTCAGGGTTGGAAGGATCATCTCGTTCCAAACCCCTCATGCCATGGGCAGGGACACCTCACACTAGGTCAGTCTGTCTAGAGCCTCATCCAACCTGGCCTTAAACCTCCAGGGATTGGCAACATGCTCCAGGATCTCGCCACCCTCTTTGGGTGTGTCCATCAAGCCAGTTCTTTATCCATCTAGTGGTCCATCCATTAAACCCTTCTTTCACCAGTCTGGAGATCAGGATGTCGTGCAGTATAGTGTTGAAGGCTTTGCTCAGCTCCACGTAAATGACCTCAGTTGCTCACCCCTCACTGATAAATGTTGTGACCTTTTCATAGAAGGCCACCAGGTTTCTCAGGCAGGAATTTTTTCTTTTTCCTGTAAGTGTCAAGGTGAAGGAATTAAGAATGCAAGGAATTTTAACACAAGAAAAACATAGGTGTTCTTCAAAACTTGTGAAGGAGGGATGGACATTTGTCTTGACCAGTTCTTTATCTGATGAGGATTATGGCTACCTTATAAGTCCATATCATAATGGTTCTCATTGCCATGCAGGTTACCCTTGAATGCTTATTGACTTTCACAGTGCGTGCTAGAAGCACTGGTTTGCTACCCACTCATGGGACTGAGAGGGAGAGAAACTGAAACTTGTGGCACAGAGTTGGAGTGAGGGCAAAATCAAGAAGCTGGGAACCACGTAGTGCCGAAGCACAACTGTGAGGCTGTCTGCTGACAGCTTGTCTGAGTCATGCAAGATAACCCATGGCAACATCAGTGGCTGAACCTTTAGTTGGTGATCTTTGCCTCAGTGCCTTGATGCAAGGCAGTTTCCTTTTTTATTCTTTTGTTTATGGCTTACGAGGGCAGGCAAAGAGATGACATTTGTATTGAATAGGTAAAGCAGGGTGTTATCTCTGGATGCCATGGGTAGACAACTAATAATTAGGCAGACAAGAAATGAAAGATGCAGGGGGAGTTTTTGCTTGTTTAAGGGGAAAACTCTTAAGTTTCTGAGTGTGTTGGAGTCCATTGAGGTTTGGAATGTGTTCTTCAGCTTGGGAAGCAAAACCTCTCAACACCAAGAATTTTTGTGGTCCAGTTCAGATACTGGATTGCCATCCTGTTGTGTTAAGAAAGGGCACAATGAGTTCCAGCAAAAGGGAGAGCAGTTCTAACGCCTTCTGTCAGTAGAGAAAGGCTCCTTTGGGTGTACCACAGAGTGTGTGCCTCTGTAGGCTTTGCTTTTATGTTTTCTCATCTGGATGTTAGGAATTTTGAAGCATGAATTAGAAAAAAGAGTGGAAGGGTTACTCTGCATGGCATGGACTGAGGATGTGTACGTTTGTAAGTCTGATGTGCAAAGCTGCATTTTTGACCTTGGTAAATAACAGGAGAAGCACCTGGCAGGATCTGTTCTAGTGTGGTACAGTTTTCTGCTGAAAAGAAGCAAAATCTTCAAGACTCGGAGATTTTTTTCATTAAACTGAATAGAACACTTGAGGTAGTTCTAGAGGAAAACTTAGTCTTTAGAAAGATGGACAGGATGACTGAGAAGGTTGGTTTAATCTCCATGGTGTATTAATTGCCATGTCAAAGTAAATCCAGCCCTGAAAAACATTTTAAAAGTGTTTTCTGTGTCCTTATACCTTCAGATACATCTGACAAATCTTTAACAGAATGGATTAAAGGGCAGTCACTAATTCTCATCCTTGCTTGAAACTGATTTGCAGGAGAGGCTTTTGAGTGGTAGAGTCAGGTCTGGCATTCATCTGCTCACAGGACTGTTTTGTACCTGCTCAGTTCACAGGCCCAGCTGTGAAACAGGCCACTGGCAAAAAGCTACCTAGCAATAAACTATCTAGTTGGCTTCCCAGGGGCAGTGACAATGCTTACAACTGTTTAGACTCTAAGCCCCACCAGAGAAGACAGAGGCTTTCAGGTAGAGCCTAGGCTGAGCTTTGTTGCAGACTAAAGGCGATTAGGTGCACTCTGGTTTACAGTCACAGCATTGACTGTGGTTGAGACATAACCATTGTCTGCAAACCTCAGGTGGGAAAAAGCTAAATATTCTGAAAACTTCACATTTTGGGGGCATCTGCAGCTATTGTCTTGATATGTTCATGTGGATCTGCTTCAGACTCACAGTTCAGGCAGGGTTCAGTCAAAATAATCAGTATGTGTGGAAGACTTCCATAAGCAAAAAAAAAAGCAAACAAAAAAAATTAAAAATCTAAACTATCCCCTTCAAAATCCATCCCTGCTGAGCTTCTGATGTCTCTCCTCACAGCTCTTTGAAGCTGTAAGCTTTTTTTAGATCTCTGATCACAATGCACAAGCAGGTCTTCATTTATTTTATTTCCTTACCTTTCTACCAGCAGTAGTTTAAAACAGAGAATGGATAAAATGAAGGAAAGCAGAACAGGAAAAGCTCCCAGATGTGGTTATGTGTTAGGATAGGGTGTTAAGGAAATTTTGTGTTGTGCCTCCCTGTCTTGAGCAGTGGTACCAATGCATGTTAGGTCAGGTTCACACAGCAATCATCTTAGCCTCTATAATGGATGGGAAGCTCAAAGCACAGCAGGGAGTTCCTGAGGCTTATGCTTTGTCCAGGCAGCAGTTAAGGAAATTATTTGTCTTGCATCCTTGAATATTCCAGACAGTGTTAGACCAGTCTGCCCATGTGTGTGCACCAAGCTCTTATGACACATTCATGTTTTACAGACTCACAGAAAACATCCAGTTAGAGGAGACCTCAAAGATCATCCAGTCCAACCCTTGACCTGACACTGAAGGGTCAACACTAAACCATGTCCCTAAGCACCAGGTCCACACACCGCTTGAACACCTCCAGGGATGGTCACTTCACCACTGCCCTGGACAGACCATTCCAATGTTTGAGAACCCTTTCAGTGAAGAAATATTTTCTAATACCCACCCTGAACCTTCTCTGATACAGATTGAAACCATTTTCTCTAGTCCTGTCACTTGACACCAATCCCCTCAGCTTCCTATTCTGTAGACTGAACACCGCCAGCTGCCTCAGATGCTTTTCATAGGCCATTTGCTCCAGGGCCTTCACCAGCTTTGTTGCCCTTCTCTGGACACACTCCAGCACCTCAATGTCTTTCTTGTAGTGAGGGGCCCAGAACTGAACACAGTACTCAAGGTGTGGACTCATCAGTGCTGAGTACAGGGAGGTGATCACCTCTCTGAGTCACATTGAGGAAGGTCACGGGATCTGATCTTTCACATGGAAGCCTGCTCAGTGTCTTTCGCTTAAGGCATACACTGCAGCTTTTATAGAGGTCAGACTGTGCTCCCTGCTTTCTGGAGATGGACAGATATCCCTTAAGACAGAACCTGTCCAGTGGACTGGGGCTGGCCACAGCTCACGGGATGGTTAGTGGAGTGGGTTCTGAACAGAGCCTGTTAGAGCAAGAGGACCATTCAATGCCTTTCCTGATGTCTGCATCTGTTATGTCGTGTTAGCTTGCCTTTGCCAGCAACCACAACTGTCTAGGAGAGCTTGAAGTGACACTGTAGGAAGCAGTGGAATATCCTACTAGGAGTCACCTAAGGGACAGCAATGCAAAAATCTGTTGGAAACTCTGCATTGCTTGCAGATTTGTTGCAGTTAGTTGGTTGTGTGTTGCTAGTTTTGTTCAATGTGCTGTTTTTCAGCCGTTCAAAGCCTGAAGGATTTCACATGTGCAATGGAAATATTTTCAGTACTATAAGTTAGGTATTCTGGTGTCCAAGTGTATGTTCTTCTGGGCAGCTGTTTATACATCATGTGGAAAAGAGAAGGTGGGGAGAAGGATACACAGCTCAGTTGCAAGCTGTTACCTGTAAATTTGCACACTCTGCCGGTTGATAGAGCAGGTCTCAAAGTATACTTGGAAGCTAAAACTAGTTTCCAGTTTACCAAGTAACCAAACACTCTCAGACCTAGAGACTGTTTGTTCAGCAACCTCACATTTCAGTTCAGAGCAGTTGAAGCCCTCCACAAATCTGAAATGCAGCAACTGTGTGAATATGATGTGTGACCTTTTATTATTCAAGCGTCTACCTCAGTTATGCAGAAATGTAGCAAATACCCTGAATTTCACTTGGAAATGTGCTTGTACTCGGTGGAACACTTGCTATTAATGAAGTCAGAGCTGCTCTGCTGGGCAGTGGTTTAATTTTCCTGAGCTTTCCCTTATGTCTGTCAAAATGTCAGCATGTCAGTTAGTTGTGTTCATTGCTCCTAGATGGTTCAGAAATGCTTGGTGGGAAAGTGTTGCAAAGGCTGCTGGTGGTTGCTGTTGTTGTTGTTACTGGTTGCTGCTAGCTTTGCAGTATCAGTTGTTGAAATAGAGCACAATTAATTTTTTTATGAATTTGGGAAAGCTGTTTCTATTGGCCTGCAAGAAAATTAGGGATTTGCAAAATCTATTCAGTCTTTATAATTCTTGGAGCCATCAAATTCAGTTCAGCAGACAACACTTCGGCTAAATAAATGTCACTGTGCCCTCTGACTTTGGCAACATTGGTACTCCTGACATGAGCATCTGCTGAAGTGTGGGATGGGAACTTGCTTCCAGTTACTTCCCAAATGAAACAACTTTTTTTATGTTGTTGGTTTTCTGCCTGTGGAGTGTCTGTGATTAACAGTAAGGATTAACTTCAGTCTGCCTTACTATTCTGGAATCCTATGAACATAAAAGCAGGAATGTGGACCTGGTTTTCAGCAATGTAAACCTGCTACCTTTCTCAGGCATATGTTGCAGATGCTGTACAGAATTACACTGAATGCTTTGGGCTGGAAGGGACCCTCAAAGGTATCTTGTCCTCCTCCCCTGTAGTGAGCAGAGACATCTCCAACTTCTTGTCCCAAATGATCTGCCCAGAGAAACTAAAGGAGACATCCATAAGGGTCAACAGGGCTCTCGGCCACCTGATCTAGTTGAGGATGCCCCTGCTTACTGCAGAGGGGGTTGGACTAGGTGACCTTTGGAGGTCTCTTCCAACCCAGACCATCCTATGATTCTGTGAAATTTCTGTAAACTTTCTCCTTCTTTGTGAAGGGGATAAAGAAGGTTGCAAGACTGAAGGAGAGAGGGTGAGAGGCAGGCTTACAGTTTAAAATGTTGAACAGGGAAACTGACCTGAACTGGGCTGAGGATGCTAAGGATTTGTATAGTCTAGCTTTCTCCTTTTGATCTCTGAAATCCAGAGAAGTGATTCTGCCTTTCTCGTCTGCTGAGACATCACCTAGAGTATTGTGTCCAACTCTGGGAATCCCAACACAAGAAGCACATGGACCTGCTGGAGCAGATCCAGAGGAGGGACACAAAGGTGATCAGAGGGCTGGAGCACCTCTCTTACAGCCTGAGAGAGTTGGGGGTGTTTAGCCTGGAGAACAGAAGACCCCAGGGAAACTTTACAGCTGCACTTCAATATCTGAAGGGGACTTACAGGAAGGCTGGGGAGGGACTGTTTAGAAGGGCTTGTAGTGACAGCACATGGGGAAATTATTTGGAACTGGAGCAGTGTAGGTTTAGGTTGGACATAAGGAGGAAGTTCTTCACTATAAGAGTGCTGAAACAGTGGAACAGGATGCCAAGGGTTGTGGCTGAGGCCACATGCCTAGAGACAATTCAACATCAAGCTTCCTGGGTCCCTGAGTAACCTGATCTACTTGGAGATGATGACTGCAGAACAAGATGACCTTTAAAGGTCCCTTCCAACCTGATGGATTCTGTGATTCCGTGAAATGATCCTGGAATGATGAGGGTGCTTTAAACAATGAATAAGCATGCCCTACAGAAAGCTGCTTATGTTCCTTGTGGCATACAGCTCTTAGGTTGGGGTTTTAGAAACTCTCAGAACAATAACAAAGAAAAAGAAAATATTATCTAGTCACTTACTTAGCCAAGTTAGAATTTAATACACAGTTTACCTGCAGCCAGCTGTTCATAAGAAAACTAACAAGCAGGAGGAAATAATCAGTGACTTTCCTGAAGGATCAGTCTTGGGACTTATCTTGTTGTTTTCATTAGTACCCCAGTACCAAAAAAGAATTGCATTGATGGCACAGGTTTGGGAGGTTTGTACAGAGTGGGAGGATATTTCTCTTTTCAGTTTGCTACCTCTGGTAATCAAAATCTTCAAATCCTTTTGTACTCATCTTGTAGATGTAGGTAGAGTTGTGTAAGGAAGTTTTGTTAGTGTGTTTTTGGTTTTTTTTTTTGTAAGCATGGCATACATTGGGGTCTGGGCTCAATTAATTCTGTCCAGTGATCGATACCTGAGATGTAGCTCCACTCTCACAATCCAAATTCTTTTCAGATCAATTCCATATCTCTGAAACTAGGGACATGTTGGTAGGTGCTAGCTAAGGAAAAAGAGTTCTTCTGCATGAAATCTGTCTGAAAGCAGGAGAGGCTGGCTAAACTGGTCATATATATTTGAACAAGCTTAATTGTAAGAAATGCCTTGCAGGGAATTTTATGCCATCCAAACTAACATCTGTTTTGCTGTTTTCTAGGCTTTTTTTTTTTTTTCCACAGTCACTGTTTTGCTGTTTTCTAGGCTATTTTTTTTTGTTTCCACAGTCACAGTGTTCTTATGTCTCTAAGTTACTGGCAAAAGGATCATATTAAGATAACATTTAGGATGGTTATAATTTGCCAGCCCAAATCCTTGAAAGCACTTCAGTGACAAACCTTGCTGTTTGCTCTTTGTTTGTCTTACCTTGAGATGAATCTTGAGAATTTGCAATCAGTCTGGAAATTGAAGTAGATTCAAATAGTGTTGGTTTATTAAATTTACTGTCTATCATCCTATGTGATAAAAAGAAAAGTCTGTTAATGTGAAGCCTTTTTAAATTAGGAAGTAAAAAAAAAAGAAAAACACAAAGAAAAAAACCAACAACAAAACCCAAAACCAAACCAACCAAACAAAACCAGCAAAAAACAACTGACCCAAAACCAGCAAAGCAACAACATAAACAAACAAACTAAAAGCATAAAGTGTCTTGGGATGTGAAATGCAGGTGGCCTCCCTTGCTTCCTCCCACCTCATAACATTGGAACTGACTCCCTGGGGAGGTGTTTATATCCCCATCCCTGAAGGTGTCTCAAAGAGGCAGAGATGTGGTGCTGAGGGACATGGTTTAGCACCAGCCTCAGGAGAGTTAAGAGAATGGTTAGACTTGATGATCTTAAAGGTCTTTTCCAACCAAAACGATTTTATGATTCCCTAAAAGCTATTTCAGATGGTTGAATTGCAAGTAATGCTGCATGCTCAATTTCTTCAGTGTTGTGTGGCACAGGAGTTGTGGTTGGGGCAGCCTTTCTTTTCCCTGCTGCATTTCAGGAGATGGCTTGGCTCTTAATTGTGTTGTCATTGATACAAGTGCCCAAGGTAGTTTTACTGTGTAAGTGCAGCTACAGTGTTTTAGAAATTACAGTTCTTACTCTTGGATCAAAGTGCACCCAAGTCAACAAAAGACTCTTGTTGTCATGACTGGACAGCAGCTAATGCTGTCTGCACTCAATGGCATCTGCTTCCCTTCTGTCAGAGGCTGGTGCTGCTCCAGCACTGATTTCCCTTACGTGAGCTGCCTCATATCTTCATGCATAAATGCACACAGCTAGAGGAGCAATTCCTGTTTCCAAGTTACTTTCCAAGAAGAGCAAGGTACTATAATCAGTCCTGTCAACAGGTTAGGATCCAAAGGGCATCATTGACTTGGTAGACAAAAGCTTTTCATAGTACTGAGTACAGAAGGAACCTGGCCATCAATTAAAACTCCTCCTTCTGGACCTTTGTTTTTCAGACAAGGAAGGGCACATAAGGGAAATATCAGAGAAGATCCAGAAATAGCAGGTGGCTGTCACTGCTGTGCTCTGCTCAGTTTTAATCATCAGCTTGGAGAAATAACATGTCTGGGTAGTGCTGGGATGTACAAATGTAGGTCTGCTGCATAAATGCCAAAAATGGGTATGGAGAGATATGGGTTGCATATGTGAGACTGCAGCTCCCAGCAGACCTTTCTACTTCATGCACCACTCTTTCTTTTCCTCCTGGTTATTGAACAACTTTTTAAAAATGCTAGTGTGTTCTGATAGAAGTGCTGCAATGAAGTGTTTTGTTGTACTTTCTGACCTGTGGGTGAGTATTGGAGACGTTTGCTTTCATTCACCAAGCTTAATAAATCACAAGAATTTGCTGCAGCACAGATAAATCCTGGGAATTGATCTAGCAAATGGAATGTTGACTGCTGTTTGGTTGTTGGTTGGTTGGTGTTTTGTGAGGGTTGTATTGCTTGAGTTTGACAAGTGGAGTTCCTCAGGGGTCTGTTCTGGGTCCAGTGCTGTTCCTCAGGGGTCTGTTCTGGGTCCAGTACTGTTCCTCAGGGCTTTGCTCTGGGTCCAGTACTGTATAACATCTTTGTCTGCAGTATAGACAGTGGCATTGGGTGCACCGTCAGCAAGTTTGCTGATGACACCAAGCTGTGTGGTGGACACACTTGGGGGAAAGGATGCTATCCAGAAGAATTGTGGCAGGCTTGCAAAGTAGGCCAGTGACAACTGCAATGAGGTTAAACAAATCCAAGTGCTAGGTCCTGCATCTGGATTGGGCCAACCTCAGGCACAAATGCAGGCTGGATTCAGAGTAGTTTGAGAGTAGCCCTGAAGAAAAGCTGTAGGAGTATTGATTGATGAGAATCTCAATGTGAGCTGACAGAGCACTCATGCAGCCCAGAAGGCAAATCATGCCCTGGGTTCCATTGAGAGGAGTGTGGCCAGCAGATCAGGAGTGGCGATTCTGCCCCTTTACTCTGCTCTTGTGAGACCTCACTTTGAATCCAGCTCTGGTACCCCCATCATAAGGAGGACACAGGTGTTGGAGTGAGTCAAGAGGAGGGCCACAAAAATGATAAAGGGCTGGAGCACTTCTGCTATGAGGGTAGGCTGAGGGAGCCGGAGTTGTTCAGCCTGGAGAAGAGAATACCTTGGGGGCACCTTATAGCTGCCTTCCAGTACCTGAAGGGAACCTACAGGAAGGCTGGAGAGGGACTTTTCATAAGGCTGTTTACAACGGGACTAAGGGGAATGGTTTTAAGCTGAGGTAAAGTATGTTTAGACTGGATCTTGGGAAGAAGTTCTTCAGTATGAGGGTTCTTCAGTATGATGAGACTCTGGAACAGGTTGCTCAGAGAGGTTGTGGATGCCCCCTCAAGGTGTTCAAGGCTAGGCTGAACGAGCACTTGGGCAATCAAGTCCAGTTGAAAGGCATCCCTGCCTGTGGCAGGGATGGAGTAGATGGTAGTACAGAGGATTGGAGTAGATTTCTAAGGTCTCTTCCAAATCAAGACGTTGCTTGATTTAGAAACCTTTGGTGTTATGCTCTTCAGTCTGTTGGAGAAGTCAAAGGCAGCATTCTGGCTTTCCCTGGTACTGGTCAAATACCAACTCAACAGACTCATATTTTGTTCATTTTAAGTAATTGCAGTGATTTCACAAACAATAGGCTTTTCTTTTGAAAGAGAGCAACCTAATTAATGCAGAAGAACTATTTCATTGCTGCTATCTCAACATCAATTGTATGGTATTACAAAACTATCCTCCACCAGAAGCCACATGCGGCCTCATTAAAAACAAACCCAGGAAACATTTTATTTACTTCAACAAAGACCATATCAAAACAGAAAGAGGGGAAGGGAGGAGAGGCTGCAGCTGTTGCAGTCAAAGTTTCAACTACAGAGCTGCTGCTCTTTCTTTTTCATTTGCTTGTCAAGTTTGATAAGTTCATGGAGCTTTTGGTTTGTGGAACTATGCATATGTTTATTTATGTTGACTTTGTTTACTTCATGCTACCAGCCAGTGCTTGTTGAGTAAGTCAAGGGGTGTTATATAAGGTTAGAAGAGATGGTCAAAACTGGACATTGTTAGTTTGGGTTTTTTTTTTTCAGCAGTGGGCCTTTTGTTTGAGTGTATGTTTCAGTTATTTGGCTTTCAGTGCATATACTTCAACATGATTAATAAATTCTCTTAGTTAATCCGAGTGGCAACACTGCTTAATGTGCAATTGGATGATTCAAAACACCATCCACCCCAGAACTGAGGTCCAAGCAATCTGGACAGTATTAGCTTTGCACCAGTGCCAAGCAGTCAGCCAAATTTGAGTCCAAACACTGAAAGAAAATGCATTTCACTTAATTATGTGGTTTTGGCTATTTAAATACCCCAAATAATTTTTCACCAATTACACATACTTGTTTTGTTCCCTGCTACAGAAATCAAAAAGCAATTCATACAATTAAGCTGATCAAAAGAGAAGCTGTTCAATACTTGTTGTTCAGCAGTATTTGAAACTCCCCAAAGAAATCAGTGAACTTAACTGCTTTTTGCCTTCCACACTTGAATCCTCCTCCCAAAATGCAAAAGGATTCAATTCCCTAATGTCCTGCTGCTTGGTAATTGATAGAGGTAAGCCAATTCTGTGGGTTTGGTGCCATCTTGCTACATTGGCCTCCAGTAACCTACAGCCTGTAGGAAATCTCTGCAGCTTTTATGCCTATCAGTAGCACAGGCTCTGTGTTATTCTTCTGTCTTTTTTCTCCAGTCTTGTCTCCGTAATTGTTTTCAGAAACCTCATGTGACATTCTAGCTGGTTCATCTCATGCTGGGCCTAGTTTTCATTCTGGGACAGTCATTCTGCATCAGCTTTGAATGCTGCAGCAGGCATATGAAGAATGTGAAGGTTTGGGGCTGTTCTCTGAGTAGGCAGAAGTGGAAGTGGAAACCAGAGGGATGAAATGATTGAAATTCCCTGAGGCTAGAAATTTACAGGGAGAACTAGGAACTCTTTACCTCTTTGCTGCTAATCGACCACTTTGGGGGCTCTGAGGTGGAAATATTGCATGCAAATATAGCACAGGAAAGGGAAATGTATGCTAGGGAAGTGTAGAGCATACAATGTGTGAGAAAAGGCTGAGGCAAAGTGGCTTACTCAGCCTACAGATGAAAAGGTGCATTCAGCTTCCTAACAGGAGAGCAGAAGGGGGATAGGACCAGACTCTTCTTTGAAGTGAGCAAGGACAGGAAAAGAAGCAGTGCCACAATTTGCAATCCAGGAAACTCCAGTCTAATACCGAGAAAGAAAATTTCACTACCAGAATGAGTGTTCATGCACAGAAAGAGGTTACCCAGAGGACTTGCAGAGTCTCCATCCTGGGAGATGTTCAGCTTAGACTGGAAGTGGCCTTCAGCAACCTGAACAAATTCTAAGCTACTCTTAGTGAGAAGTTGGGCCAGATGACTTTGAAAAGTCCCTGCCAACTAAAGTAGTTCTGTGAATCTATAACTCCTGCTCAGCTGGTCTGTGAGGCATTGGAATGGAGTGGGTGCATTGCTGTTTGGGCAGGTGAGATGGCAGGTGAGGTTTAAGGGAGGGAGCGCGTTTAGAACTGCCATTTTAGAGGTTCCTTAAATTTTAGTTGTCTGTGCTGCGGGTTTTAGAGGCTCTGTGAGCTGTCTCCTTTCTCATCTTTTAGCTTGAGGAGATACAACTTTCCTGTGTCTGCCACTAACACTATACATAAGTGCACCTCTATTGAGACTGATGACTCAAAATTGAGCTTCAGTACAGCAGGAATTGTTAAAAGGCTGAACTGGGCATTACTGGAGCACAGCCAGACACAAGCTTCAAAGATGAACTTGAGTGGCTTACCCTAGGAGGGTCTTGGTGATAGAGTACAAATTAGGGTATTTATGTATTTTGTCCTCATTATATTCCCATGCTCAGGAAGATCAGAAAAAGGACAAACATGACTTCTTTTTAATAAGGTATTAATAAAGGGCATGGGGGGAATGCCCACTGCTTTCTTCAAACACACAACATGCCGCGGTGCACAGAACTTCTGAAATCAGGAGAAATGCTGAGATGTAGGGATTGACATTTCAGTGCCTGTCTAATTTCAGTGCCTCCCTGAAATACAGGGTTCAATAATCCTATTATGTGTGTCTGGCACACTCCTGTTCCTTTAGCAATATGCCTCCCATCACTGCTATAATAAGACAGAACAGCCACAGCCTAATTCTGTGTGCCTCATCCTATCATTTGCCAAAGTTATGTCATCATCAGATGCCATCTGTTGTTTTCTTTCCTGCTGTGTGTGATATTGATTTTTCTAACCTTTCCTAATGTTAAATTTGCTTGGCTTTTTAACTTTCTAGCCAAAGGTTAATGTTATTAAGTTGAGCAGGTATCTATAAAGCTTGCAAGTGTTATTGCCTGTCTTGCAGTTGTTGTACTGTCCTGTCATTAAACCCTTGCTGCATCAGAAAGCTCTCTCCTGAAGATCTTTGTCATCTGGGGATAATTCGGTGGAGGTTGACATCAAACTGCATTGGAATTGTCATTCAGGTCTGTGGTATAAAATAATGGTATTTGATATGTCAGGAGGAGCAGATTTATATAAAACTCCTTATCGTGGGTGAACATGAACTGCACAGACATTAATTTCAGAGAGGCTGTAAAGTGAATGCAGGAAGATGTGAGTGCTGCAGCCTGTCCTCTTCCCCAGGACAGTCTGTCCATGCCAGTCTCTTTGCTGTTGGGAGAATCTCTACCCGTTCCAGAACTGGTGATCTGTTTGACATGGAAGGAGAATGAGAAATTACAGTTTAATCTGAACGAAGCAGTGGCTTTATTGGTGCTGTGTTTTTCACTATGAGCTGCAGCAGTACTTGGATAAGGAATCAAAGATGTAGGCAGTGGATTTCAGGATACCACTCTTAAGCAAGGTTTTGGTTTCAGCTGCTGCAGCTGCAGTGCCCTCTGTATCCTTATCACAGGTACAGTCAACTGCCTTTAACGAATTACCAGAATCACAGAACACCAGGTTGGAAGGGACCCCAAGGATCATCTGGTCCAAGCTTTCTAGGTGGTAGTATAGTTGAAATGATATGACCCAAAAACCTGCCAAGCTGAGTTTTAAAACTGCTCAGTGTAGAAGAATCTACTGCTTCCCAGTGTCTGACTGTTCTCGTGGGGAGACGTTTTCTTCTGGAGCCCGATCAGATTCTCCTCCAGAGTAACTTGTAGCCCCTTGTCTTTTCCATGGGACTATTTGTAAAAAGGGAGTCTCCATCTTCCTGGTGGCCACCCTTTATGTACTGTTATGTGGTAATAAGGTCTGCACTAAGTCCTCTCTTCTTGAAGCTGAACAAATCCATTTTTTTCCCCATGTAGCAGATCTTCCAGTCTTCTGACTGTTCTCATGGCCCTTCTCTGAACACTTTCCAGCCTGTGCATGTCTGTTTTGTACAGCAAGGATCAAAACTGCATGCAGTGCTCCAGGTGTGGTCTGACCAATGCTGAGTAAAGTGGGATGATAATTTCTTTATCTCTGCTGGTGATGCCCTTGTTGCTGCAACCCAGCATCCTGTTGGATTGCTTTGCCACTGCAGCACACTGTTCGCTCACGCTGAGCTTGTTATCCACCAAGACCCCCAGGTCCCTTTCCACAGGCCTGCTCTCCAGTCAGGTGGATCCCAGTCTGAGCTGCACTCCTGGATTATGTGTTCCCAGGTGCAAGACCCTGTGCTTTGCCCTGTTTAACTTAAAAGTTTCTTGCTTACCCACTCAAAATTGGGCCTCAGTGCAAAAAGGGATTGTTGAAAGCCTGAACTGGATGTCACCAGTGCATTCAGTGAGCACAGCCAGGCACAGGCTTCAAAAGACAGTCTTGAGTGATGATCACTTAAAAAAACCCAGATAATTTGGTCTTTCCTGGGTAGAAAGCAGAACTGCAGCCTCCCTGTAGCTGCCAAAACCTGACTGTCCAAGGAGGAGATCAGGCTTGTTAGTGCCTGCAGGAAGGAGAATTTCAAAGTGCTGGGGGAGAGTTGGGGTCAAATCTTTTATTTATAAATCAATACCTGTAAACCACTTCTTTCTGCCAGCACTGGGAAGCCAAGGAATGGCCCTGGCAAAAGATAAAAAACCTTCCTTCTCTACTGCTAATTTAAGTGCTGGTAACTCAGATTCTGTCTCTTCTATGCTCAGCAGTAGCTGTGCCTGCCATTGATTTAGTCTTCATCTGTCACGTTCTTGTGCCATTCAAAGGCTGATTGTGAAAGACTGAGGAGGTTCTTTCTGCTCACAGTTTCTCAGAGGTTAGTGTCCCTTGCCACTATCAATGCCGATAACGAGGCTGTCTGAGAGCTCCCCATTCCTAGTGAATGGGACAGCTTTTCATTTAGAGCAGCTTTGATTAACAGGTTCCTTTCAGTAGTTTTCAGATCCACCTGTGAGCTTTCTGGGTGGACTTGAACATCCCTATGCCATTCTTTGGCTCACTTGGAGTCCCAGGCTGGAGCAGCATGGCTCATGTGTTCATTAAGGCTCTAGATGGCTTCTGTTGCTTCTTCTCCTGACAATTTAACGGTTTAACCTTTCCTGGTGAAGAACAGAGGTATTGCATCATTTCACATTGTTTGATGCTCAGTACTGACTCCAGGCTCCAGCTGTGTTTTCCCTAGTCTCTTTTTGGTGGCAGCAACATCATTTCTGGCTTAGCAGCTTCGTCTACCAGTTCCCTCACAACCCGCAGATGCATCAGATCTCACGGGCTTGTGCAGCTTCAGAAGTTCCTTACACTGTCTCAAGCCTGATGTTCTCTTACAATGGGCAATTCTTCATTTGCTCCACTCCCTGCTTTTGCATTCTATGGCTTGGGCAGCGTGGCTGGAGCACGTTCAGGTGAATATGGAGGTAAACAGTTGTTAATACCACATCTTGAGTACTGTGTTCAGATTTGGGCTCCCCAGTTTAAGAGGGACAGAGATCTGCACACAGAGAGAGAGAGTCCAGCACAGGGCTACAAGGATGATTAGGGGACTGCCGCACTGCCTGATGAGGGGAGGCTGAGGGACCTGGGGCTGCTTAGTCTACAGAAGGTAAGACTGAGAGGGGATTTCATAAATGTTTATATAAATGTCTGAGGGCTGGGGGTCAGGAAGGGGGGGGACGGGCTCTGTTCACTTCCTCCCTGGGATCAAACAAGGAGCAATGGATGGAAGCTGCAGCACAGCAGGTTCCAGCTCAACACAAGGGGGAACTTCTTTACTGTAAGGGTCCCAGAGCACTGGAGCAGACTCTCCAGAGAGGTTGTGGAGTCTCCTTCTCTGGAGGCTTTCAAGGCCTGTCTGGATGTGTTCCCGTGTGCCCTGAGCTAGATTGTCTGGTCCTGCTGTGGCAGTGGGGGTTAGACTCAATGATTTCTTTAGGTCCCTTCCAAGCCCTAATACCCTGTGATCCTCTTCCACATCTTGAGTGACAAGGTTTGCTTCTCACTTTGTTCTAATCCCGTACTGCACAATGCTTTTGTTTAGTTTTTAGATACGTTCTGGGTGTGTGGGGAAGCATGTTAGTGACTGTTTGTCTTCCTCTTGGAGGCTTGTTCATTTGTTGCATAAAATGCACTAAATTGCATCCACACACAGATCTTCTTCCATACCTTTCTTTTTACCACTGAGGCAGAGGCAACTTTAACATTTTGGGTTGTTAGTGTTGCTTGTTGTTTGGTTTTTTGGGTTTTTTCCTGATATAATAAAAAAGTGTACATTATGCACACAGGCAGACACAAAAAAACCCAACTCTGTAGTCTGTGTGCTTTTCTCTTATCAACTACTATTCTGTGTAACAGAAACATAAAATCTGTCAGATAAAGACAGAACTAGAAGGCTTTTTAAGGGAACCTTGGTGTGGTAGGAGAGAACCTCAAAATCCAGCATGTATGGCTCTTATTTTGATTTATGGTGCTGTTGGGTGCTTTGTATCCTTGAAACCTCTTCCAGTAGTGACTTTGTGTGGCAGATACTCTCCATGTTTTCCTTACTCATCATTTTAACACAGGCTTGGAAATTGCTTTAACTCACAGTTAAGAAATCTGAACTCCTACTATCCTCCACTCTAACATGCTCTTGTCTGTATCTTCAGCAGTGATCTGGCCAAAGGGATTGAGTGAACCTCCAGTAACTTTGCAGGTGACACTAAGGTGTGAGGGAGTGTTGATGTGCCTGAGTATAGGAGGGCTCTAGAGAGGGCCTTGGACAGGCTGGATTGATGGGCCAAGACCAAGTATGTGAGAATCAACAAAGCCAAGTGTTGGTCCTGCACTTGGGTCACAAGAACCCCATGAATGCTCAAGACATGGGGCAGTGTGTCTGAAGCTGCCCAGCAGAATAAGACCTGGAAGTGTTCATGTACTAGATGTGCCTAGGTGTGCCCAGGTGGCCAAGAAGACCAACAGCAACTTGGCCTGGATCAGCAGTAGTGTGACCAACAGGACCAGGGAAGTGGTTGTGCCCCTACACTAGTGAGGCTACAGCTTGAGTACTGGGTTCAGTTTTGGACCCCTCACTGCAAGAAAGACTTTGAGGTGCTGAAGCAGGTCCAGAGAAGGGCAACAAATCTAGTGAAGGGTCTGGAGAACAGATCCAGTGAGGAGCAGCTGAGGGAAATGGGTTACTTAGTCTGGAGAAAAGGAGACTGAGGGGAGACCTCATTGCCCTCTACAACTCCCTTGAAAGGAGTTTGGAGTGAGGTGGGGGTTGATCTCTGCTCCCTAGTAACAAGTGTAGGACAAGAGGAAATGGCCTGAAGTTGCACCAGGGGAGGTCTAGGCTGTATATGAGAACAAACTTCTTCACTAAAAGCATTCTCAAAGACTGGAACAGGCTGCCCAGGGAGGTGGTCTAATCCACATCCCTGAATGTGTTTTAAAGAGGCAGAGATGTGGTGCTAAGGGGCATGGTTTAGCACCAGACTCATTAGAGATAGAAAATGGTTGGACTCAATGATCTTAAGTGCCTTTTCCAGCTGAAACAATTCTATGATTCTACCAACTGTAGCACCAGGGAGGACAGTCATTTTCCTGGAATCTGATGCTGAAAGTTACTAATCACTGAGGGCTCACTACACCAGCCCTTGTGCTTGCAGCAGAACATGCTTATCCAAACTCATGAATGTACTTGATGGCTTTTGAATATCTATTCCTGTGCCTATCAAACCACTGTTTCATGATAATTTGGTCACCTGGGACTCACAGTCGTTGGGCTCTGTCAGAGTAATAGTCTTTTACTTAATTCTGCATCTCCATGCAGAGACCTCCAGAGCTGACTGCATGCAGTTAATTTCACCCCAGACAGCATTAGTTCTTCAAACTCAATGATGACTGACATGATTTTTTTTCTTTCTGTTTTGCTGCTTCTTCACTAGGGATGTGAGTTAATTGAGACCACGGATCAAGACCTCACAGATTTCACCAAGTGCCTTCAGATACTCCAGAAGAAGATAGAGAAGAAGGACTTGCAGGTGAAAGTGACACACCTTTTGTCTCTAATTCTTACTAATTACTCTTCCTTTCAGCATATTAAGGTTGATGTTTTAAGCTTGCACTAAAATGCAACACTATTTTGTGTAGCCTTGTCATTCTGGGAGTTTGCCATGATGTACTGCACACCTCTGAAGCATTGATGCTTCTGCTGAAAAAGAATTGCACAGTGTGTCAATGAACAAGCTCTGGCTTTCTTAAAAGGCAGCTTGTATTGATTTCTATTAATGAACTATCCAAAGTGCAGAAGAGCTGTTGTGGCTGGTGTTCAAAGCAAGGGTCTCACCATGGCAGGTAAATATATTTTTCATGTCTTGGCACACTGAGCCTTGATGTTCATCTCTTTCCTCTTACCTCTCAAAGGTGAGATGGGAGGGGGAATCTTATCCTGCCAACACTGCATATGGTAAGCAATCCACCTTCTGCTGAAGGTTCCCCTGGAATCAAAGGGAACCTTTGCAGAGCAAGCAGTGCACTAAACTTAAAAGGAGCCATATGGAGTTGTCAGCTGCTCATTTCCTTGGAAAGGCAGAGGCAGCAATGTGCCCCCTCCCCATTCACAGCTTGATTTCAGAGACCCACTTCTTTCATCTGAGATGTGAAGTTAACAATCCTTGGGAATTTCCCAGATGATGAGTCCATGGCAGGTGTGCTCTTGGCATTGCTGCCCACTCCTCCCCATGGAGCAGTCATTCTGAAGGGCTGAGCACTCTCTTCTCTCTGTACCTGTGGGTGAAAGGAATTGAGATGAAGGAGCTACCGTACCCTCTCAGCAGCAACAAGACAAGATTCACATCAGAGAGTGAAAATAAGCACAAGATGGAAGGAGATCTGTGCATCTCCTCCTTTCCCATTTTTATTAAAGCAGGGCAAGAAAGTTGCCTGAATTCCTGACATTGCTGTAGTCCAACAAAGCAACAAGAGATGGAAGTACCAATGCCACTCCCTCTTTCTTCTCTCCTCTCTCCAGGGTGATAGATAATTAACCATTTTTTGCCTGAATTCATCAGTATAGACAGAGATGGGTGTGTGTGTGGGGGTGTTCTCTTATCTGTTATATATTTCTCTTATCTCTTTGGCTGTGAGCCAGGAAAGTCTTCATGTGATAGTTTATTTTTTTCCCTCTGTAATTTATCATCACAAGAGCACAGAGGGGTGTCTTGCCATCTAGGACAAGAATAATAATGAGTGCTGTTGGAACAGATGAGCCACCCAAGCCTGGGATCTGTTTTGCCTTTGGCAAGCAAGGTGCTTCCCTCTTAACAAAATTGCCCTTAGAATGAAGGAGAAGTTGAGTGTTTCCTGGATTTGGTTTGTTATCAAATCCCAGCTATTGCTATAAAGGGATTTTTTTTTTAAAGCTATCACAAGAGGTTTTATAATGAGTAATCAATTTGTGGTTAAAATAAAAGCAATGGGAACACGACAGCTACAGATGTATTTCAGTTCTAAGTAGCCTATTTGTAAAACTTTTCATTCTGTGATCACTCTCTTAGGTAAAGCCATGTTAAGTTGGCTAAAGGGCACTGCCTTCTAATCCTGGATGATGTTTTGTGAAGTACAGGCCAGAGGTAATTGCAGTAGTTGTGTGGAGTTTGTGGCAATGCACTAAACTAAAGGCTTCAGTTTGGTTATATTTTTGTGCTGTTACATGTAAGATGTGTTTCAAATACAGTCTGAGTTTGTCAGAGGTGCAAGAAGTAACACAGGTACATTTTCTAAAACTAAATACCACATTCATTAAATCCTAGCTCCTAGTTTGAGTTCCACTTTACCCTTTATTCAGAAGCATTGGGGGAGACCTTATAGCAGCCTTCCAGTACTCAAAGGGGCCAGGAAGCAACTTTTTACCAGAACTTGTAGTGGTAGGATGAGAGGAAATGGATTTAAATCTGGGGAGGGGAGATTTAGACTGGATATTAGAAAGAAATTCTCTAGAGTGAAGGTGATGAGATGCTGGAACAGGTTGCCCAGGGAGGTTGTGGATGCCTCTTCCTTGGAGGTGTTCTGGGGTGGGCTGGATGAAGCCTTGAGCAATGTGATGTAGTAGAAGGTGTCCCTGCTCAGGGCAGGGAGATGGAACTTATCTTTAAGGTCCCTTCCAAGGCAAACCATTCTAGAAATCTGTGAATTGGTTAGTAGGAGGTTTAGCAATTCTTCTGAGTGCCCTGATAATGCAGTGCTTAGATGAATGCCTGATGCTGCAGTCGCTCAGAGATTCTGAGCATATGCCTATCCTGGCTTCAGTTTAGCGATGCAACCACTTGGCTGCTTTGAAACTCTAGCCTCTTTAAGTACCTAAGCTGACACTTAATTTAGGCATCTCTGTGGGTATAATTCTGGCATAAAAATATCTTGTGTGGTAACAAAACAGACTGTTCAAACCATCCACCTGCAAATTTCCTGCAGAGAAGAAAGCTGCCGTTGAATTCTGTGGTCACCTGGGAAATACATACAGCTGAGAAGGAAGGAAGATCCGGGGTCTGATAGCTACAAGTGGGTAGAGAATGGGTCTCACAGTGCGGAGGATTTTGGTTTGGTTTTGTTTGTTGGTTTTTTTTTCCTTTTGGAAACAAACAAACAAAATAATAGAAAACTTTGCTTTTAAGTGTGTCTTAACTTTCAGTGTAATATGTCTCCCTGGTTCCAGGAAAAACATTTTGCCCAGGGAGGTTGTGGATGCTCCCTTTCTAGAGGTGTTCAAGGGCAGGTTAGATGAGGCCTTGAGTGACCTTTAATAGTGGGACATGTCCCTGCCTGTGGCAGGGGGTTGGAACTAGATGATCCTTGAGGTCCCTTCCAACCTTACTATTCTGTGATTCTATGTATATCTCCAGCTTTCATTTGTGCCTGCTCCGTTTGGCTCATCCGCAGCACTTCTCAAAGAGAACTTTGACAAATAGACACTAAAAATCTGTTTCCTTATGATTTATAGTTGAAGTTACTAAACCAGGAAAGTCTTTCTTTAGGATCTTTAAAAAAAAAAAAAAAAAAAAAAAAAAAAAAAAAAAAAAAAAAAAAAANAAAAAAAAAAAAAAAAAAAAAGAAGGCTTCCACAGTCATGCTGTGTTTGCTGCTCTTTCTGGGTTGCAATATGTTAAGCTAGGAAATTAATTATGTTCAGTGTATGCCATGGACCCACAGCCCTGTGACAGTGTTTCTGGATGAAATATAGCTGTGAGGAACTCAGGTGTTTGAAACAGATATTCCTCCACTGGTTAGAGAATGAGTTGTCGTTTATCTGCTATACTGAGTGGATCAGATTTCTACTCTGGTATGTCAGCTACATCTACAGAAGTTTTATGTCAAGGAGGCTTTTGAGCTCACATGAACATATGGGGACTGTTTTGTTCCAAAGGAATTAAGTTTGTGTAGTTTCCACATCTCCATCCTCCTCCTCTTCCTTTGTGCTGGCCCAAATATCTTTTGAACAAAGGAACACAAGTACAGAAAAACAATAATGTTGAACAGCTTTCTTAGATGTCATCTGAGTGGGAATGAAGTTGAGACATACGTTCAGTGTCCCCAGTGGACAGAAGGCTGCAAAGTTAGTTTAGCTTTTACTGGTTATTGGAGAATTCGGTCTGAGAGGAGACCCTCAAAGTGCCTTTACCACAAGAAAAGATGCAGTTGGAGTTCAAGTTCAACAGAAACACAAGTCTGTGAGGAAAAACACCTTGTTAGCTCTTGAAGCCTTTGTTGGACATAAACATCCTTCTAGAGTGATTAGCTAAGTCTATAACTGCGTGTCTCAAGTGAAAACTCCGAGAATAGTTTCTGAATCCTCAGGGTCATTCATTTCTGGTTTGCATTGCATATTCCAACTGCATAGCTAAGCCATGCAGAAAGCAGCACTGGGATAATTTTGTGATATCTAAGTCACCTAATTATATGTATTTATAATTACATACTGCAGTGACTGTTAGAACAAGCAGTACCCCTTATATATGCAAGCTAGAATCAGTCTTCATTTTCCCTCTCTGCAGACCTAATTCATATTGGATGGGTGAAGCAGTGAAGTTCCACCAACAGTCACAGAATCACAGGATGCTACCAGGATGTCAGGGGTTGGAAGAGACCTAAAGAGATCATTGAGTCCAACACCCCCTGCCACAGCAGGACCAGACAATCTAGCTCAGGGCACACAGGAACACATCCAGACAGGCCTTGAAAGCCTCCAGAGAAGGAGACTCCACAACCTCTCTGGAGAGCCTGTGCCAGTGCTCTGGGACCCTTACAGTAAAGAAGTTCCCCCTTGTGTTGAGCTGGAACCTGCTGTGCTGCAGCTTCCATCCATTGCTCCTTGTCTGATCCCAGGGAGGAAGTGAACAGAGCCCGTCCTCTGGAGAGCCTGTGCCAGTGCTCTGGGACCCTTACAGTAAAGAAGTTCCCCCTTGTGTTGAGCTGGAACCTGCTGTGCTGCAGCTTCCATCATCCATTGCTCCTTGTCTGATCCCAGGGAGGAAGTGAACAGAGCCCGTCCCCTCCTTCCTGGCCCCCAGCCCTCAGACATTTATATAAACATTTATGAAATCCCCTCTCAGTCTTACCTTCTCCAGACTAAGCAGCCCCAGGTCCCTCAGCCTCTCCTCATCAGGCAGTGCTGCAGTCCCTTAATCATCCTTGTAGCCCTGTGCTGGACTCTGTCTCTCTCTGTGCAGATCCCTGTCCCTCTTAAACTGGGGAGCCCAAAACTGAACACAGTACTCAAGATGAGGTCTCATCAGGGCAGAGTAGGGTGAGGAGGAGAACCTCCTTTGATCTGCTGGATACGCTCTTCTTAATGCACCCCAGGGTCCCATTGGCCCTCTTGACCACAAGGGCACACTGCTGTCCCATGGACAGTGTGTTATCCGCCAGGACTCCCAGGTCGCTCTTCCCAAGGCTGCTCTCCAGCAGATCACCTCCCAGGAGTCTGACTCCTGAAGTTTCTTTCCCACCTGAAGACCATTATGTGTTTCTCTTTGTCTTGTTCTACAGGACTGTATGCAGGCATGTGCCTGTGTGTGTATAAGCACAGGGACTGTCTGGCAGCGCTCCCCTCTGCAATGCTTTACCTGTCTCTTAATTACTCTATCTTTATTTGTGCCACTAGTTGTGTTTACATTGTTTATGGCCTCTTGACTACTTAGGTGTGCACATTTTGTTTGCTGTGCTAATTGCTGTTTTATCCATTCTGTGGTTCTGTGACTGCTTTCCTTTCTTCATTACAAGACCCTCAAGTAAACCTATTCACAGTGATTTCTGTCCAGTGCTACTTTCTGTTCTTAATTTTCTCTCATGGAGCAGATGCTATTTCAAGAAAGCAGCTGGACTAGCAAGATGATAGGCATGCTTACAGTAGATCTTATTTAGAAATCCACAAACCTTGCATTAAGAGTGAACATAATAAGCTTGAGGAGGGTAAATTCAGACTACATTAGAAAGAAATTCTTTACAGTAAGGGTGGTGAGACACTGAAACAGGTTACCCAGGGAGATGTTCAATGCCAGGTTGGATCAAGCCTTGGGCAACCTGGTCTACTGGAAGGTGTCCCTGCCCGTGGCAGATGGCTGGAACTAGATGATATTTAAGGTCTGTTCCAACCCAAACCATTCTATGATTCTGTGATTACTATCTTAAATTTCCAGATGGGAAAGCAGAAGTACAGAGGCAACTTGTCCACAGTCTCCTAGCATACTAGTGGTACAGCTGGGGATGATCCTTTAATTCCTAGCTTTCATTAAGTGCTCTTTCTATAACATCATCCCTGCTTGAACTGACAGACAGCTCATAGTAGCTCATGCCAGTGAGAAGTGGAAGTGTGTGTTTTAAAATTGTCTGGCTCCAAGAAGGATCCTCACAATGTAAAGATAGGCTTAAGCCATTATTTTTATCTCAGGCTTACAAACTCTGCTATCTTTAACTGTTTCATCTGAAATACTATTTAGTCTTAAAACTAAGCCCTGGGACTTTTCAGTTAACTTTATTATCTTTTCCACTTAAAAATAAAATAAAATAAAAATTAAAGCAGCTCATTTGATTATATGGGCTGAAGATATTAAAAAAAAAAATAAATAAAGTTTTATTGAAACTTCCATGCCTTTTGGTGGTTTAATGTTAGTGCTTTTAAACTGATAAAATCATCAGTATCAGTATTAAAAAAATCAAGTCTTCCTAAAAGCCCTGTGCAGTAAAAGGGTGCTACCCTAACTCTTCCATTGTAAAATTACACTCTGAAGGTTCATCCAGGCAGCAGCCTGGGATATTACTTCTGTTAAGAGAATGCTAACATTCCTCTCTGTGCCCTTTTCAAGGAACTTCCAAATCACTCCACTCTCTTTTCTGTTGAGGAGAGGCTAAGCTAAACATAATCTTAGTGAAGTCTTGTGTTTATAAAGTGCTGAAGAGAGGACAGTGATGTTCATGTACCAGCAGGAATGACTTTTTACAGGAAAGCCTAGGAATGAGGACAGCCCATTACTAGCATCTGAGAACAGGAAAGCAGCTAAATGCCATCACTAGGTGGAGAGGATGTCTGAAAAATAGCAAACCTGGCATGGAGCTAGAGCGAGAAGCTCTTACAAGGACCCTGAAGTTTGTGACTCTGTCTCCAAATTCCATGTAGGAGGCAAGTCTAAGAATAAACCTCTGCAGTTTTGGTGGCACTGTTGAGTTTTTCTTCCTAATGCCTCACAGGAGGAGAATAGAAAATGCAAATGAGATACATTTTAGGAGAAGTTAAATATGTGTAATGAAAAGGTTTCTGTACTGTCAAGTGCTACATCAAAAGATTTTCATGAGTTATTAATAGTAATACTCTTCATAAACCTTTCCTGTCAGAAAGAAACAAATGGATCTAAAGAGTTTCCTGTTAATTCCCACTTCTAAAACATAGAATTTCATAATACCTTTCAACAGGAGTAAATCTCTCTTCTTGGGTGTGCAGACATACCTTTGAGTGCTGGCTTTTCTGACCCTACAGTCCAAATCCACCCTCTGGGAGTGCACTATCTAACCATCTTTCCTACTGTTGAATTGGTTTAAGGTCTCCCATTGTGAAAGTATGGTAAAATACACTTCTTGTAGTGCAAGATATCAAAGTTTGTCAGTTCAGAGAGAAGCATCTTAATTTCATGTGAAGGGAACAGGCTGTCTGCCTCTTCCACTACAGCCACAGACATCAAGACACTCTGACAGTCTTTGTGTTAGAATAACAGTGTAAAAGGAGTGCCTGTGGGAACACAGGGCACCACATAGAATAAAATCATAGAATCAGTCAGGGTTGGAAGGGACCACAAGGGTAATCTAGTTCCAAATCCCCTGCCATGAGCAGGGACACCCTAACCTAAATCAGGCTGTCCAGAACCTCATGCAGCCTGACCTTAAACACTTCTAGGGATGGGACCTCAACCACCTCCCTGGGCAACCGCTCTTATGCTGAAGAACTTCCTCCTCACGTCCAGTCTGAATCTCCCCACCTCCAGATTTGCTCCATTCCCCCAGTCCTGTCATTGTCTGATAGCCTAAAAAGTCCCTCCCTAGCTTTTTTGTAGGTCCCCTTAAGATAGTGGAAGGCCACAATAAGGTCACCTTGAAACCTCCTTTTCTCCAGACTGAACAGCCTCGACTCTCTCAGTCTGTCCTCATAAGGAAGATGTTCCACTCTCTTAATCACTTCTGTGGCTCTATTCTGGACTCTTTCAAGCAGTTCTTTGAGGTCCTTCTTGAACTGAAGGGCCCAGAACTGGGCACAATATTTCAGATGTGGCCTCCCCAGGGCAGAGTAGAGAGGGAAAAGAACTGAACAACAAAGCTCTGAACAATTAAAGCTGAATATTTTGTGCAAATTAAATGTGAGCGTAAAATGTTTACAGCTTCACAAGTGCCTCCAGTTTAAGAAATCATGCTTCATTTCTTTTTAAATGCATGGCTAAATTTATATGGTCTGGAGGACAGTGTAGCAAAATAAAATAGATTTTGTAATGGGTGTAAGCTGACATCATTCAGCCTATGCTTAGTTTGCCTGCTGTAAATACTGAACCTACTCCAAAAAGGAAAATTGGCATCCAAGATCCTAACCTGCTTCCTTCAGTATAGAATGTCCTCAACCTCTTAGAAGCAAATCCATGTATTCAAGACTTCTTTCTGCAAATCTGTACTCCCATGGAAAAAATAATGATAATAATTCTGCACTGCCCAAGTATTCAGTAAAATCACTCAAAAGAGGAACCATTCATGGAATAGGACCTGAGGGACACGGGAAGAATTTTCCGTCTTTAGTTTCAGGGCTTATATCTGTCCCTTGAGTGTAATAGGACAGACTATTATCCCCTTGTTCATCATGAAGATTAATGTTCAGAGCAGCTGAAAATATTACCATTCTGTTGGGACCCATTGGGAGATCTTCAGACCTGTGTGAACCCAAGTTTAAACTTTTTAAATAGCAGAGCTAAAGTCTCATCCTATTTAGGCACAAAAGCCTCTTTTGCTATTATCTCCTCTGCGGTGAGTGCTGCTACAAGAGCCTGAGGATGCCCTGCAGCCCTGCTTTATTTGTAGGGGAAGCACCTGAGCCATTAACTCTTCATCAGATGAAGTTTAAAAAAAAAAGTATATATATATATATATATATAGCATTCAATCTTTAATGGAAAGGGGGCTTGTTTTCTTTAATTTCCTTTTCTGTATTTTGTAGGGAATGGATTCCCTTAAAATTCTGTGACTCTTAAAATTTGATACCTAAACTTAATGTGACAAAACAGAAATAAAAATAGGCAGAAGATCAGGTTTAAATGTAATTTAGGAAGCCACAGGAAAAGTTGTCACCTCTCACAATGTTCATAGAATCACAAAAATGTCTTGGTTAGAAAAGACCTTTACAATAGAGTCCAACCGTTCTCACCAAGTCTGGTGGCAAACCATGTCCCTCAGCATCCCATTTCTGCCCCTTTGAAATATCTCCAGGAATGGGGTTTCAACCACCTCCCTGGGCAGCCTGTTTCATTTTTTAATAACCCTTTCAGTGAAGAAGATTCTTGTATTTAATCTAAACCTTTCCTGGTGCAACTTGAGGCCATTTCCTCTTGTCCTATCACTTGCTACTAGGGAGAAGAGACCAACACTTACCTAGCTCCAACCTCCTTTCAGGGAGTTGTAGATGGCAATGAGGTATCCCCTCAGCCTCATTTTCTCCAGACTAAACAACCCAGGTCCCTCAGCTGCACCTCATTGGATCTGTTCTCCAGACCCTTCATCAGGTTTGTTGCCCTTCTCTGGGCACACTCCAACACCTCAATGTCTGTCTTGTAGTAAGGGCCCCAAAACTGAACCCAGTACTCCAGGTGTGGCCTCACCAGTGCTGAGTATAGGAGGACAATCACTTCCCTGGCCCTGCTGGCCACACCATTGCTGATCCAGGTCAGCAAGTCATTGACTTTCTTGGCTGTCTGGGCACTTGTTGGTTCATGTTCAGCTGGTTGTGAACAAATACCCTCAGCTCTCTGCTGCAGTTTCCAGCCACTCTGCCCCAAACCTGGAGAGTTCCCGGGGTTGTGACCAAAGTGCAGGACCAAGCACTTGGCTTTGTTGAAGTTCATACAACTGACCTTGGCTGATTGATCCAGCCTGTCCAGGTCCCTCTCTGGAGTCTTCCTATACTCAAACAGATCAGTTGTTGAAGCTGGCTTTCTCTGTTCATCTGTGGGCTGTTGATGGAATGTTTCATACAACAGCCTTTGCCTACACAAAATCTACCCCATTGCCTTGAAATACCACAGGTTTGTTTTGTATCCTTTGTAGGCTTTCCAAGCATTCTGGACCAGCATCTGGGTAGAAGCTGAAACAACACCAGAAAGAAAAAGGAGCTTTGTGGCAGAAAGAGATTCATGAACTGTGCCCACAGTGAGGAGAAAGGTGTAAAGTGAAACAGCCCTATGAGCTCTGAAAGGAGTGTGGGAGGAGGAGGTCTAGGCATGTCCCTGACAGAGATTTACCTGGAGTTCCCTCCCGAGGGAGCTGTGACCTGTGGAGAGCCCACACTGGAGCAGGTATTCCCTCTGCAGTCTGTGGATGACCATGGTGGAGCACAGGTCCACACTGTGGCTGATGGAGACCTCCCTGTGCTGAAGGATGCGAATGTGCCCAGAAGGAAACTGTGACCCATGGAGAGGAGCCCACACAGGAGCTGGCTCCTGGCAGAAGCTACAGCCTGAGGGTCCCAAGCTGGAGCAGTTTGTTTCTGAAGAAATGTCCCCCTGGGGAGGACCTCATGCTGTATCAGTGCAACAGCATGAGAAAGAAGGAGAGGCAGAGAGGAGCTGGTATGGACTGACTGCAGCCCACATTCCCTTGGGAGGGTGGAGATAGAGGAGTTAGGAATGATGAAGTGAAAGAGGGCCTAGGAAAATGATGTGGAGGAAAGAGGAGTTAGGAATGATGAAGTGAAAGAGGGCCTAGGAAAATGATGTGGAGGAAAGGTGGTTTTCAGTTTGCCTGGTTTTTTCCTCTCTAACTTGATTTTTAATTGGCTATAAATTAAATTAATTTTCCCCAAGTTGAGTCTGTTTTGCCTGTGATGATAATTGGTAATTAACAATTTCCCTGTCCTTGTCTCAACCCCCATGAGCTTTTTCATCTTATTTTCTCCCTCTGTCCTGTTGAGGAGAGAGTGCGAGGGAACACTTGGGGTGGGCATCTGGCTACCAGGCAAGGTTAACCCATCAGAGGAACATGAAGTCAAGGAAAAGTCATTAGTGCTCATGGAGGTGTACAAAAGCACACATGCTGTCACTGATGTGTGTCCCAGGATATATATGCTGTTTGTGGGCTAGCAGGAAGAATGTACAGTGTCTCTGATCCATCAAGTCCTGAGTAGCCAGGGACTTTCCTGTAGCAGACTGCAACAGGAGCCATGGTCAAGGCAAGGCTCCCTCATCTGGAATATGATCTGTATTCCTTTGAGGGAATAACAAGACCTTGGGAAGGGACTTTTTACAAAGGCTTACTGTGATAAAATGAGGGGATGGATTTGGGATTGAGAAGGGTAAACTCAGACTAGATATTAGAAAAACAATCTTGACAGTGAGGGTGGTGAGACACTGGCACAGGTTGCCCAGGAAGGTCATAGATGTCCCCTCTCTGGAGGTGCTCAAAACCAGGTTGGATGAGCCCTTGAGCAACCTGGTCTCGTGGAAGGTGTCCCTGCCCATGTCCCTGTGAGGCATGGAGCTAGATGATCTTTGAGGTTCCCTCCAACCCAAACTGTTCTGTGAATCTGTGAACAACAGAGGCTTTCAGGGAGAGTCATCACAACCTCTTCCCTGCCCAGTGTCCTTCCCACCTGCTAACCCTGCAAACCTGGGTCAACCTTCAGCACAGGCTGACTGTGGTTGAAGAGTGTGGGATGACAGTCATCAGCGTGATGGAGTGGGAGTCCTCTGCTGGCAGGCAAGTGATGGGTTGTAGTTGTGTTGTCTTGCTGATCTTATGCCAGTATGGATATGTGTTGGAGGGAGGGAAGGCTACTTCAGTAGCAACTGACAGAGCTAAGTGAAATGTCAAATCTAAACCTCATGATGAACAGATTCTGTTAGAGAAGATAGGATTACTTTTTCCCCTCCCTTGAGTTGTTCGCTGATGGGAGGTTTTAGTTAGTTTGGTTTTCTTTTTCAGTTTTTTTTTTACTCCTGGAGGCAGCATCCAAAGAGATTGAAAACACAGCATGTGCCAAGTGCAGCTTTTGGCAGTAGGCACGAATGAATGTGAGATCATTAAAGAGATTTTCTAGACCATTTTAACATAATCTGTTGCGGGCCTGTTGCTAATGCAGAACCAGGGCTTGCTTGCTTAAGGATGTGACAGTTGACAGTGATTTGGTCTGCACTTCTGTGGGGGTGATACTGCAGTACACACTGTGGATAGCAGTGTTCTGGCTGTGGGAACAGAAAGGTCAGCCTGCTGCTCGTGGGTGTCTCTTCATACTGTTTGAAAAGCTGAGAAGATTGTCTGATTTTTCAGAAGACACGCGATTGATAGTGCTGGAATCCTCGTTCGTGCGCTGAATAAATGTGTCAGGGTAACAAGCCAGCACACATTTTCCTCCAAAGCCTCAGTGAGCAGAGTTTTAGTGCACTTTTGCCAGCTCACAACAGCACCATAACAGTCTGGAGTAGGGACAAGCCCTTCACCCAGAAAATCTGAGGCAATAAGGAATTCCACTGACCCCGATCTCACGCTCAGCACGAATTGTAGAGCTGCACTCCAGCTGAGCAGCAATAGCAGAGTGGGAGTTATTGCTGTTCCTACTCTACCTGAGGCACAGGGAGTGCTGTTTGATCAAGGTCATACAGAAATATTCAGCACAAGAGCAAGCAGCCAAATTCAGATTGCTGGGGATTCATCAGTTCACATAGATTTTGTAGATTGGCTTTCTCTAAGTAAGAATAAAGTCGATGGTTATGAAGTTTATGTTCCAAAAAAAAATTATGCCAGCTGATGTTATATACACCATCAAATATTCCATTTACCTGCAGGAGAGGGCAGAGCCAGAACACTGAAATGAAATTAAATCATTTGACTAGAGATGTAAACACAAGATAATAGGAGAACCAAGATTAAAATATTTCCAGCTACTCAAATCTGTGACTGGATTTTGAGATTTTTTTTTTCCCCTTTTCTATTGCACTAGCAAATAGGTTGCTTCTTTTAAGCAGGAAAATGCAATCTGTCTGCTTGGTTATTGTCATTAGCAGGCAGAATTAACCTCTCATTTGAAGTAAAAAGGGTTACAAAATAGAGGAAGCACTTGGATAAAAACAGTGAAATGAACATAAGAAGTAAGAAATTCTTTGTGAAGGATCTGGAACAATATAACAGAGATTAATGGAGTCAGTGAGGTGACAACAAAACTGATTGAAGATTATCATCTCGGGTGCACAGACAGGACAGCAGCCTTCAGCTGAGAGCTCTTGTTCCCATGAAGAGTCAGGGAGCTGAAGCAATGATCAGATTCTAGCTAGAGTGAAAATGATTCCACCTGAGCATAGTTCAGATGCTGCTGCATGGCCTGGCATATCATTCCCATAGGAAATGAATGTCACACCTTTTGTGTAAAACACAGAGCTAGAAAGAGTGTGTAAGCAACTCAAACAGACAGTATCTCCCTGTGTATTCAGCACTTGGTTGTGGCATTGCCTTATGAAGGAAAAAAGAAAGGGGTTTTCTTGTAAACTGGTCAAAATTAATAGTCTCAAAGAGATAAAGTATGTGTGAATGTAGCATTCACACTACTACCTGAATGTTTGCTTTTCAGTAGTACTTCAGTATAGATGTATCTCAGTGTATAATATACTTCAGCATACAGCACATCTTATTACAATGATTTTGTTCTCTGTATCACATTCTTCCAAGATCTTAAATTAAAGGAATAGGCTTTTGAAAGGTAGGAAATTAGGAAAGGCTGTGAAAGCTGATAAGGTATCACTGAAATGAGGTGACAAAAGGGAGCTGTAGTCCAATAAGATTCAGTATCTGACCTGTAATTGGCATAGGAATATCTTGGGTCTTAACAGTGGACAGTCCCAGAGGGAGGGAGGTTTATTCCAGGCTGCAGAGCATTTCCCACATCTTAATTACTGTTGCTTTTTTTTTTTTTCCTCTTTCAATGAGGTCTTTTTTGCTGTTCATTCAGTGCTGCTGGTTGTTACCAGTTGATGTGCTACCTTTTAGCTACCCACCTCTGTGAGACATAAGCATGTTTACTTGCAAGTTGCCTGACTGAAAGCAAGCTCTTGTGGAAGAAGGTCCCTTGAGTTGTCTGTCCAAAGTCCTACCTGTACCTGGGGAGTGCTTGAGTTAATGAGCACAGTTTTGCAGAAGTGGGTGTTAAGTGCTGTCAGTTCAAGCCTGGGACTCAGCCCTTAGGTGAAAACACAATCTGGGGCAATGAAGCTGGTGAAGAATCTGCAGAAAGGTCTTGTGAGGGGTGGCTGAGAGAACTGGGGGTGTTTAGCCTGGGGGAAAGGAAGTTAAGGGGAGACATCATTGCTCTCTACAGCTTCCTCAAAGAAGGTTCCAGCAAGAATGGTTTTGATCTCTCCTCCCTGGTATGAGCGATAGGATGAGAGGAAATGCCCTCAGGTTGTGCTAGGGGAAGTTTAGGTTGGATGTTAGAAACTTCTTCACTGAAATGGCTTTCAAACACTGGAACAGGATCCCCAGGGAGGCAATTGAGTGTCCGTCCCTGGAGATGTGTCAAAGAGGCGGAGATGTGATGCTGAGGGATGTGGTTTAGCAGCAGCCTTGGTAGAGCTAGAAAATGGTTGGACCTGCTGATGTTAAAGGTCATTTCAACCCAAATAATTCCACAATTCTATGATGCTGTCATGGTGATGCTGGTATTACAAAGCTAGATACTGAACTCTTTTTCACCCACCCCAGGCAGTTCCCATTTTCCTGTGTTCTTTCACTCTTCTCCTTCACTACATGTTCTTAATGTTCAATAACATGCTGAAAATTATCTGTGTATCTAACCCACCCATACCAGAAAGAGGAGTCTCAGCTGGACCCATTTGCACAGACAGACAACGTTTAGCAAGCCTGCAAAACAGGATACAACAAAGTTGCCCATTTCAGTAATCTCTGTCAGAGTGGAAGGAAGAGCCTGAGCAATGCCATTCTGTCGTGGTGGCAGCCTCAGCTCCTCTTGGTTACAGCACCTTCTGAATTATGGCATAGGGGAGATGGAAGAAGCACATCCCTGCACTGTCAGTACTGAGTCTTTATGTCTCCCTTCTGCTTTTAACTGCCCTGCTCTTAAAACTCTTTCAGGAGGTACTAATGTATAAGTGTATCATTTAAAGATGACTGGATCCCACCCTTAAATCACGGAATCCTTTTGATTGGAAAAGACCTTTAAGATCATCAAGTCCAACCATTCCCTAGCTCTGCCAGGGCTGGAACTAAACTCTGTTCTTCAGCACCACATTAGAAGAAACTTTTTCCCTGAAAGGGCTCTCCAGGGCTGGAACAAGCTTCTCAGAGGGGGATCGAATCCCCATCCCTGGAGGTGTTTCAAAGCCGCAGGGATGCAGCGCTGAAGGACACGGTTTAGTACCACCCTTGATCTTCAACTCTTTCTAAATTAAAGCTCGAGAACCTTTAAAGATGCTGTGCAAGATGTTTGAGTCAGGTTATAGCTGTGCCTCCTGTGATCTAAGCCTTGGTCTTCAGCTCTTTCTAAATTAAAGCTCAAGAGCTCTTAAAGATGCTGTGCAAAGTGTTTGAGTCAGGTTAGAGCTGTCTCCAGTGATCTAAGCTATTCTTTGTAGTTATTGAAGATTTTATATGCTTTTTTTTTTTTTTTTTTAAGGAAATTAATGCCACTGGATGAAAACAAATTCTGTAAGGGGCCTGGTGATAGGAGATTTAAGTGAGACATGGACATTTCACCTGAAATGCTGTGTGTTAGTCAAATGCTACCTGCTGGGCTAATTAGCAGTAACAATGTAATTCTGTAGCCTGTGTTATACAGGAAGTCATAGTAGAAAAAATGAACGTCCTTTCCTCACTGTAGTGTGGGAATGTATAAATGTCCTGTGCTTGAGTATTCACTTCATCTTGGGTTCTGGAATGACCAAGAGTTGTGAATGTGCTTTCAGAGCACATCCATTTCCTTAAGTGCTTGGCAGAGTGCTAGTGGAGCACTGATTGCAGGGAAGGAGCTGATTGTTCTGTTAGTTTTTGTGATTTTTGTGTTGTGGGTTGTTGTTTTCTTTTTAATAGAGGTGAAAGCTCTGTTAGTATGAAAAGGTGCTTGAGGTTTTTTTCTTGAGCTTAGTTTCTGTGTATTTTTGTTAAATAAACCAAGACCTTCAAATAGAGGCTTGAGAAGTTGTGCAGTGTCTGGGTGCCTGTCACTACTGCCAGAACTGTCAGCTGTCAGAGAAGTGCAGGATTTGAGCTTTTCTCTCTGCCTGCTCCTCTCATATTCCAGCTGGTTTCTCTGCATACCTGTCAAATACTTGTGTTTTCCCTTTGCAGGCTTCATGAAAACCCTAAAAAAATAGCTGCATTCCCTTTTCAAGTAACTTTATTACGCTTCTCCCAACACACCACAACTCCTAACCTCTCTGTTCTATGAATGCCTTTTTTTCAGCAGATCAGGCATCCTGGCCTGCATCACTAATAGTGTGGGCAGCAGGAGCAGGGAGGTCATTCTCCCCCTGGACTCTGCACTGGTTAGACCACACCTTGAGTACTGTGTCCACTTCTGGGCCCCTCAATTTAAGGACATTGAGGTGCTTGAGCATGTCCTGAGAAGGGCAACGAGGCTGGGGAGAGGCCTCGAGCACAACCCTATGGAGAGAGGCTGAGGGAGCTGGGATTGGTTAGCCTGGAGAAGAGAAGGTACCAGGGAGACCTAATGGCAACAAGTACCTGAAGGGGTCCTGCGAGAAGGCTGGAGAGACTTTTTGCAAAGGCCTGCAGTGATAGGATGAGGGACAATGGGTTTAAATTAGAGAAGAGTAGATTCAGATTAGATATTGGGAACAAGTTTTATACCATGAGTGTGGTGGAACATGGGAACAGGTTGCCCAGGGAGATAGTTAAGCCCTGTCCCTGGAGGTAGTCAAGGTTTGTCTCAACAAGGCTCTGAGTAACCTGATGTAGTGGAGGATGTCCCTGCTCACTACTGGCCTACATCACTAGAGCTCCCTTCCAATGCAACCATTCTGCTCTGTGAATGTTATTGCATCATTTTTATTACATGTCAGAGGGAAGTTTGTGTTTTCTTACTTTTTAAGTTGTAGTAAACATCAAAGCCAAACCAAACAAGTTCATGGGGAATCCCCATCCCTAGAGGTGACAGAAAGAGACAGAGATGTGGTGCTGAGGGACATGGTTTAGCACCAGACTTGGTAGAGTTAGAGAATTGTTGGACTCATGATCTTCAAGGTCTTTTCCACCTGAAGTGTTTCTATGATTCCATGTTTGAGGAGACATATATACAAAGAAACTCTACAGCAGCCTTTCAGTTTTTGAAGGCTGGGCTAGACTGGGCTGGTATTTAAGCTTCACACTGCTGACAAGAAGAGCAGCATGCATGTAAATCCTGATCCTTTGCAAGAACCACCCTAACTTCTTTGTGGTTCCAGGTGAACAGCCTATCTTGGTGGGGGAAGCATTTGCACTGATAGTTGTCTGGTGGGGAACTGGTGGTGTTGAGTCCTTTAAGTCATATTGCTTTGAAGAATTGATCCACCCTTTCAAATCACAATCATCAGTCAGACAAAAGTAGTTTACTTCTGTACTCGAATCAAAATAAAAATGTATTGTGACTTAGCTGGGGACACATGAGTTTGCCTGTTGCTGTTCTGCTGCCTGTTTAAGGACAGGTTTTGCTACCACTATTATATTTTCTATAAACTATGTGTTAGTTCTGTTTTCTGCACAGAAAACACATACTGTCTACACTACAGGAGCAGCTTTCTTTTTTGTTTTAATGTTTACTGCTGATATAATGGGTTACACTGATCCCTTCTGGCTTCTCAAGTATTGTCCTAGTGGTGATGAGAAAGGTGGTGTAATTCTTCACCAAAATGAAGAGAGCTTAATTTTCTTGCAAACTAATATCCAGCAGAATCATAAAACCCTAGCCCTGGTAATAAAAATAGAAACCGATGCTGTTAATACATCATTCCAGATACTCAGAGCACTGTTATGTGGCTCCTGGGTTGAGTAAAACTTCCTATCATCATAGTGGCCATAGACCTGAACCCTGCTGAGCTGGAAACATCACCAGATGACCATTCAAGGCAGCTTCTAAAGACTTTAGAGCTGTGTTGCAGCTCTAGCTATAACTTACTCAGATGTAGCTTTTTAAAAATACAATTACTGAAAATAACTGAACCACAGTATGGAAGTAGTAGTAATAATAATAATAATAATAATAATACTTTGCTGTAATAATACCTGGTGACCTTTTATCTGAGGACCCAAAATCTCATAAGCAAAGTTTTTAAATACTCCCTTTTTTCTTATTGTAAATGAAGTGTTCAGACTTGATGGAGTGTGAGAGAAATGAGCTGCAGCAGCCATGGCCTATTGCAATCAGTCTTTTTGCAGGGCTGGGACTGGGAGCAGGGGAGCACAACAGTCCCTGTCCCAGTTGCTTGGGGTAGAACCTCCTACCTCAATAGTATTTTCAGTCTTGAGCAGAGCCAGCCTGTGAGTGGGATTGCTAGTACATTAAAATGCTGGGTGGCAGGGACAAGAATGACATATAATAACCCTAACCTGAAATTTCCTTTGTTCACTCTAAACTGTGAGGATAATACCGAATTGATGTTGAGATCTGGGGATGCTAAGGCTCAGTTATGCCACACTTAGCTGAGGAGCTTGGAGGTGGAGTGATAGATCTTAGGCTCTATGTATTCAGGGCAGACAGATAAGTACCTGTGAAGACTGACCTGTATTTTAGGGAGCACGATTATCCATTTTAAAAGTACCACATGTGGACCATGAATTTACTGAGCTTTAATACTCAGTCTCAAGAACCACATCATGATCTTTATCGCTAATGGGAGTAAATAACTGTGTTTGACATTTGCTTTTGTGTAGTCAGTAGTTACTTTTTCTTCTTTTTTATTTTTTTTTTCCCTCCAAAGTGATTCTGTTGTTGAGTTTCAGGGTCTGGAGGTCATGCCAGGAAGTTTTCTTGGTGACTCTTTTTGTTTTCTCTTCTAGATTGATGTGATCGTGACTTTGGGTGGACTTGGAGGACGCTTTGACCAAATAATGGCATCAGTGGAAACGCTTTTTCGTGCAACAAATATTACTCCTTTTCCAGTGATAGTCATCCAGGAGTGCTCATTGATCTACCTGCTTCAACCTGTAAGTGTTGTGGAAAGTTACTTCATAATGGAATTTATCTACCACCCACCCTCACCCTGTATCTTTTGCACCGTTGAATGTTCTTCCTGTTGTGTTCTGTCAGGCCAGAACTTTAATATAAAACTGCAAAATCACAGAATGCTGGGAGTTGAAAGGGACCTCAGGCTATCATTTAGTCCAACTCCCCTGCTGAAGATGGGTTACCCAGAAATGAATCCAGGCAGGTTTTGAAATTCTCCAGAGGAAGAGACTCCATAACCTTTCTGGGCAGCCTGCTCCAGGGCTCTGGCACCCTTACAGCAGAGAAGTTTTTCCTTCAGTTTAAGTGAAACCTCCTGTTCTCTAGTTTGTGCCTATTGTTCTATCACTGGAAAGAACCCAGCCCTGTCCTTTTGGGCCCTACCCTTTAAATATTGATCTGCATTGGTAAGATCTCTACTCAGTCTGCTCTTTTCCAGGCTAAACAGACCCAAGTGTCTCAGCCTCTCCTCCTCACAGAGGCGCTTCAGTCCCCTCAACATCCCTGTAGCTTCCCTGGACTCTCTCCGGGAGTTACCTGTCTTTCTAGAATGCATTGCAGGAAATCATGTGCTCTGCATTCCTTCCTTGGAGGAGATTATGTTAAATTTGACTGGGATAGATTTGTTTAGAATCACAGGAACAGAAGGTATGCAAACTGAATTTGGGTAACTATAGGATTTTAATTCTATTTAAAAAAATAAATAAAAAAGAAAAAAAAAAAAAAAAAGAAAGTTTAAACTGTTAAATTATGTTCCAGGATGTTTAAATTTAGCACACAGCCCTTATGCACGTTGAGTAGTAATAAGGGTGTCTGCAGAAAGAGACACAAAAGAAAAAAGGAAGATGCGAGGGAGTTCCTGACAGATGTGTCAGGCAGAGCTCTTCCGCTGCCTGAGTGGTGCAGTCCATGATGATGGGGAATCCAGCTAGCATCAATGAGGGAATTTATTTAAGATGTATTATTTTCCTCAGTTTTCAGGCCTGTTACTCCATTTATTGATTCATAAAGAGCACACACAAAAGATCTTGCTGGGCTTCTGCTGCTAAGATTTAAATTAAAGGCAAATCTAAGCATCAAAGAGTCTTCTCTAACAGTGATTCATTTATTTGTTTAGAAATATCTTTTCCTGATGTCAAGATTTCTAGAAGCTTAACTATCTCACTTTACTTCAAAAAGCTTATTTCATTAAAATAAATAAGGTTCACAGCTAAATCTGACAAAGGCCTGCACCCCACGTGCTTCATTGCAGTTGGAGAGAAGCGTTAATAAGGTTCTGGGAGGTTATAGATTTCAATCCACGGGGGCAGAAGCTGCATTAACAGCTTGGAAGCACCACGTCTGCAGGAAAGATGGTAGGCATAGGAGTTCATTTGCCACTATGAGGAGGGATGGCTCTGATCACCAGTTGCACAGCTAAATGAAGAGAGGCAGCAGTGTGAGATGGCTAAAGGATAACTATAATAAAATCTGAGGAGTAACTCACCTGTGATCCATCTGTGAGTGCAGCACTCCACTGGCCGCTGTCATTTAATTTTAGGATATTGTTAAAACCAGGTGGTGCTAGGCTCTGACCACCCTGATGGAGAGACAGCATTACCCATTAAAAGATACTGAGGGTCAAGTACCCCCTGTAGCCACTCCCTGCCAGTTTGATGCCAGTAACCTAAAAGAAAAGAGGGAGTGGAGGCAAGTCCATGGTCAAGGCAGTAAACAAACTCCTGCCTTGTCCACCTCCCACCCCCCAAATTCCCCTCAACGTGGGGCTGTGGCAACAAGTTCCCACCTGCTGTGGTTGAAGCATTGCTTCAGTTATTAACAGCGCCCCCCAGGTGCCCTTGCAGAACAAGTTTGATGTCCTGCTGGTATAACTGTCCAGCGAGGAAGGTGAATCATCTGACTTGGAGGAGTTCCCAAAATTAAGGAAGCCTAAAGTCTTTAGGTCCCTTCCATCCCATGACATCCTGTGAGCCTGTGAACACATTGAAAAGCTAAAATAATTCCCAGTTCAGTTTACAAAAGGCTTACTTGGGATGGAAATACTTTTAATTCTTTTCATTCATCTTTCCCATAGGTGACTTTAAAATGCAGTGCCTAAGTTTGTTTTCAGAAGAGTCTTCAATGAATCATTAAACCCTTTACAACCTGAAAAAAAAAGAGAATTCATGATCTGTGCATTTCAATAGAAATGAGAGGTTGCTGTTTGTTTGGGCATGCTGGATACCTCTATATGTTTTGGCTTTAATACTGCTGTATGAGAAGCATTTGATACTTTATTTGTGGGTGGGGAGGGTTCCACAGGAGATTATTTTTCTCTGCAATTTCTGGCTGTCAGTCTGCCTTGCCAGTAACTGACATCTGTTACATCAGGCTATTTCTAGCAGTCAGGAATAAAGGGCAGATAGAGGGGGCAGGCTGTTTAAGCAATCTTAATGCTAACTTTGACACAAAATTACTTTTCATTGTTGGTTTAAACTTGTCACTGTCAGCATCTTCAGTCAGCTGTCGTGGTACCTCCAGATAGCAAAGTGAATCCTGCATAGCTGAGATGCAAATCAAGTGAGTAGTTTATACAGAGAAAGAAATGAGGGTCCTAAGCTTGGAAGCACTCTTTTTGGCATGAGCTTCCATGTGGTATTTGTATCTTGTTAACAGCCACAGTCATGACATTGTGTCTCCTTCCTCTCTCCCTTCTGTAATTTAAAATGAAGGTAGGAGGGAGCTGAACACAGCAGGAGACCCTCTGAATTTCTGAAATGTGGGTCTGGAAACTGTGCAACAAATGAAGCAAGGTTTTGAGATTCGAATGCTAATGCAAGTGATAAAGTTAAGGGCATATTGCTTTTTCTATAAAATGTAGAGCTGAAAGCTTTCTCTCTTGGGGAAGAAGAATATGATATTTTGTTGGATTCTTTGAATAAAATATATGTTCAAAATATAATCATGTTTTTACTTCAAAATAGCATTAGCCCTCTGATGGCTGTAGTGGGAGGCTAGTATTGGTCCTCTGCCATGTGTACCTGGGCAGAGACTGGAATTTTGGATAGAGCAGATAATCTGGTAATCCCATAACAGCCCTAGGAAGGATAGAAAGGGGAATAAAAACTCAAGATGGTGAATTTTTAGTTGAAAACATAGAAACTAAGAGGAGGATGGCATGAGTAGATATCTAGGTACACCATAAAAATCTATTAAGTAATCACAGAGTCACAGAAACATTCTGGTTGGAAAAGCCCCTCAGGATGACCAAGTCCAACAGATATCCCTACTCTGCAAGGTGCACCCTAAACCATATCCCCAAGCACCACATCTAAATGACTTTTAAACACAGCCAGGGTTGGTGACTCCACCACCTCCCTGGGCAGCCCATTCCAATGCCTGAGCACTCTTGCTGGGAAAAAATTTTTCCTAATGTCCAGTGTAAACCTACCCAGTTGCAGCTTGAGGCCTTTCCCTCTTCTTCTATCACAGTTTACCTATGAGAAGAGACCATCTCCAAGCTCTTCACACACCCTTTCGTGTAGCTGTAGACAATTGCATTACACTGTTGATACAGAGAGGTACAGCAGGGGAAAAAAAGTATCAGTATTAAACACACATGTAAAGAGTGCACAGTTTTGTAGGCAACAGGCTTATAGGCTTGCTCAAAGTTTTTGGGATAAACAGAGGAATGAAACATGGACAATGCCTGATTTGAGATCCACCGCAGATGACCAAGCAAGAGCTTTGTGAGAGTGGGTTGTGCTAAGCCAGGACAGATGGGAAGAATTACACCCCATAAACACCTGTCTCAGTGAACTCCAGGGAGAAATTTGGTGCTAGGCTGAGATCAAGATGCACCTCTAGATAGCTAAATTTAGATAAATTCCTTCCAGTATAGGTCAAATTACTAATCAATTATTTAAGAAAATAAATGAGGTGCATCTATGAAACAGCTTGAGCAATGAGAACATAATTTGTAACTATAGAAGTTGTAAGCTAACAGAGAGAGATTTTCTCTCAGCTGAATGGGAAAGGAAAGCTAATGACAAATAATCTACATTTAATGTTCACTCTTCAAAAAAGCAAAAAAATTCCTTTGAGCAGATACTCAACACAGTTAAAATCGGTGACAAACTCACCAATTTAAAGTCTAAAGACTTTAAATTGCTTCAAAGAAAAAGCAAATAAAAAATTGGACTGCCTCAGGTATTGCCAACTCCAAAAATTGTTAGTTTTTGTGTGCTGCGAAACACTAATTAGGATAGGAGTCAGAAACAGGGAGGCTGCATAAAAACTTCAAGTGATGCTTGCTCTGAAGCATATTCTGATGTGATGATTGGAATTAAAATAACTTAAAAGAGAACGAAGGAGGGGGGGAAAAAGGAGTTTAAAAAAAAAGTATCTCTGTACCGATTAACAATCATAGAATGACAGAATGGTTTGGGTTGGAAGTGTCTTTAAAGACCATCTAATTCTATCCCCCCTGCCCTGGGCAGGCACACCTTCTGCTAAACCATCTTGCTCAAGGCCTCATCCAACTGGCTTTGAACACCTGCAAAGGGAGGGCCTCCATAACCTCCCTGGGCATCCTGGTCCTGTGCCTCACCATGCTCACTAAAGAATTTCTTCCTTACATCCAGTCTAAATCTCCCCTCCTCAAACTTCTATCCATTCCTTCTCACCCTATCAACACAAGCCCTTGTAAAAAGTTCCTCTCCAGCTTTCTTGTAGCCCCTTACAGGTACTGGAAGGCTTCTCTAAGGTCTCCCTAGAGCCTTCTCCTTTTCCAAGCTTCTATCCATTCCTTCTCACCCTATCAACACAAGCCCTTGTAAAAAGTTCCTCTACAGCTTTCTTGTAGCCCCTTACAGGTACTGGAAGGCTTCTCTAAGGTCTCCCTAGAGCCTTCTCCTTTTCCAAGCTTCTATCCATTCCTTCTCACCCTATCAACACAAGCCCTTGTAAAAAGTTCCTCTCCAGCTTTCTTGTAGCCCCTTACAGGTACTGGAAGGCTTCTCTTAGGCCTGCCTGGAACCTTCTCCTTTCCAAACTGAACAGTCCCATCTCTCACAACCTGTCCCCATAGTGGAGGTGCCGCAGTCCTCTGAGCATCTGATAGCCTCCTCTGGACCCACCCAGCATTTTTATGTCCTTCTTGTGCTGAGGTCCCCACAACTAGACACAGCAGTCGAGGTGGGGTCTGATGAGAGCAGAGCAGAGGGACAGAATCACCTCCTTCATCCTGCTGGTCACCCTGCTTTTCCATGCAGCCCAGGACTTGCTTGATCATATTTCCGTCTGTAGAGGGGAGAGGGAGGAGAGCCTGAATTCTTAATAAAGAGTAATCACTCTTTATAAGCAGGACCTTTTATGCAGCACTCTGTACACTTTATCTGCTTGGAGTTTTGGCCATATCAATTACCATTAGAACATACCCTGGCTGAAGAGCTTTAGACCCTTGGAGTTGTGTTTATCATGCTAGCCATGCTCGATGTGGATGGCTTAAGGTTTCACATACATACTTTCTCATTTTCTGGTTGTACGCTTCTCAGGAGTACAGAAACATTAGCTTCTGTACACTGAGCATAAATTATCTTTTATCTGTGAGCTTTATGGCAGTTTGTAATACAGGGTAATAGGATTTATGACCAAGAAATGAGAAGATGTCCAGGAGTTAATGAGGCCTGTCTTTTACACTATTCTGAGCAGTTCAGCTTTCCCCACGCAGGATTCCAGCCCTGGGATGGAGAGAGGAATTGGTACCTGCACATGAAAATGTGTTACAGCAGCACGTTTTTGTCAGCTAGGTAACTCTTCTGAAGGAGTGTGAGAATACTTTGATAACCCTTTTTCTTGGACACAGGTTTTCTTCTGACTGCACACCTGCCTGCCCTGTGAGGAATGATGCATAATTTAAAATCATAGATAGTTATCCAGCAGCTAAATATGGGCAAAATGAGTCAGGAGTCCCATCACTTATTCTTGCCTCTTTACTGCCATTTCACTGAAGAGAAGTAAACTGTAGAGTCTTCTGATCTCACAGCCTCCTAGTCTGTGAATGGGTGCTGAATGGGTGCTGTGAGGCTCGTTTAATTTTGCACCAAATGCTGTTACATCCTCAGCTCTGAACTGATGTAGAACATAGCATTATGGCAGTAAAGAAACAATATTCATAAGGCCCTTCAGTAATACTAATACTGTCATACACTAGGCTGTGCAGCTAATTAGTTAGCATGCTCCCAAGCCCACTTGTAGTAGGAGCTAACTACCAATTGTACAGACAGTGTCCTGTCACTGGGCACCTCTGAGAAGAGTCTAGCCCCATCCTCTTGAACCCCACCCTTTAGATAGTCATAAGCATTGAGGAGATCCCCTCTCAGGCTGCTTTTCTCCAGGCTAAGCAGCCCCAGGTGTCTCAGCCTCTCCTCCTCAGAGAGATGCTTCAGTCCCCTCAGCATCTTTGTAGGCTCTATTGGACTCTCTCCAGTGGTTCCCTGTAACTCTTGATCTGGGCAACTCAGAACTGGACACAGTACTCCGAAGGTCCACTGGAGCAGAGTAGAGGAGGGGAGGAGAATCTTCCTTAATTTGTTGCCCTCCACATTCTTTTTAATGCATCCACAAATGCACAAATTCTTTTTCTTCAATAAAGACATATTTTTGTGACTTTTTCCATGAGAAAGTCACCAGGTCAGATGGATAGAATCACTGTCAAGGTGAAAAACACTAAAAGTAAGAAAACCTTACTCAAGCCCATCTCTAGGGACCTGACTTCTTCACAGAAATCCTTGCAGAAAGGAGTTTTTCCAAAGTTCCAAGAGTATATTTAAATGGCTCCTCAGGAGAAAGAAAAGGAGAAAAAAAAAAAACCAAAACCAAAAGTTGCTCTTTGGTAGCTTACCTGCCTTAGTTTCCCTTCTTTGATAAGAAAATTGAAGGATTTGATTACAACTGAACTTCTTAAAATGATTGTTAGAACCTGTGCTTTGCTTCTTCCCCAGCAAAGTCCAACTAGACTACTTGACCCTTCAGTCACTCTTCCCATGTGCTTTTGTAGTGGGCTTGTGTAAATGTAACCTCAAGAGGCTCCAGGTCCTAGTGGCTCAGGTTTGTTTCATGGCAGTGGTGTTTAGTGTTTCAGTGTTTACCACAGGATCGCAGCAATCTCAGCTTCATTGGCTCTTGTCAGTCATATCGAGAGAGGTGATTCTCCCTCTCTACACTGCTCTCCTGAGACCTCACCTGGAGTACAGGGTCCAGTTCTGGAGCCCCAATTACAGGAAAGATAGAGACCTGCTGGAATGTGTCCAGGGCCACCAGGATGATCAGAGGGCTGGAGCTGCTCCCCTGTGGAAACAGATTGAGAGAGTTGGGATAGCTGGGGAGAAGAGAAGGCTCCAAGGAGACCTTACTGTGGCCTTCCAGTATCTGAAGGAGCCTAGAAGAAAGAGCTGGTGAGGGACTCTTTAGGATGTCAGGTAGTGGTAGGACTGGGGAGAACGGATCCAAGCTAGCGGAGGGGAGATTTAGATTAGACATTAGGAAGAAGTTCTTCACCATGAGGGGGGTGAGACAATGAAACAGGTTGTCCAAGAAGGTGGTAGAAGCCTCATCCCTGGAAGTTTTAAAGGCCAGGCTGGATGTGGCTCTGGGCAGCATGATCTAGAAGAAAGTGTCCCTGCCCACAGCAGGGGGGTTGGAACTAGATGATCCTTGGGGTCCCTTCAAACTCTGACAGTTCTGTGATTTTGTGATCTTGGTGGTGTCACCATCCCTGGAGGTATTTAAAAGATATGTGGATGCAGTGCTGAGGGACATGATTTAGTGGTAGGTTTTTAGAAGTAGTAGTGGAGTTGCAAGCTCTAGGTGAGTAGTTGGACTTGATCTCAAAGGTCTCTTGTAACCTCAGCAGATTTACTTGCTGGTTTGCTTTTCACTATTAGAAGAGAAAATTTGCAGTGGGATTTTTCTGTCCAGCTGTTGCTTGTTCCAGCATTAGCAAATGTGTAGTATGAAATACACAAAGCTTGTACAGTGCCTTAGAAATCATAATTAGCTTTTGAAACACTCATATCCTGTCGAGCAGTTTATTTAGCATCAATTAAAAATGCAATCTACATCAACTTTCTGCAGTATCTGGAATGATGAGGATGTTTCATGGACTTTTTTGCAGAAGATGGCATCTAATAACTTCTGTGTAATGAAGATAATGCAAAATATTTTTTGTTCAGTAAGTCTCATCCTACAGCTTTTGCTTAGACAAACAGATATAACAAATTCCTACATCAGTTTATTAGCCTGCAGGTAACTGCTTTAAACTAAATTCTTTCAGAGAAGAAAGGAAAATACCAGACCATCCTTGCCAGGTGGAAAAGAATAGTCTTTGCTAAATGGGATTTTCATCTGCTCATAATTCTTAAGAAATTAGTAATGCTCTGTATGCTAAGCAGATGTTGGGTTTAAATTCACATCTTAGTGGTTGTCTGCAAGAGAAGATGATCGAAGGGGTCTAATTGGATCACTTATGTCTCGAGTCATCCAGTTTGATTTTGAGTCCTGGTGTTTGATAAATTGCAATAGTCTTGCTCTCAGTTTTTTTCAATCTCTGTCCAGATTTTCAACTAGTTTATACAGCATCTGATGGATGAGCATCTAAGAGAATCTTGGCCCTGAATAGACTTCCGAAGAGGTTGCTGCTCTCTGTTGTTTCCTCTGACTGTCATAGTATGATCTTGATAGCTATGACAATATCCATTTTGGAATAATATACATTTGCTTTATCAGAAAGCAGTAAGTTTTCTGCTACACAGATGATTTTCTTGGAGCTGTTTTTTGTTGTTTTGTTTTAGGTTTTGTTTTGTTGTTGTGTTTTTGTTGTTTTGGGTTTTTTTTCCCAGACCTGTGGGACTTTGATCTCATATGGAGGATTTTGCAGCAAGCTAAAGCATTCCTGTCCTGGTGTGAGCCAGACCAGCAGTGTGCACTTTCTGCAGTTCAGGACAGGTTTGCACAGGCAGTGGCTGCTGCTGGCAGTGACAGCACTGATGGGGAGAGTCAACACCGAGGGTTGGGCTTCAGACCACAGGCGCTGCTACCTCTTGTGTGCTGCCTTGGGCTGCAGGGAGGAGGGGACAGGCCAGGTGACCCTGAACTGATTTCATCCCATGGACAGCACATATGGTATAAAGCTGAGGGGTCAGCAGGGTCAACCCTCTTTGCTTCCTCATCTTCAGTGCTGGTGTTCAAGGAGGACAGAGTCATAAAATGCATTGGGTTGGAAGGGATGCTCAAAGGTCATCTTTTCCAGCCCCTCTGCAGTGAGCAGGGACATCTCCAATTAGATCAGGCTGCTCAGAGCTCCATCAAGTCAGATCTTGAAATTCTGCAAGGATGGGACCTCTACCAGATCAGTGGGCAGCTTGTTCCAGTATTGCACTATGAAGCACAAATTCCTCAGTTCCCTTTTGTCATTCTGGCTTCCATCTCTTCCTCTTGGGTCTGGTGGCATTTCTGCTTGAACCTGTTGTATAATGACCAAAGTGGCCTTGTGTGTGTAGTATTGAGAACCACTGGAGTGATGTCTGCTGCAGCATGCCTGCACTTCACCTTTAAATTATTGCTGAATTACAGCTCTCTGTTCAGCTGTATTATGTCAGCCAAATTTCTCAACTCCTAGGACCTCATGTTCCTCACTAAATGATATTGCCTCTCTGAAAACATCTTAATGCCTTGCTTGAGGTGAATTTCATCAGAGTTTTGTAGCAAGAGCTTTCTTCTTTAAGTATTAAATAGAGCTCAGTGATAGTGCAGGGAGGTATTTTCTGTACTGCCTACTTGGCAGTACAGAAAATTGTGTAAGGAAGCTAGGAGGTATCTGTACAGAAAATGAATGGAAAATATTTTATTGCCTACAATTAAAAATATAGCAGAGAAAATCAATATGATTGTTCCTAGGCAGCATGTAAATGACAGTACAAATTGAAGTGATAGTAGGTGATAAATTATTATCTACTACAAAGCCAAAAAACAGCAGAATGCTGAATACTTAATGATTGATCAGGCCTGAAGGGTTTATAGATTGCTTTAAAAATGATCCTCTCTGCTCACCTCTGAGCACTGGCATTAGTTAAAGTTGCAGAAGGTGAGCAGCTGTACTCTGGCCTCAGTGATATTTGAAAATAGGTTATCTCTTACATTCAATCTTTTTATGCAGTCACTTAGGCTTTTCCAATCCCTTACAGAATCCCTGTTAATTCTGTGTCTGACAGGGCACTGGTGTCAGCTGAATGAATTTTGTGTGTTTACAGTTAAAAAAGGGCCTGTGCAGAAGAATTCAGACATTTAGTCACATCCAAAGTTCTAGGGAAAATGCTGTACTAACCTGATAAACAAGATTTAGATAGAACTATTCAGCTTTGCCATGGGAAGTGATTTGCTTTACAATCCCAATTTTCTTTGTTTTGTTTTTTTTTAGAATTGGTTACATTACTTCAACACTCTCTGTTGTGACAGAACATCCCAGGAGGAGATCATAGTTAGGGACTGGGTTCTTAAGTGTCTTTTAAGATGGTAATGTGTCTCTCCCTCTCACATCAACTACAATCAGGAAGACTTGCCAAGTGTGCAGTTGGGTCCAGTGACCTTCATGGGAGCACAGTCCTAAAATCAAAGTATTTGAAGTGAATGTGTTCCTGTTAAAAGCAAGAAAAGGAGTCTGGGGGCTTATTATTTGGCATCAGAAGAAAGGCTGCTTCTTCATCCTCAGGTTTAAATTTACAGAATTGGTACAGTGGCTTAATAGCCAACAAAAGGAATCAAACTCCTTCTGGGAGAACCATCAGAACATTAGCAGCAGGTGGAAATAGCAGGTTACAGTGATTGGAGATACTCTTTTGCAGGAGACCAATGCAGTCATCTGATAACCAGAGTTGTGTGGCTGTATCCATGGTTAAGAAGGCTCTACAGAGGGACCTGGACAGGCTGGATTGATGGTCAGTTGTATGAGGTTCCACAGGGCCAAGTGCTGAGTCCAGCATTTGTGTCACAACAACCCCATGAACACTTCAGGCTTGGGTCAGAGTGGCTGGAAAGCTGCTCAGCAGAGAAGGACTTGAGGATGCTGATTGACAGCCAGCTGAACATGAGCCAGCAGTGTGCTCAGATGTCCAAGAAGACCAACAGCATCCTGGCCTGGATCAGGAATGGTGTGGCCAGCAGGATCAAGGAAATTATTGTCTCCCTGTACTGAGCACTGGTAAGGTCACACTTTGAGTAGTGTCTTCTGTTTGCTACCTTCACTCCAAGGAGGACATTGAGGTGCTGGAGTGTGTCCAGAGAAGGGCAATGAAACTGGTGAAGGGTCTGGAGAGTAGGTCTGGTGAGGAGCAGCTGAGGGAACTGGGATCGTTTAGTCTGGTTAAGAGAAGGCTGAGGGGAGACCTTGTGGTTCTCTACAGCTCCCTGAAAGGAGGTCATAGTGAGGTGGATGTTGGTCTCTTCTGCCTAGCAGCAAGTGACAGGACGAGAGGAAATGGCCTGAAGTCACATCAGGGGAGTTTAGAGTGGGTATTAGGAAAAATCTCTTCACAGACAGTTCTCAATCCCTTGAATAGGCTGCCCAGAGAAGTGACTGAATCATCATCCCTGGGGGTATTTAAATGGTGTGCCTAGGGACATGGTTTACCAGCGGATTTGGTAGTGTTGTGTTAGTGGCTGATAGTCTTAGTGACCTTAGAAGTCTTTTCCAGCACAAATGGTTCTGTGATGATTGGTTTATATTCTCAACTGCCTTTCTCCAAAACCAGTGAACATATAACTTTAAAATGTTGCCAGCATGTACATAGACAGAGAGTTTCCAGCTGCCCTTCATTTCTTGTTTTTCAAAGCTGAAACCTGGCAGTGACATTAATTGTTTTGAGACATGAGTCTTGCATGGGCCAGGATGGTCTGTGGCCAGCCTTTCAGCAGTGCTGGTTTGCAAACAGTCAGCTTAGCTGCAGCCCCAGCCATGGAGTCTGTTTCACAAATGCAATGTGCATGCTGTATCCAGAAATCTAGCCATCACTTGTGAGTGCTCCATAAGGAATCACAGATACCCAAAGGGGGATGAGCAGTCAGGAAAGTTTTGCTTCAGAGATGTGTATACTTTTTGGCTGATAATGGTAGCAGCACAGAGTAAATTTAAGCATATGGCAAAGCAGATTCGTGGAACCTAAGCATGTGCTTAAGCACTTCATTGAATTGTAGTCCACAGATGTAAGTATAGTGCCTCATCTGGTGGCTAATTCCAAGTTAAGATGTCTCTGCATTTTGCCATCCACATGACAGGCAGCAATGCTTCGTGGGGACTGTCTGCATTTCTGTGGCATTAACATCTGCTTCTGAATGGTTAATTTTCGTTAAAAGTTCCCATCCATTGTTAATTGAATTATGGCCTTCAATTTCAGCGGTGTCAGGGACCTGAGGGAGAGGCAGGAACTACACCCAGAGGGTAATCCTTTTGTTCTCATGAAAGAATAAATTATCAGATCGAATAATAATTAGGCTGTGGAATTCTTGACTAGTAGCTACAGCCCTAGCAATGAAATATGCCCTTGCCTTACAAATCTGAGGTCTTCCTACCTCCCAGCAACTTAAAGATTTTTAGATATATGCATCTAAAAGCTGCATTGCAGCAAATATCTCTCCTTAGGCTCTTAATAATGAGGTCACCTTGTTCAGTTCTTCCTTAGCTATCACGTTCCTTTTGGGGCAGGGAAAAAAGGAAGTCTCTCAGATTTAAAAAAAAA
>VWZE01003440.1:0-22970 GCA_013396675.1 Eubucco bourcierii | reverse complement strand
TCAAGTTAAAAAAAAAAAAAAAAAAAAAAGGTACCTTTCCCTCCTCTTTGTAACCACCAGCAGGTTTTTCTCAACTAGGTACTTCAGAGTGAAGTGAGAGCAGCTAAAGATCTGTGGCAATGCTACCACAGGCAGAGAGAGTCTTGAGCTGCAGGCTTGGTGAGGAGGAGCTGCCTGTGCCCTTTATCTCAGGAGAACTTGGGAGCTGGCAATAAAACTGATAAGGTATTCACTGTACCCAGGGCATGTACTGAAGTTTCAAAGCAGGTAAAAGAGTACCAAGGGAGGACTTGGCAGGTCTCTGCAGGGCCAGTATGTCTCTGCAGGAAGTCCCAGACCCTCCTGTCCATTCAGGATTGTGTGGAAGTTATTCCCATGTGTTGGTATGCATGCAGCCTTAACCTCCCCATGCTCACTGGTTCTCAAAATCCCATGAGGAATGTGGAGAATCTGGTATATTCCCACTGTGCCAGATGTGTGGCCACAGGCAGAGCTCTTGGGCAGCAGCCTGAATTATCATAAGGGCCAGATTCTTTTTAGTGGTGCCCAGCTACAGGACAAGGGGCAGCAGGCACAAACTGGAACACAGGAGGTTCCACCTAAACATAAGGAAAAGCTTTTCTGTGAGGCTGCTGGAGCCCTGGAGCAGGCTGCCCAGAGAGGTTGTGGAGTCTTTTTCTCTGGAGAGATTCCAAACCCACCTGGACATTGTGATTCTGGGCAACCCTGCTTTAGCAGAGGGGAGTTGGGCTGCAAGAACTCTAGTTCCTTCCAACCCCTCTGTTCTGTGATTCTCTGACAAACAAACCCAGCTCCTCTGTTGTGCCAGATGCCACAAATGAAGGTGTGCTTCAGGAACTTAGAGGAAATAGCTTAGCATCTCTATTACACATCTTATATACATTTTCTGTAAGCTCACTGATATCATCTGAGTTAATAATGTCATTCAGCCCCCATCACGTCTTGGTGTTTCTTGTATCTGACTTGTGCATCTCCTTTCTTACCCTGTTTGCTGCAGAGCTCTCAGGAGAACACAGAATCTGCAGTATAATTTGTGAATAGGAATACCCTTTGTGAATGCTGTATTTTGATGCTCTTTTGTACTTTAACAGCCTAGTTCCAGATCACTGTACCACATGTGTTCTGTGTCTCCTTACAGAGGTGTTATTACAGAATCACAGAAACATTCAGGTTGGCAAAGCCCCTCAGGATCACCAAATCCAACCCAGGTCCCGACTCTACAAGGTGCACCCTAAACCATATCCTCAAGCACCACATCCAAACAACTTTTAAACAGAGCTGGTGTCTCCACCACCTCCCTGGGCAGCTCATTCCAATGCCTGATCACTCTTGCTGGGAAAAAATGTTTCCTAATGTCCAGTCTAAACCTACCCAGTTACAGCTTGAGGCCATTCCCCTTGTCCTATCACTATTTACCTTTGAGAAGAGACCAGCAGCAACCTCTCCACAAGGTCCTTTCAGGTAGCTGTAGAGAGCAATGAGGTCTTCCCTCAACCTCCTCTTTTTCAAACTAACCATCCCCAGCTCCTTCAGTTGCTCGTAAGATTTATTCTCCAGGCCCTTCAGCAGCTTTGTTGCCCTCTGCACTTGCTGCAGCACTTCCACGCCTCTCCTGTATTGAAGTGCCCAAAACTGAATGCAGTACTCGAGGTGTGGCCTCACCAGAGCAGAGTATAATGAAGAATTTGAATTTAGAAAAGAGGTTTTCCAACGATAATCTAGGAAGTTTCTAAGTGCTTCCAACAAGGAAGCATGCTGAACTGTCAATCATATTCCTAGAAAACTCTCGAGAGAGAAAACACTGAAATGGACATTTTTGTTTTATTCCAAGTCACCTGGGAAAGGGAATCAGTTATTTAGTGCAGCCTGTTAAAAAGCACTCAGTGGTCAGAGCTAAGTGTCAGCACTACGGTGGGCTGCCTGACATTGGCAATTCAATTCAGATGTGCAGCCGATACCTTCCTCTTCCTGATGTATGCTCTTTTATGGCAAGGGCAGCCACATGCACGGGCATCGGCCCCAGACCGTGGTCTTCAGACGATGAAGTGAATGTACTTGTTCACTCCTGCAGCCCTTGGAAACCCATGAATAATGATGTTCAAATCTCTCATCTTGAAAGGCTGTAGGAGCTCGTGTTTCTGAGACAGCCCGAGACAACCCCCGCGGTTCAGTGAAACCGGCACCCTGCTGCCGTCTCTTCCTGAAAGCCCACAGGCATCTGCTGCTGAGAGCCTGCATCTGGTTGCTCCCATGAAAACTTCACTTTTAGCTGGGGGAGTCAGAACAGGATCTTCACTCCTTGAAGTCTGGCAGTGTTTCTCCATGGGACGCTGGAAATTCTGGATGATATTAAGGCCACTGTTTTGTAATTGGACATTTTATCCTATCTGAGAGAGAAAAATCCTGTGGTGAATCAGACACAGCTTACCTCAAGATGATTTCTCTTCACTGGTTGTTTTAAAAATTCGTAATTTGTAATCATCTTGGAGAGGAGAAAATGGTGGTAATCTTAAAATAAGCCTAGTTATAGAATTGTAGAATTGGTTTGGTTGGAAACAACCTTGAAGATCATTGAGTCCAGCTGTCATCCTAAGCCACCATGGCCATTAAACCGTGTCCTGAAGTCCCATGGCCACGTATTTTTTTAATGTCTCCAGGGATGGTGACTCCACCACCTGCCCAGGCAGCCTGTTCTAGTGTTTGACCACTCTTTCAGTAAAGAATTTTTCTCTAATATCCAATCTAAACCTCCCCTGGAGCAACTTGAGACCATTTCCTCTCATTCTACCTCTTGTTCCTAGGGAGAAGAGACCAAGCCCCGCCTCACTCCAACCTCCTTTCATGGAGTTACAAGAGAGTGAGAAGGTCTCCCCTCAGCCTCCTTTTCTCCAAACTGAATAACCCCAGTTCCCTCAACTGCTCCTCACCAGACCTGCTCTCCAGACCCTTCAACAGCTTCGTTGCCCTTCTCTGGACATGCTCCAGTACCTCGATGTCTTTCTTGTAGTGAACCCAGTGTTCGAGGTCTGACCTCACCACTGCTGCATACAGGAGCACAATCACTTCCCTGCCCCTGCTGGCCATATCATTCCTGGCCCAGGACAGGATGCTGTTTGCCTTCTTGACCACCTGAGCATGCACTGGATCATGGTCAGCCCAGCTCCTTCTCTGCCAGGCAGCTTTCCAGCCACTCTGCCCCAAGCTTACAGGACCCAGCACCTGGGCTTGTTAAACCTCATGCAACTGACCTTCACCCATCAATCCAGCCTGTCCAGGTTCCTTTGCAGAGCCTTCCTACCCTCGAGCAGATCAACATTTCCACCCAACTCAGTGTCAGCTGCAGACTTTCTCAGGTTCAGTTTTTAGACATGGTCTGTAGAGTTTTATTCTAGAGTGTGGTACTGTGGTACCAAGATTTCTTTCCTTCAGATTGCATACTTAAAGTCAGATTATTAGGGGTATGTGTATTCTCAAGACTTTTTATCCTGAGGGGTAACTAACCAGCAGAGCCTTTGGTGGAAATGGTTATTTTTAGGAGAATCCCTAAGACAATGAATAATAACTTGCCTAGCTTTTCATACAGTGAATCTCAGACTGCATCTCATATCACACTGCTTAGCTAGATCTCAAGGTACATCCCTCTTATATTAGAGCAAGAGAGAGACAAAGGCATGAGGAAGTGAAATGATTTGCCCAGGTACCCAGGGAGTCAATATCATATTGAAAATTGAATCCAGTTTTCAGGGTTTCCATCTCCTGTAACCTGTCAGCTGGGACCTTTTGTCCCACTTCTTGGTGCTCATGGCTTGATTAGGAGTTAACTTTAGAGATGATGAAGGCTTTTTGCTTAAAGCACTTCATCTTCTCAGAAAAATCATAAAAGCTCAGTTTTCTATAGGAGTTGAAAAATTCATCATAACTTCCTTAGGAGCAATTGTTAAGAATAGGTGGATAGGTATAAATTAATTAATGTTGATTCCTAGGAAGCATTAGAAAAGCATCTCACATCGAATCTGAGGATGTTATGGCTTAGACTGGCCAAATGATACCACCAGCTGATTGTTTCTAATGAAGAGTGTATCCAGGNTCTGCCTTGCTAAGAAGAGATGGAAATCTCCCTCTAATAACACCTGGGGAAAAAAAGTAATTGAAAATATGCCCCTAAAAAAAAAAAAAAAAAAAAAAAAAAAAAAAAAGAAAAAAAGTAGATAAGAACTTGTCAAGATGCTGCAGAGAATTGGTAGGAATCTGTATCTTTTAGCTTTCTGCCCCTGTGCCACCCAATTAAACATTTTTTCATCTCTTTGGAATATTACAAGTTCTGTTGTGATTGTCTTAAGAGAAAGCAGTTCACGGGAGGCATTAAAGGATGGGCATTTGTTCCCTCCTGCCTTTTTTTTAATGCATTGGAGATGTGGAGGTTAGCAATGCAGCAGGGAACACAGCTGCCACAGGCTTTCATAGGCAGCTGAGCAACAGAAAATGCTGGGATATCACGTAACAGGCCTTAGAGCAAGACTCGTTCTCATTCTGTGAGGTTTCCAGGAAATTCATATATCATGTCCCAGTCCAGTGAGCTGTCATGAGCACAGCTTACTCAAGCAGAGCAGGGTGTTGCTGTTCCTTTAGTATGTGCTCAGATAAACTTTTGTGGTTGGATGGGCAGCTGCCTTTCTCCCCCTTCCTTATCCAAACTCATCTCCAAGTGTAGATGTACAAAGCCCTGAGCAAAGAATTGATTATTTCCTTTCTCAGACAAGCTGCTGACCTATACTTATAGAGGGGCAAAGCATTTTGATAATACTTTAAAAATACAGAATTTGAATGCTCATTCACCACAGCTGTAGAGAACCAGCATGTTTCTTTTTCTTTTCTTTTTCTTTTAACATGAAATTAAATTCACAAATGTGTGTCAAAAAGTACTTGAAGTGTAGCAGAGGAGGCAACTGAATGAACTAGTGAAAAATCAGAATCACATATCTTCTTTTACAGAAGTAATTTAGAGGTGGTTTATAAATGTTGGGTTCATAGATTTGTAGAATCTTTGAATGATTAGGAAGGGACCTTGAAGACCATCTAGTTCCAACCTCCTGGCTTTGATCACTTTCATCAAGGCTTCCTCCAACCCGACCTTGAACACCTCCAGGGAGGGGTTGTATCCATGACCTCCCTGGGCAACCTGTGCCAGTGTCTCACCACCCTCACTGTAAAAAATTTCTTCCTAATATCCTGTCTAAATCTGCCCTCCTCAAGCCTCAATCAATACCCCCTTATCCTATCACTACAAGCTCTTGTTAAAAGTCCCTCCCCAGCTTGCTTGTAGGCCACTCTTAAATACTGGAAGGATGCTGTAAGGTCTCCCCGGAGCCTGTAATCTGAGCCATGTTTGACAATAACTTGTGAGGCAGAAGGGAAATATTTGCACTTAATGCTCCTCGGGAGTGAAATTGGTGAAAAGGTGCAAAGAAAAGAGGGCAGCAATGCAGATCTTGCAGGTTGTGTATGGATTGGAGGGGAGAGGGCTACAGGCTTCTTTTCCATCCAATGCCCTCTTTTATTTACCTTTTTTTTCCTTCTCTCTTCAATGTCTTTGGAATTTTCCTATTTCTTCTTGTAGTGGGTTAGGAACTTCCCCTCCCCTATTGAGATTTACCAGTCTAGCTCAGATGGCTTGGAAGTAAGATGAAGCTATATTTACAAGCATATATACACAATATATTTACAAGTATTTACAATTAGATACAAATTAGGAATAATACAGAAATCCAAACTCTCTCCTGGGTAAAGGAAACTACCCGGAAGGAACTCAAACCTACCCTCTCTTTCTCCCTCTGCTTTCCCAGACAGACAAAAAAACCCAACAGGCAAAGCTTACATTGTTATTTGCTAGCCAAGATTAGTGGAGAGATATTAGAGTGGGGTGAAGAAGTGAATGAAATCCAGTGTCCCAGACCAGAGTGGGACAAGTTGTTGCCATTTTGGCTTTCAGCAAACCAATGAATGATACAGACTTCATCATTATTTTCTTTTCACAACCAATGATCTGATTTCTCTCTTTTTGCAGTTAACCTCAAACCAGCACTCTTGTTTATAATTCAGAACCAGGCTAGAGGGTTAGTTTCAAACTACCACAAGTGAGGTCCAAACAAAGCAGGAGTAAAAAGATAGAGCTTCTCAGAAGTCATCTCATCTCTGAGTAGCTGCTGTGATTTCTGTGGAGAAGTATGACATAGCCATTCTGTAATACATAATGAGAGTAGCTTGTTTGAGCAATTGTAGGTGTGTGTGTGGAACCGTAAGTAGATCACCATGCCAAAGTTAATCATGTGTGCACAAGTATGAATCTCTGTAGGGCTTCTGCCCTTCCATAACTCCTTTGGTTGTTTGTTGGGGTGCTTTTTGGTTTGGTTTTGTATTGTATTTTTTACTCTCTGGGTGTGTTCTTACATACCTGGAGCAAATTGCATAGTTCTAAAACTTGTGTGTTATCCAATAAAGAAGATTTTGCTGAGTTTCATTAGAGACCCATAATGTTCTCAAAAAATGGAACATGGGTTTTGAAGAGGAAGTTATTAAGCATGGTATTATAACTGTTATGTGCTCAGGAGTGTGATGGATGGAAAGAATATGCTTATAAGTCATTTGGAGACAGAGTTTTGTGCCACTTTTTTGCTGTCACTGGAGAGAAAAAGCAATCTAATGATACCTATGGGAAGTTACTCAGCAGCTACTCCATTTGAACTGATTCATATTTCTGCTGCTTAAAAAAGGTGTTTCCATTTTATGATATTAAAACAAATTAGATATAAACTGAGTAAAGGTTTTAATTAGATAGAAACTGAGTAAAGGTTTTTAAATGTGGCTTTCATCTAGACAGAATTGCAAAGATGAGTCTGTTCTTGCAAAGGAGGGCAGCCAAAGCACTCTCAGAGTGTTCTGCAAGTGTCTACCTCAGTCAACTTGTTAGAGGGCAGGGATGCCATCCAGAGGGACCTGGACAGGCTGCAGAGGTGTACCCAAGCCAACCTCAGGAAATTCAGCAAGGCCAAGTGTAAGGTCCTGCACCTGGGTAGGCACAATCCCAAGCACAAATACAGCCTGGGTGGGGAATGGCCAAGAGCAGCCCTGAGGAAAATGACCTGGGGGTCTGGTTGATGAAAAACTCAACCTGAGGCTGCAGTGTGAGTGCAGCCCAGACAGCAACTGTGTGCTGGGCTGCAGCAAGAGCAGTNGCCTGGAGAAGAGAAGGCTTCCAGGAGACCTTAGAGTAGCCTTCCAGGATCTGAAGGGGGCTACAAGAAGGTTGGGGAGGGACTGTTGACAAGGTCTTGTAATGACAAGACAAGGGGCAGTGGATTTAAACTGGCAGAGGCGAGATTTAGACTGGTTGTCAGGTGGAAGTTCTTTGCAGTGAGGGTGGTGAGACACTGGCACAGGTTGCCCAGGGAGGTTGTGGCTGCTCCCTCCCTGGAGGTGTTCAAGGCCAGGTTGGAGGAGGCCTTGAGTGACCTGTACTAGTGGGAGGTGTCCCTGCCTATGGCAGGGGGCTGGAACTGGATGATCTTTGAGATCTCTTCCAACCTTACCATTCTATGAATATAACATTTGCTTTACAACCAGAATATCCTAAAGATATCTGCCCTAGAAATACATGCACAACTTGAGGCCTGTGTGTGCTGCCGTTAACTTCAGTGGAATTTTAAACAGGCCTAGTACTGCAGTGTTCAACACTTTTCAGATCTAAGGTGTTGCTTGGATTAACAACCATGTTTTATGCAACAGCAAGAAAGTGTTGGTGTTTATGAGAAAGCCAACTGGAAAGAGGAAGGAGAGTTTTTAATGCCGTCCAAACTTTTCTGTCCATGTAGGTGAGAAATCTTATACTTCTCTGAGACACTCGTGTAAATGTGCTGCCTAGAAGGATGTAGGTCTCAGCAGGAGGACAAGACCTCATTTGCAGGAGTTCATTTTTCAAAAGGCTTCCTGAGCCCTCCTGTCAAACATGGTTCCTGACTCCTTTTTGCTTTAATTTGCTATATTAGAAATGCTAGAATTAAGCACCTGTATGTGTGAGTATTGAATGGAGAAAATGAGATTGCTGCAGTTTTTGAGAATGGATGAGGCTGAAGTTTGACTCCTTATATCTCTCCTGACTGATATTTATGATGGGTAGGACATCTGGGTCTGTTTGTGTACACAAGCAATAAAAGCACCATGGGCATTTATAATGAAGAACAGAGTTTAAGAGCAGTTGTGAGTTCATTAGATTACCCAGCCACATTTTGGGAGGTTACAGGCAGAACACATTCTGGTAGAAAAACATCCTATTAGGCAGCAAACACACACTGTATATGTCATGCATTCTTATTATTGCTTCCATATTCATTAAAGTTTAAGGTCTTAAAAGACTTGTCAAAATGTTATGCCAAGCTGCAAAACATTGCCTTGACGTGCCTTAGTGTAGCAAGTCATATTGGTGTTGCTAGCACTCCGAGTAGTCAAGAGGAAAAAACTACTTCTTTTCAAATCACTGCTATGCTTGTTCCCAGTGTGCACTTCTCATTCTTCATTCTTCATCCTCTACCTTTCTTAGGTAACTCGTACCTAAAGTCTGATGGCTTTTTCTTGTATGTATATGTGGTCCTGACTGGGGAAGATCACATTAGATCTGAACTTCTTCCAGGTTCTGAGGAGGTCCCATTGCAGGCTTAGTCCAAAGCCATCCCTGCTGGGCTTTGTTTAGCCTTGAATTCATATGCTTCTGTAGTATGAATAGCTAAACAGAATTGTAGAATCGTTGAACTGTTGAGGCTGGAAGAGACCTTTGGGATTGAGTTGAACCACTCACCTAGAGCTTGCAATTCCACCAGTTTTGCTAAACCACTACCACTAAACCATGTCCCTCAGCACCACATCCATCTGTCTTTTAAACACCTTTGGGCTGGTGACTTCCTCAAGATGTGACTGCCAAGAATGATTGAAGCTGAGGTGACTGATATCCAGTAAAAAACAAAGATTCTGTGGTAAACACTGAAGCCACACCAGTGCCATAAAACAAACCTGAGCCTCTGGGTCCTGGAGCCTCTTGAAGGCTACATTGACACAAGCCCACTACAAAAGCACATGGGAAGTGACTGAAGGATCAAGTAGCCTAGTTGGACTTTGCTGGGGAAGAAGCAAAGCACAGGTTCTAACAATCACTTTAAGATGAGAAGTTGAGCTGTAATCAAATCCTCCAATTTTCTGGAAACACAAAGCCCCTTTATTTCCATTTGCTCTAATATCATTCAGCTTGATGCAGAGGACATTAAACAAATAGCATGGATTTTACAAAAAAGAGAGAGAGAAGGGAAAGTAGAATTTGGAGTGAAAGAAAAGAAGAAGAAATGAAATCAGAAAAGACAGAATAAAAGAGTTGGAAATCTATGCTCTGTGTGCTTGTGTATAAATTATATGCCTGGTAGGATTTGACAGCAGTGCTTAGGAGGTTGGGATGCTTTATGCGTTGCAAGTAAGCACCTGCTTCTACCAAACAAACAGTCTGATAGTGGCAGTGTCTTTGTATCCAAAAAAAAAAAGGAAGAAACTCTTACAGGAATTTTGCTAAGCTGGGGTAGAAATGGATGGGGAAAGAAAGAGTTTTACAGGCAGGATAGTGCACAGGACTGCCTTTATGTAAGCATCCTGTGTGATAGAGCATTGCACTATGAAAATTCTGTGTGATTCTAAAGGGCACCATTTGGATAGCTGTCTACAAATAATTGTGTTGGACCAGATGGGAAACCAATGGCTTAAGCAGTTGGTCAGTACAACTGAGTAAGAGAGAAAACAATATGAGGGAAGGGCAGGGATGATGGCATTAGAAAAACGAACGCTTCTATTTTTAAACAATCTTGTAAGTGTAAGTAATTGTTAACAGCTTTTTTTCAGCAAATGTCCACTGTGACTTGCTTGAGCTCCCCTTGAGCCCCAGGGAATTTGATGGTGGTGTTGGTGATAGGTAGATGAATACTGGGCGCACTTGAAAACATCCCTCTGAAATCTCACTGGAGTGCTGGAGAAATGCTGCAGGAGCATGATCTGCAACAGGCTTCCTTTCCAGTGACAGTGTCGTGGGTTAGGAACCAGTGAATGACACAGACATCATTATTTTTGTTCCACAACCAAAGATCTAATTTCTCTCATTAAAAATGGGAGTCCCATAAAAAAATGGGACTGTTTAGCCTGGAGAAGAGGAGGCTCAGGGGGGACCTTATTGCTGTCTACAACTACCTGAAGGGTGGTTGTGGCCAGGAGGAGGTTACCTTCTTCTCTCAGGCAACCAGTGACAGAACAAGAGGACACAGTCTCAGGCTACGCCAGGGCAAGTTTAGGCTGGAGGTGAGGAGGAAGTTCTTCACTGAGAGAGTAATTTGTCACTGGAATGGGCTGCCCAGGGAGGTGGTGGAGTCACCGTCCCTGGAGGCGTTCAAGGCACGTTTGGACATGGCACTTAGTGCCATGGTCTAATCTTGAGGGCTGTGGTGATGGGTTGGACTTGATGATCTCTGAGGTCTCTTCCAACCCTTGCGATACTGTGATACTGTAATATTCCAATTAGCCTCAAACCAGTGCATACAGAAAAGGGAGCCTTTTGCTGTAAGACCCCCTCCATCCTCATGAAGTCTTCTCTGTCAGGCTTTGCCCATTCTCTGAAACATCTTAGACCTAAAATAAATATCAGAACAGTTGAGCATGTCTGCACTGTGTTTAGTTACACTTAATTGAAAAGCAAAAGCTCTTTTTACTGGTGTCAATGACTTGGAGGGCTCAAAAGGGTTTTTGTTATTCAGCAAACAAACTGAAAGCATTAACTTTTGTTTTCTGTTTGTCTCTGCCTAAAGCAGATTTTTATGGTCTAGTTAGGTTCTCTTGAAAACAGGCTTTTTTTAAAGTAAATACTCATGGATGATTAATCATCCTAAAATAAAACTGTTGTCAGATGTTTAAAATGTGTGGTGCATGAGGGGGAAGATAGCTTGTTAACTTGAAAGCTGATTTCTACATTTCAGTGTGTCTGCAATGGTTGGTTAAATCTGAGCTACCTGCAGATGTACTTCCAAGGACTTGGGCTTGGGGAAGGCCTTTCTTTTTAATTTAGTTGGTTCTGGTGTTTGGGAGGGGGAAAAAAAAAGTTTAAGAACTCGTGGCATAGTGAAGTGATTTCTTAACTTTTGCAGAGTAAAGAAAGGATGTCTTAATCAAAGCAGATCTTTCAAGACCAAGGCTATTTTTAGAAAGTTTAAGTGGGACTGGCATCAGCTGAGAAATGCCACAAGAAGAAACAGAGAAAAACCTCTAAATGAGTCTACAGAAAATATTTTGATGTGTTCTTTTACTATACTTATCAATAAAATAACCAATATACTGCTGCCTGGTTGCTTGTCACTATAAGAAAAAGCAGTTGGATTTGGGGAATTGATTTTCTTAGAAAGGCATACACAAATCTTAGTTTCGGATAAGTAAGTTGCATCCTAATTTGGCTTCGCTCATTCGTTCTTATTTCAGGCCTAATTTGTAGTGCAGTATACAGGCTGTAATTAATGTGGTGGACTCAGCTGAATAACTTGCTAACTGACAAGAGAGCATCCTTTTTGACCTTCATTTTAATATCATACAATTGGGTAAAATGAAGGTTCTGCCAAAGAATGAAGAAAAGATGGTTGGGAAGATGGCCTTTTTCAAGAGAATAACAATGTTCTCTTTGATGAGCCATTAGTCACTGATAGCTGGTCTGATGTTTTGGTGGGAAAAGCAAATTGTTTGGGGTGACCTTTGGTACCTGCTCAACTTAGAGGAGGAGTTGTTGTTGTTGTTGTTGTTGTTGTTATTATTATTATTATTATTATTATTATTATTATTATTTCCATTGTCTTCTTTAGAAATGTTAGCTCCCACTCAGGAAGGTGTAAGAGTTTTAACTGCAAACTATATCCCTGTTTCATGAACCTTCACCAGCCTTCACTTTGTTTTGTTTTGTTTTTTTCTTTTTTTTTAACTTAGGAATAACATGATAGGCATCAGGTGTTTGATGGGGACTGGGGCTCCCTGGGCACCAGGGGCTCTGGTGGCAGCCCAGCCTGTCCCACTACCCCAGATAAGTGGCAGCCCCAGCCCCAGGCATTGGGTACCTCTCCAGGGATGAGACAGGATGTGAGCCCAGGAGAGCAGACTAATGAGGGTCTGGTGACAATGGGATCAGGGGCTGGAGGCAGAGTAGGACAACCCCAGCAAGCTGGGCTCGGACAGTCAGGGCTAGCAGGGCCTTAGGGCCCTGACAAGGTGATGGGAAGGAGAAGTGGTGATGGATTTTATGAGTGAGATCACCTGAGAGGGAGTTACAGGTGCTTTTAGTTACTGCATGAGTCATGCCCTCCCCTCTACATGCACTCCTTTTTCATAAAGACCCCTGTCCTTAGAGCTGTTTGGTGCTGCTCTGTGCTAGTCATGTTATGGCTGCCTCCTTTGCTCAGCCTTTCTGGGTGCTGGAAGACACAAGTGTTGCCTGAGAAGTGGACTTGATGCACTGAGCCATACTGCATTGCCTTGACAACAAATACATTTGAAGTCTTCTGACTGATACTTTGCTTACTTCCTTTGCACATAGTTTTATGAAACCTGCTGGTTTGGGGACAATTGAAAGAGATTTCCTTGTGAATGTGAGCCCTGGGTCAAAAGAGTTCTTTACAGAAAGGAGGGAAACTGAGCAGCCCCCTGCACTGCATGGTTCATCAGTGGCAGCATGCTCGTGGCACGCAGAGGCAATTACCGATAATCGTGTTTGAATATGAAAATGAATAGAGCCATTCATATTGCTCAGGGTAGGTTTGGGTTTCTTCTTTCTCATTTTGCAGCAGGTGAGGAAGCTCTCCCCATCAGGCAGGTATTGTGGAGCTGATCTTTAGACAGCTACAGAAAAAGCATCCTGTGGTGCCTTTCTCTGTCTCTGGTTAATAACAGCCAGTCTGAAAGTGGGAACAGATTGAATGGGTTACCCACGTACCTGTGGTGCTTGCCAACTGACTTCCTTCTCTATACAGAGATCCCTGTGAGGATTTTCTGAGTGGGGTGAAATTTATGTTTTAAATTAAAAACAATGAGCAACTCTCCTTTGGGCTAGGCAGGGACTGCCAGAAGCAGAAGTGTAAATGTTTTTTAAGGATCTAGGATGCATTCGTTTCCTCATTTTCCTTTCAAGTCTCAAATTTGAAGCCTCTACAGCATACTTTGGTAGTGGTTCAAATCCATGATTGTTGGATGAATCTGTGGAAGTAAAAAAAAAAAACAAACCAACAAACCAACAAAAACCCACCCAAATCTCATATTCCAGTTGCTGAAACTTATGGTGAAACATTGCCTTGCAATGAAACTAAGATTTGGCCTCTAGCCTGATGGGTTTTAGTTGTGTCACCTAATTCCATGCAGTTGTGGTCATGCAAACTGAGACTGACTGCATGCCAGTAATTTGCAGAAGCTGTTAATGAGTTTTTTGGGGAGATGGTGAAAATTGAATGTTGTCAGCTGGCTGGTGAATGTCAGCTGTTTACTGCATACACTCCTGAAATGTAAGGTCTTTGATTCACAAAGTCAAACCAGATTTGTTCATTTTGTTCTGGCTCTGCAGATGGCAAGTGTTAAGAGATGTGTTTTTGGAAGTCTCTTGAAATATTTTTGCATGATAATATGAAGACAGCAATGAAAAAGAAATTCTTGAGAGGCAATATGAAGATTCTGTTTACCCATGATGCAGAAAGGAATTTAAAATTTTGGACGTGTTTACCTTTACTGAATCACAGAATCACAGAATGCATTGAGTTGGAAGGGACCCTCAAAGGCCATCTTGCCCAAGTCCCTGAAGTGGACAAAGACATCCACAACTACATCAGGTTGTTCAGCCCCCACCAACTTAGACCTTGAATGTTTCTAGGGATAGGGCCTCCACCACCTTCCTGGGCAACCTGTTCCAGTTATTTCACCACTCTCATTGCAAAGAACTTCCTTCTTATTCCAGCCTAAATCTATCCTGCTCCAGTTTCAAACCACTGCCCCTCATTCCATTGCTACAAGCCCTTCTAACCCAGCCTTCCTGTAGATCCCCTTCAGACATTGTCATGTTGCTATAAGGTCTTCCCAGAGCCTTCTCTTCTCCAGGCTGAACAATCTGAACCTATCCCTATAGGGGAGGTGCTACGGCCTTCTGATCATCTCTGTGGCCATCCTCTGGGGCTTCAGCAGGTCCATTTCCTCCTTCTCTTGAGGCCCCCAGAGCTGGAAACAGGGCCTCAGGAGAGGTCTCACCAGAGAAGATCTCCTGATCTGCTGGCCACACTGATTTTCATGCAGCACTGGATACATAAATCCTGTTGGTGAGCTCTCCCTCTGGCTGCTGCCCAACTTCATGGTCTCACAGTCACCCAGGTGGTTTTTTTAACCAGAGCCTCTGTTAGGGTTGCAAAAGACTCCCTGTGACTGGGGGACTTGAGCATCTCCTCTATGAAGCAAGACTGAGAAACTTGGGGCTGTTTAGTCTGGAGAAGAGAAGGCTGAGAGGAGATCTGATCAATGTATATAAATATCTGAGAGATGGAGCTCAAGTGCCTGGGGCCAATCTCTTTTGGGTGGTCAGCAGCAATAAGACAAGGAGCAACAGCAACAAACTGGAACATAGAAGGTTTCACCTCAACATGGGGAGAAACTTCTTTACAGTGAGGGTGACAGAGCACTGGAGCAGGCTGCCCAGAGAGGTTGTGGAGTCTCCTTCTCTGGAGACTTTCCAAACCTGTCTGGTAATGCATTGCTGTGTGAACTACCCTAGGAGATCCTGCCTTGGCAGGGAGGTTGGACTCAATGATCTCTGGAGATCCCTTCCACCCTCTAAAGTTCTGTGATTCTGTGACTGGAACAGGCTTCCTAGGGAACTGGTTGAAGTCCCATCCATAGAGGTGTTTAAAGGTCAGAGAGATGTGCTGAGATGTGCTGATGGTTTAGCACTGGCCTTGGTAGTTGGGTAATGGTTGGATTTGATGGTCTTAGAATCATTTCAGTTGGAAAAGACCTTTATGGTTACTTTCAGTGACAGTGGAAACAGCTGGTAAGAATATATGACAGGCAAATGTTTACTTGGATCTCTTCCCAAATCTTCTGGTTTTAAAAACAAACATAAGTTTTGGTTGCTTAGATATTTCACTGAGCATGCAAATGAGATGTGTGGAAATATTTAAATCCTACCTATGCACGTTGTGTCTGCTGACAGAAAGTACACAAGCACAAAACCAGAAAAGAGTGTGTATCAAAACTGGGCACCAAAGCACTTGCTATTTAAAACAAAACCTTGAGACCTAGAGAGGACTTAGGGCTACCTCAGCTGCAGATGTGAGGGAACACTACCTGCTGGTAGTTGAAGATGCAATATCCTGGAAGTGAGCTTGTTGCTTAGAGCCTGAAACTTCAACTACTGACAGGTTTCTTTTGGATGTGGCTGCAGTAACTCTAGGTTAGGGGTAATAGCTCAAGTTTAGGTCTTGTTAGCTCTTGCACTTCCTTTTTTTTTTCAGTGAAAAAAAAAATCTCCAGAGTTGTTAAAATTCTTTGAGGAAGTCACTAACTGCCTCCCAATCACACACTGTGAAACCTGTTTTAAGGATTGCGCAGCTGATAGCTGCAAAAACAGCAGGTGGAAAAGAGAAAGGGCAGAAGCACGAAGCAGCTGGTAATTTTACCATTAAGAAAAGACATATGGAAAGTTAACCCCCTTGTAAAACAGGATGGCCAGTTTATAGATGGAATTCCCAGATGCTGGTGAGCCATCAGAGGCAGAGCTGTCCACAACATCTCCACTGAAGACAATCCAGCATCTCAGGAAATTGCGGGGCAATGCAGGTCTTGTTTCAGCTTCAGCAGCCATTTTAAATATGAAGGGAATATTCATATATCCAGCAGAGGCTTTAGAGAAGCATGAAGGAGGATATTTGGTCTTTGTGCACAAAACTCTGGAGTGCTGACATTTTCCCACTTTGTTCCCACTGTAAGCCTTTACGCTAGAACTAAGATGGATGCACATTTTTAGAGTCATAGAATCACAGAATGGTCACAGTTGGAAGAGATCTTCGAGGATCATCTAGTTCCAAACCCCCTGCCATTGGCAGAGACACCTCACACTAGATAGGTTGCTCAGAGCCCCATCAACCTGGCTTTTAAAACTTCCAGGGATGCAGCTTCTACCACCTCCAGGAAGGCTGAATTTTCACTTGGGGAGTTGCAGGGGCAGACGTAGCAGCTCAGTTGCAGTGTCTCCTTAAAGCAGGTGTAGGCTTGCTGGAAATGAGTCAGAACTAGCTTCTTGTCTGGTGTATCAGAGTCAGCAGATTCAAGCAACAGCTGGCTTGAGTCAGGGCCGGCAGATCCAGTGCTGTTGTGCAGTGGATGTTGTGAGCCCTCCTTTCTGACCACATGGTGAACTTGCTGCCCACCAAGGCTCCCAGGTCCTTCTTCTTGTCCTTTTACAATGAGAACCAAACTGTTTAGATTTGGACTTGTATCTGGCATCCTCTGAGATGAGATTTTTTCTCTCTGTCTGTCCCTCTGGCTTTGCTTGCTTCTCTCTGCCGATGATTTTATAGGCTATGGTAACAATGCTGGCTGGCAGCAGGGCAGAGATGATGTGGTGTTAGCTGGTAACAGCCCTGGGGCTATTGTCTAGTTGTATATGTATATATGTATTTGTGTATGTTTAGTACCTTTTATGTTTAACCTACTTTTCACACGATGTTAGGGATTGGAAGAGATCATCAAGTCCAAGCCCCTACCAGGGCAGGACCATAATCTAGTGCAAGTCACACAGGAATGCAGGTCTTGAAAGTCTCCAGAGAAGAAAACTTTTCTTTACTATTATTTACTTTGTAAACAGTAATTTCATTTTACTAATTACCTTTGGGGGGTAAATCCCAAATTCTAAGTGGTGTAAACCCACCACAAACTGGATGATCTTTAAGGTCCCTTCCAACCCACTCTATGATACTGCAAATACACTACGGATCACCAGTAGTGCAAGCTGTTAGTGTGTCTGTTTCTGTTGTACAGCTTTAAGCCCCTTAAATTTTCCTTCATTGCTTTTATCAATATCCCTTACCACCCCAGATGGATCCTTTGTCCTCTATGGAAATGATTTCTGTCATTTCTGTGTACACCTCCTTCGCTTCAACTCTGATATTTTACCTTGTCCTCCACTACCAAATTCAAAGTTACCTTTATGTTGCTGATGTCCCTGGCAGATGTCTTTGTCTGACCTGAGCACTCTGTAGCACCTGTCAGCTTTCTTTCTCAGTCTTGTCTAAACTCTCAGAAGCTTTAGCATTTTTGTTTGCCAGCAGTTTCACTCCAGTTTGATAGAAGTTCTGCTGCCCAAAAACTTTTCGATGCCCCAATAAAACTTTGCTTTTACTTCTAGTCTTACATGGCACAGTCAAATGTGACATCTCTCTGGCTGTGTTGATGTTTACAATGGGAAGCATTTTAGAGATCTGATTCCTTCATTGTTTTCTGTTTTTCTGTTTGAAATGTAAGTGTAAGCTTCCAGGTAGATGGACATGAAGCAGCTAGGGAAAACAAATGTATCTCCACTTGGACCACTGAGAGATAAATTGTCTGAAAGGGAAGACCAAAAAGTTCTCCATGGGGACAGGAGTGTGCCCTTGTGGCCAAGAAGGCCACTGAAATTCTGGGGTGCATTAAGAAGTGTGTGTCCAGCAGATCGAGGGAGGTTCTCTTCCTCCCCTGTTCTGCCCTGGTGAGGCCCTATCTGGAATATTGAATCCAGTTCTGGGCCCCCCCCAGTTCAGGAGGGACAGGGATCTACTTGAGAGCATCCTATGGCAACCTAGAAGGATGGTGAAGGGCCTGATAAAGAGAGGCTGAGAGCCCTGGGGCTGTTTAGTCTGGAGAAGAAGACTGAGAGGGGACCTAATAAATGTTTATAACTATCTGAGGGCTGGGAAAAAGCCTGCTGCTGACTTTAGAGGACAGACAAGGTACTCAAAGGTGCTGATGCTGACCAAGGGGCAGCCCAAGCAGCAGCTACAGCAGGAATGTCTGCAGCACCTGCAACTACAAACACAAAACTTTGGTATCAGAAAGCTGGACCACTTTAGCTTGCAAAGCAGGGATGAAAATTAACTGCATTGCTCATTTTTGAGGGGTGGTGAGGGCATGCACATGCATATATTTTAGAAAGAAGAGAAAATGTTATTAGCTACAAGAGGAATATTTTACTATTCAAGGTAAACCTTTTTTCACTTGAAGAAGACAGAGATATGGACAGGCAGATACATTCACAGAGACCCACATGTTGTTTTCCTGCAGTGTTCATGTAAATAATTCTCAATCCATGTGCCCCTATGAAATTTGGCTGAAATTAATTTACCTGATGTATTGCATTTCATTCATTCCTCATCGTTTATAATCTAAGTTGAGGGGCCAAGTATGTAATATTTGAGGATCCAAAATCAACACTAGGAAATGGAGAAATCTAATTATCAGAGGATACCAAATATCTGCTGTTGGAAATTTGACAGCCACTTTTTCTCCCACCCAGTCCCTGGACCCAAATGTGCCTTCATATTCCTTTTTGTATTGTGTGTGAGATTTGTTGGAATACAATTTATTTTCTGTTGGCAGAGAAGCTCTTTTGGTCTGCAAGCTTCCACAGCCTTGTTGCTGGTAATGGTTTGAGGCAAGAGATAGAACTTTCATTCTGAAATCTTTGATGGCTTGACCACAGTTCTCTCCTAGTACTAACCCAAAGGCATCGTGCTTTGTGGAGCAGAAGCATCCATGAAATCATGTGAATGCTTTCCAAGAGGGAGGTATAAACTAGAGAAGATTATAGGAAATCTCATGGTCAAGAGTAATGCACCTAATCCATGAAGAATCCTTCGTTATTTACTATTTCATGAGAAGCATCAGTCTGTAGTTCTCCTGAAGTTCATTACTACTTTAAAGCATTTCTTGAAAATATAAACATACCTTGAGAATAATTGTTTAGCTTTTAGTTTTTCATTAAGGATTTGGCCATATGTTTTCTAGCCTGTCTGTTTCATATTTGATACTTCTGTGATGGAAAAAACTAATTGATTCTTCTGTCTCATGAATACAGGCTGCAAATAGATTTGCCCTAGCAGGTTTCTGGTTTATAGGAAGGTTCAGCTCCTTTACCAGAAGTTGGGCTCTGACTTGCTGTTGTGTGAAGTGGGGTGAAAAAATCTTATCTACAGAAAATGCAGTATGTATGAGTCAGGGGACCTAAATAGGCAGTGCTACTTGTTCCAACCTTTTTGCATTTGGCAGGGTGAGCTGTGTATTGTCTTTTACAGCAATCTGTCATTCCGTTGACCCTTATTTTATGGGTTTATGTCAGAGATTTACTTCTTGCATTGTATTACTCTGCACTTGGTATAGCATTACTTGCTCTACAGTGGTCTCTTGTTTCACAGAATCACAGAAACATTCCAGTTGGAAAAGCCTCCCAGGATCATCGAGTCCAACTGATATCCCTACTCTACAAAGTTCACCCTTAGACCATATCTCCAAGCACCGCATCCAAACGGCTTTTTAACACATCCAGAGTTGGTGACTCAACCACCTCCCTGGGCAGCCCATTCCAATGCCTGGCCACTCATCTCTTTCTGTGGAAAAATGTTTCCTAATGTCCAGTCTAAACCTACCCAGTTACAGCTTGAGGCCATTCCCTCTTCCTCTATCACTAATTACCTGTGAGAAGAGACCAGCAGCAGCCTCTCCACAAGGTCCTTTCAGATAGCTGTAGACAGCAATGAGGTCTCCCCACAGCCTCCTCTTTTTCAAAGTAACCAGCCCCAGCTCCTCATAAAATTTATTCTCCAGGCCCTTCAACAGCTTTGTTGCCCTCCTCTGCACTAGCTCCAGCACCTCCACATCTCTCTTGTAATGAGGTGCCCAAAAGTAAAACACAGTAGTTAAGATGTAACCTCACCAAAGCTGAGTACAAGGGGACAATCACCTCCCTCTCCTTGCTGGGCACAGCATTTCTAATACAAAGCCAGGATGCCATTGGCATGCTTTATATACCATTATATTCCCAAACAGTAAATGGAAAGGTTTTGATAGGTTCCTTGTGATTGATCTTTTCTACAATGATCATCTGGTCTATCTACCTGACCACTTTAGGGCTGACCAAAGTTTAAAGCATCTTAAATACACATGCAAGACCTATCTCTTCACACCTAGCTTGCATCAAAATGTTGAGACTGTTTAACTGAACAGAAATAGTCTCAGAGTATCTCTGAGCTGTAGATGTGATACAGCCAAATGCTTTCTTGTATGTCAAATTAGGTATCTCCATAGGAAGCTCCAACCTTACTGATTCTATGCAAGTCAAGTATTGTGCAGAGACCTGGGGAGAGCTCACTTGTACCACAAGGGGTTTCTAATTCCTTGGATTCAAGAAATCTGTTTGAGTGCAGGCAAAGAAAGACTGAGCAGGGGTGTGAAGGGCCTGTAGAAGACAACTACCAGAAGTAAAACAAAGGCAGAGAAGGCTGCCACCACTTTTGAGAAAGGTATTGAGGATGAAAGCCAAAGGAGGAAAAGAGCTGCTGAAGTACAGGGGAAAAGATGGTCAAGAACACAAACCCAGTCAGGACCTCTTTGCAAAAGGACAACCTTACCATAAGCAGGGTAGTAGCAATTGTCCCTTGGAGCATTGGTGAGGAAATCCTGCATGCTCTCTATATATCTGAAGTATCACAGTATCACCAGGGTTGGAAGAGACCTCAAAGCTCATCAAGTCCAACCCATTACCACAGCCCTCAAGACTAGACCATGGCACCAAGTGCCACGTCCAAACGCACCTTGAACACCTCCAGGGACTCTGACTCCACCACCTCCCTGGGCAGCCCATTCCAATAGCCAATGACAGAGTAGCAATAATAGGGAAGAGGAAGCAAGATGCAGAGAGAAAGCAACCCAGACAAGAAAAAAAAATCAAGTATTGTTGCACAGCATATCTTAGTAACCACTCAGAGGCATTAGGCTTTATAAGCATACATTTTTCTTTTTCTTCTGTAGCAACAGAGCCTAAAGACTTGGGAAAAAAACAAAACAAAACAAAACCCAAACTAAAGAACCCTCCTAGCACTATATACTCACACAAAAATTCTGTGTATTCCAACATAGCATAAAGATGCCTTCCAGCAATGCTTAGTAATTCAGTGCTATGAAGAAGAAATTGTTTCTTGCCACAAGTTGGGCGAACAATATCCTGCCTTTTAAATTAACTCCCACGCTTCTCTAATACCAGGAAAGGAAGCAAATGTAGTCTGAGGAGAAGAGATCTTCTGGACTCTGATCCTGTAGGAATGCTCAAAAAGGAATGAGCAGTGGCACTAAATGTGTTATGGACTGGTGGACAATGAGAAAGATTATGCTGTAATTTCATCACTTAGGAATTAGAGAATATCTGTGCTCTCAGTAAAGGCCCCTCTAGATTGACAATTTTACTGCAGCATTGTATAATAATTATATAGGCAATATGAAATCTTGAGCAGCTTGTCTACTTTTCACTATCTCTGTAATCTATTATACTCTCTGTTCTCATAAATGGGTATAAAGAAAATGGTTCTGATTTTTTTTTCCCTTCTTTTTTTAAGACATCACTAAAAATGCTAATTAAACCCATAATGATGGGCCTGGTGAGGATAGGGCATCAAATGCAGCTCAAGGATAAACTGTCACAGTAGGCCAGGGGAAGGCTTGTGTGAATTTAGAGAAGGGCCACTCAGTTCTTCATTGTCATACTTTTAGAAAATCATAGAATCATCTTGGATGCAAAAGACTTTTAAGATCATTGAGTCCAACATTTACTAACTGCCAAGTCTGGTGCTAAACCGTAGAACCATAGTATAGAATCATAGAATGCCTTGAGTGGGAAGAGGTTTTAAAACTCTTTTGTGTGCATCCAGTGTAGCTGAGATCCACAGGATGGCAAATCCCTGCACCTCTCTCACTAGCGAAGCTCCAAGGTCAAGCCCTAACTCTGCAGTAGGATGTGCTCTTCAGCTCAGTGGTTGCAAATGTCTCTGAGATGAGCAATACCTGTCTGTGGGTATTTTTTTCCCCCTGTATTCTTTTTTTAGAAATGCCTGAGCTGTTTCCCTTCGGCAAACCTGCTAAACCACAAGAGAGTGTGAGCAGGACTCTCTTAGAGAGAAGGCTCTCCTGGCCCCATACCCTGTCTTCCAAGTGGCCAAGCATGAACATCTAAAGGAAAGCACATGAGCAGTGCCAAGTCTACTTCTGTCTGGGTGCTGGGGTGCTAATAGGTGTCAATGTCTGGGACCAGCCTCCCCTGGCACTGCCACGCCACCACCTCATACCAAGGGCCCAGGGGATGTGTCTCTGCTCAGTCAGGGATCTCCAGTCCCTGCCTCTGTCATGCTGTAGGTGTGCCTGTGCCTGTCTCCTGGATGGGGCTGGAACCTCCATTTCAGGGAGATTCCCTCTTGGATGGAGCCCTCAGGCCTGCATCAGAGCTTGTGAGGCTGAGCTGAGCATCACACAGCAGAGCTGTGCTCTTCTGTTCCCTGTGCTCACCATGAGTTGAGGAACCATGAGGCTGTTAATTGCCTGAAATGCTGGGGGGTTCCAGCTCCAGAAACACGTGAAAAGACACAAAACACACAGGATACAGGTGGGAACTGGATTTTATTTTATGTTGGTCTGTGCTATTTTATATTATTTTGTCTTATTTTTAAAACCTGTTTCAGAACCAATGATCTAACACTAAAAATGCACCCAAGCAAGGCAGGAGCAGAATTTGCTCCTGCTGCAAATATGCACTGGCCAATAGAGCCCAAGAGACCTAGGATAGAGTGATGCCT
>VWZE01003439.1:0-13836 GCA_013396675.1 Eubucco bourcierii | reverse complement strand
TAACAAAAATCAACAGGGAAAAAGGTGATGAGGTGCAAGCTGTGCAGATTACATTAATTTGGGGCCACAATTTGATATCAGAGCATAGCAGTCCAACTTCTGTTAGGAATTAAACCTGGAGTTGATACTGTCTGAGATTCCCGTGGAACAGCTTTACCTCCTGTGTCCTCACCAGTCCATTTTTCCACTGTAGATTTAGTTCTTCCTTTTGTGGCAGCAGCACAAGCTGCCCCTCATGTCCCCAAGCAGGAACTGGACCAAGATAGTAGGGCAGTGACTTGTTCAGGGCTGTGAGTGCACTTTCTGCCTTAGCAGCTGGTGATGCTTCAAACCTTTCTGCACTTTAGGGCTCCTGGAGGATTTGATTCTTCTTTAGGAAACCTGTAGGAACTTCATAGGATTTATGTGATGGTTCAGGCTTTGAGCCAGCAATGAACCCTTGTGACCAAGAAGGCAAATGATCTCCTGGGGTGCATTCAGAAGACTGTGAGCAGCATTTCAAAGGAGTTTCTCCTCCCTCTTTGTTCTGCACCAGTCAACCCATATCTGGAGTTGTGGGACCAGTTCTGAGCTCCCCAGTTCAAGAGAGACAGGGAACTGCTGGAGAGAGTCCAGTGGAGGCTGCTAAGATGCTGAGGGGCACTGGAGCAGCTCTGTGAAGAGCAATGGCTGAGAGCCCTGAGGCTGTGGAGCCTGCAGAAGAGCAGCCCCAGGGGGGATCTACTCAATGCCCAGCAAGAGATAAAAGACCTGTGGGGGGAAAGAGGCTGAGGCCAGACTCTTGTCAGTGGTGCCCAGTGACAGGACAAGGGACAGTGGGCACAAACTGAAAGCCAGGAGATTCCACCTGAAGAGGAGGAGAAACTTGTTTGGTGTGAGTGTGCTGGAGCCCTGGAGCAGGCTGCCCAGAGAGGTTGTGGAGTCTCCTTCTCTGGAGACATTTCAAATTCTTTTACAGCCCTTGTGCATGGTGATGGTAGGATCCCCTGTTGTATAAACATCTTGGGATTCTGTGCTCCTGGTTTCTTGATTTTTTGCACATTTCTGTTTGGTATTTTAAGGGAAATAAGATGTAAAATCTGCCCCCCAAAAAAAGAAATAAAGTAGTATTAAAAGTAGTACAGAAAACCAAACATCTGTGATTGTTAGAATAAAAAGGATCTGGTTCAGTAAGCCTTTTTTTTTTTTTTTAAGTTCCTTAAACTAATCTTTTAAAGCAGAAATAATTATTTTAAACTAAGCAGTTGTACTTTATATGTCCCTAACCTTTATTTTCAGTGAGATTTTAAAAACTGGGTTTTAGACTGACTTGATTTCATTCTTCAAAGGGCATGAATATTGAAATTACTGATACAACAAAAGCATTTATAGCTCTTTTTCAATTACATCATGTTAATGGCAACTCTCTAAACTATTTCTGAAAGTATCTTGACTCTTTTTTTTTTCATTTTCTCCTCTAGCAATGATAAAAGCTGAAGAAAACAGGTATGTGTGCTAAAGGTGTTTATGACCTGTACTAGTGGGAGGTGTCCCTGCCTATGGCAGGGGGTTGGAACTGGATGATCCTTGAGGTTCCTTCCAGCCTTAGTATTCTATGACTCTATGTGGGATCTACTCCCTGAAGTCTTAAAAATACTGCTTTAATGCCCTATAGTTGCTTTCTTTTATTAAAATCTTAGATGGTCAAGGTTTCTCTTGAAGTGAAATGATTGATTTTCATGGATAAAAGTGTTTTAGTAAAGCATTTCCTTTCTCTGAGCTACAATTGGTTTGGGTCCTGCTGGAAGAGTTCTGCCTGGGGGAGGTCCTCCCTGTGGGTCCTTCTTGACACTTCTAACCAGACTCTACACTTCTGACTTTGTGCTTTATCAACTTTTCTAAACTCCAGGTTTCTCTGAACTATTAAGTTGTCTCACACTTGTATGTGACTGTTGGCATTTGTTTGGTCCTTGCAGCACAAAGCCTGAAGATTCCACTCCGGCTACATCGACTCCAGCTGCAGAAGCCACAAACGCCACCACTGCAGCCGCAACCGAAACTGCCGCGGCTGTCACCACCACCGCTGCTGCTTCTGCAGCCACAGTAGCCCCTGAAGCAGATGCTGCTGCAGCTTCTTCTGTGGTAGAAAATGAAAGTAGTGGCACAGCCACAGCTGAGGAACAGGGACAAGCAGCTTCTGCACCTGCTGGGCAGGAACAGAGTGGAGAAGCTGCAGCCAACGCAACAGATGACTCTTCCAAGCAGGAGGCATCAGGAGAGTGAGTGAAATCACAAAGTGTGTGGCTTTGCAGTCTTGCTTTGCTTCTGGTTTATCTTCAGTTGTAGATGCCCAGATTCTTTGATGGATTTCTTCAGTGAAACATGAACATGAATAAATGGCAGCAGAGAAGAATGAGGAACCTTCTCCCAAAGATCTTAAACCCTGCAGAGAACAACAGTGGCACAAACCTCTCATTAATTTTTGAGAGCTGTTAAGATTTAAAGTAGGTCAGGAGGAAGTTCTTTGCAGGATTTCCAGTTCTTTCCAGTGAGGGGAGTGAGACACTGGAACAAGTGGTCCAGGGAGGTAGTGGATGCCCCGTCCCTGAAGGTGTTCAAGGCCAGGTTGGATGAGGCTTTGAACAATCTGGGCTAGTAGGTGTCCCTGTCCATGACAGGGGGTTGGAACTAGGTGATCTTTGAGGTCCCTTCCAGCCCAACTCATTCTATAATTTTCCCCTATAGCTGTGCAATTAACTACAGTTAGAAGGAAATGCAATAAATTAATTTGCTGTCTTGATCAGTTCTATCAGTTGTGTGGTGTCTGTAAGAAAAAGTCTTCTACAAAATGTTTTATCTTCTGTAATACTACTTTCCTTTGAGTTGAAGCTTGATTCACTCTGGTGATGGTGGTTTGTGACTCTTCTAAAGAGAAAAAAAAATGCTTATATAATGAAATTCTTGATTTTTGTCTCTAGTGCTGCTTCAAAGAAAGAGGATGATGATGCCCAGCCTGTTAAGAAGACCTATACATGGAATACAAAGGAAGAAGCCAAGCAAGCATTTAAAGAGCTGCTGAAAGAAAAGGTATTTCAGTCAACTTAATTCTTTATTGAGCTATAAAATCTCTTATTTGTCAGAAATTTAATGGGTTTAAACTGGCAGAGGGGAGATTTAGACTGGATATTAGGAGGAAGTTCTTTCCAGTGAGGGTGGTGAGACACTGGCACAGGTTGCCCAGGGAGGTTGTGGCTGCTCCCTCCCTGGAGGTGTTGAAGGCCAGGTTGGAGGAGGTCTTGAGTGAGCTGTACTAGTGGGAGGTGTCCCTGCCTATGGCAGGGGGTTGGAACTGGATGATCCTTGAGGTCCCTTCCAACCTTACCATTCTATGATTCTGTGAAAATTAACAGGTGGTCCAACCCTCTGGTTATCTTTGTGGCACTCCTCTGGATGTGCTCCAGCAGGTCCATGTCCTTTTTGTGTTTGAGGGTCCCAGAGCTAGACACAGTCCTCCAGGTCAGATCTCAACAGAACAGAGTGGCACAATCTCCTCTCTCCATCTGCTGGCAACACTACATGCAGCCCAGGATGCCTTCTGGGCTGAAAGTGCCCATTTCTGGCTCATGCCCAGCTTCTCATCCACCAGCACTCCCCAAGTCCTCCTCTGCAGGGCTGTTCTCAGTCTCTTCATCCCCCAGCCTGGATTGCTGTTGAGGATTTTCCTGCCCTAGCTGCAGGATCTTGCATTTTGCCTTATTGAACCTCATGAGGTTCTCCTCAGCTCACCTCTCCAGCCTGTTCAGGTCCCTTTGTATGGTTTCCATCCTTCAGTCTTATCAGCTACACCACTCAGGTTGATGTCATCAGCTAACTTCATAGAATCAGTCAGGGTTGGAAGGGACCACAAGGATCATGCAGTTCCAGCCCCCCTGCCGTGGGCAGGGACACCCTACCCTAGATCAGGCTGGCCAGAGCCTCATCCAGCCTGGCCTTAAACACCTCCAGGCATGAGACCTCAACCACCTCCCTGGGCCACCCCTTCCAGGCTCTCACCACCGTCATGGTGAAGAACTTCCTCCTCACCTCCAGTCTGAATCTCCCCACCTTCAGCTTTGCTCCATTTCCCCTAGTCCTGTCATTCCCTGATAGCCTAAAAAGTCCATCCCCAGCCTTTTTATAGGCCCCCTTCAGGTACTGGAGGATACTGAGGGTGCTCTCGGTCTGTGTGAGTCATTGCTGAAGACACTCAACAGCACTGGTCCCAGTACAGACCTTTGAAGGACACCACTGGTCACCCACCTGCATCTGGACATTGAGCTGATCGTTCAACCAGTCCCTTATCCAGTGGACAGTCCACACATCAAATCCATATCTGTCCAGCTTAGAGAGAATGATGTGGGGGACTGTGTCAAAGGCTTTGCAGAAGCCCAGATAGATGACATCTCTTGACTTTCCCTTGTCCACTGGTGGAGTCACACCACTGTAGAAAGCCACTAGGTTGATTAGGCAGAGCTTGCCTGTGGTGAAGCTTCCATAAGTCAGATTTAAAGACACATTTCTATGTCCCTCTGAGATAGTACTTCTCTAATTGTATTTAATTCTGGTGGGAGTTGTGATTGCCAATGTTTTTATCTGACAGATGAAAAGTGTTGCCTGAGCCCCCAGTTTTCTCCCTTTGTTTTAAAGATGGAATAAAATGAGCCTGGCTTTGTTTTTGGTTTTTTTTTTCTTCCCCTCAGAGTATTTGAGGTCTGTTTGTGTTTTGCCTAATGAGTAGTTCTAGAAGTGACAAACTCCCAGGAGAATTTATTGTGGAGGTGACAGCAACCCCCAAACCACCTGGTTTGGTTTGCCATGTAGGCTGTTAATAACAGTTAAACCAAAGAACAGTGACAGAGAATGTTGTCTGAACCTCCACGGGGAAGCTTTTTCTTTTCCTAAGGGCTCTTTTTGAAGTCATTACTTGGTTCCAAAGCTAATTAATCAATGATCTTATGTGTTCACAGCGAGTACCATCCAATGCTTCATGGGAGCAAGCAATGAAAATGATCATTAATGATCCCAGATACAGGTAATGCTTGATTCAGTCTTCTTTCAATTCTACACAAGCACCACTCAAGCTACTTTCATGTTCCTGACTGTAACTTTGCACAGCTGTTTGTGCATTTCTGACCATCTACTGCTGCCAGGGACCTTTGTTCCTTTCCCACATAAAAAAAGTGCAACCTCCAGGCTTACATTTTTCATCTGGAAAGGAGGTGGCAGCTGTTGGTTGTATTTGATGTTCTTCAGTTTTCTTTGGGATTAGGAAAACTCAAAACATTTACACTGAGCTGAAGACTTCATTAGGTTACTTCTTAAACAGGTGACAGAAAAATGGTTGAGATCTGTGATAAAATATGATTAAAATATTATTACCATGTGAAATGCAGCCTGAAAGCATGATGTTAGCTCATATTTTATTATTAAATACTTATTTCTACTGCTTTTTTTAATGATTACCATTAATCCTGAGGGAGAAACAGGATGGTGACTGGGCCACTTAGGTGATTTTTTTTTTTGCCTACTGCTTGAATGATTAAAGTCTGTTGAATTTTAACCTTCTGGTTTTGGTTTGTTGGTTTGTTTTTTTTTTTTCATTCTCTTTTAGTGTAACTGATGTTGTTTTCTTGTTTTCTTTACTGTGAAGTGCTTTGGCTAAATTAAGTGAAAAAAAGCAAGCTTTTAATGCTTACAAAGTTCAGACAGAAAAAGAAGAGAAGGAAGAAGCAAGATCAAAATACAAAGAAGCTAAAGAGTCCTTCCAGCGTTTCCTTGAAAACCATGAGAAGATGACCTCCACAACAAGATACAAGTAAGGCCAACATTAAATGAAGTTTCAGATTTCACTATCTTGCCAAGTCTGGTTTCTGAGAACTGACCTGCTCTTCATCAATGCCAAACTTCTCATGTGCTCAGCCTGGAAAAAAAATTGTAGCTAAAATTTGTATAGGAACAGGAATGTCCTCGTTCGTGTAGACCCAGGTGAAACCAGCTCAAGTGGGTTATCATACACTGAACTTTTCATAACTATAAATGAAGGAACACATCAGCTTTAATTTGGTTTTAGAAAGTTATCACAGAAAAAAAGAAATCTCAGTCTCAGAATGATGGGAATCAGACCTCTGGAAATCATCCTCTGTCCATCATCCTCCACCCACAGCAGTTTGCCCATCATTCAATGCCCAACTGGGATTGGAAGCTCTCCACAGAAGCAGACTCCACAGCCTCTCTGGGCAGCCTGCTCCAGGCCTCCAACACATTTACACCAAACAAGTTTCTCCTCTGCTTCAGGTGGAACCTCCTGACTTCAAGTTTGTGTCCACTGCCCCTTGGCCTGTCCCTGGGCACCACTGACAAAAGTCTACCCCAGCCTCTTGCCCCTCACAGGTCCTTTAGCTCTTGCTGAGCATTGCTCAGATCCCCTCAGGGGTTGCTCTTTTGCAGGCTCAGCAGCCCCAGGGCTCTCAACCGTTCCTCCTCACAGAGATGCTCCAGGCCCCTCAGCATCTTTGTAACCTCCACTGGACTCTCTCCAGCAGTTCCCTGTCTCTCTGGAACTGGGGAGCAGGAGCTGAGAGCTGGATCCAGTATTCCAGATGTAGCCTGACCGGGGCAGAGGTGAGGGGGAGGAGGTGAACCTTCTTTGCCCTGCTGACCACACTGTTTGTGCACTCCATGAGACCAAAGGGCACATTACTGGCTCCTGGGAAACTTGTTCACCAGCACTGCCAGGTCCTTCTCTGTGGAGCTGCTTTCCAGCAAGTCACCCCTTAGCTGTAGTGGTGCAGGGGTTCTTCCTCCCCAGGCGCAGGTACCTTTTCCCAAGAAATAAGATTTGGGAGATGTGATACAAACACATGATTAATTACCAGGAGTTCATTCATGTTGTTGTAATGCAGTGGGACAGTTTGTGTTCACCAACCAATGGTTGGTTCCTTTTCCTTTGTTCTCTCCAGAAAAGCTGAGCAGATGTTTGGGGAGATGGAAGTCTGGAATGCGATATCGGAGCGTGATCGCCTCGAGATCTATGAAGATGTTTTGTTTTTTCTGTCTAAGAAGGAGAAGGTAACTTTCTTTCAGACTTGTCTCTTCAGGGAATATCTGTGCAGTGATTTACACCTCTGTGTAAAAAGATCTTTTAAGCAGTCTTGACTGTTCAGGGACAGTCAAATAGGTAACAGCAGGAATTGCATCTGGAGGAAGGGAGTGGAGTACCAAGTGAGAAGGTTACTGCAGTAATGTGTCCCGTAGTGTTTGGAAGGCACAACTCAGTTTAGCTTCTCTCCCAAGAGAGAGGGGGGAAAAAAAGAACAGAAGGTGGACAAGATCTATCAGTTACAGAAGGGAAACTCCTGTTACACAAGATGTGATGGGGAAAAAGAGACGAGGAATAAGAGCTCTGATTCACAGGGATGCAGCACTGAGTGTTTGCTGAAGGTACAGACAGCTTCCTGACTGTACCTCTGAAGGATCAGCTCCATTTTTGAGCTGTTGCCATACATCAAGGAGATAATAGGAGCTTGAAGCTTCAGAAGGGCAGATTTGGACTGGAGATTAGGAAGGAATTCTCTCCAGTGAGGGTGGTGAGACACTTGAACAGATTGCCCAGGCTGGTGTTGGATGCCCCCTCCCTGGAGGTGTTCAAAGCCAGATGGGATGAGGCCTTCAGCAAACTGGGTTAGTTGAAGGTGTCCCTGCCCATGACAGAGGGGTTGGAAGTGGATGATCTTTGTGGTCCCTTCTGACTCAAACTATTCTATGAGTATGAGTGAATAGTCCTGAAATGGTCCATTTCTGGATGCAAGTGCTAATAGTGTGTAAAAATTGCATCTAGGTCCAGATTAGGTCAAGTTACATGGAAATGAAAGCTCCATTCTGTGTTTTCTTGGGGAAGAAACTTTAGAGCTTAAGTGTTTTTATCTATGCAACCTCAAATTTAAAAGCAAAGAAGATAAATAAATGAATTTTCCCCTCAGGAACAAGCCAAACAGTTACGAAAGAGGAATTGGGAAGCTTTGAAGAACATATTAGACAACATGGCCAATGTCACTTACTGTACCACTTGGTCTGAGGCCCAGCAGTATCTGATGGACAATCCTACCTTTGCAGAAGATGAAGAACTGCAGAGTATGTAAAAAACCCAGAACAAACCAACAAAACCAATCTGTGTGATTCTTTTGAGGGAAGACAGTGGATTTGTCTTCAGCAGCAAGGACTCTTTGCTGCAAGAATGAGCAACCATTTTAACAGGCTGCCCAGCGAGGTGGTGGAGTCCCCATCCCTGGAGGTGTTCCAGAAACATGTGGCCATGGACATGGTTTAATGGCCATGGTGATGTTGGGTTGATGGTTGGACTCAAGGTCTTTGCCAACCCAGACAATTCTGTGACTCCTGTCTGAGTATGGCTTGCTCCTGCCCAGTCCATTGCTGCTCTGCCAGCTTGTATGAAGTACCTTATCTTATTTGGTTCTTGTGAAGCTGATGTGCGTTTCCTAAATCATTGCTAATTAATCTTAATGAGTAAAGTGTTCTTTAACAATTAATAGGTTGCAAATATCTCAACCACCTTCTGCTAGAACAAGTGAGATCCTGCTGCTTTCCTAGGAACTGTCAGCTACTGAAGGTCCTCTCTGTTCTTGGCTGTGTTTAAGAGACTTGGGAGGGGAGGCCACAGAACTGATTTGGGTTGGAAAAGACCTCTCAGATTATGGAGTCCAACTGTTAAACCATGTCCTGAAGTGCAATGTCCAGATACTTCTTGAGGCCTCGCCCACATTGCTTATCACAAAAGCTTCAGAGGTCTAAATTGGAGATAAATTATCCAGCCTGTGGGGAGGCTTTTGTTTTGCTGCTGTGCATATCTCAATGCCTAGTGGAGTTTCCAGTCACATCATCAATTCCCAACTGTTATCTTCTAGTAAGAAACTCTGAGTGAGACTCTCTAATTTTTATTCTTCCCTCTGTGTTGCTAGACATGGATAAGGAGGATGCACTGATTTGTTTTGAGGAACACATCAGGGCATTGGAAAAAGAAGAAGAAGAAGAAAAGCAGAAAAGTTTGCTTAGGGAAAGGCGGCGGCAGCGAAAAAACAGGGAATCTTTTCAGGTTGGTGGCCTTTTTCTGTCCTAGATGTGTCATGTCAGTGAATACTTGATGTGGTTTCCCTCAGGGTAAGCTCATGGGTGTGTGAAATGCATCACTTCCCAACCTTGTAGTGTTTTGCCTGCTCTATAATGCTAGAAAGCTGAGAGAGGTAAGTAAAAGGAAACAGATTTGAATGGAATTTGAATGAAAAAGAGCTGGAATGTTGGACATGATAGAGGGAAGTGAGAAGAAGTGACGTAAAAATGACTCTTCAATCATATTTTAAGAAAACCTGAATTCCTGTGATCAAAAACCTTGAGGAGGACATATTTAGGCTGGATATTAGGAAGAAATTCTTTACAGTGAGGGTGGTGAGACGCTGGAACAGGTTGTGGATGACCCCTCCTTGGATGAAACCTTGAGCAACCTGGGCTAGTGGGAGGTGTCCCTGCCCAAGGCAGGGGGGTGGAAACTGGATGATCATAGAATGGTAATGTTGGAAGGAACCTCAAGAATCATCCAGTTCCAACCCCCTGCCATAGGCAGGGACACTTCCCACTAGTACAGGGCACTCAAAGCCTCATCCAGCCTGGCCTTGAACACCTCCAGGGAGGGAGCAGCCGCAACCTCCCTGGGCAACCTGTGCCAGTGTCTCACCACCCTCACTGGAAAGAACTTCCTCCTAACATCCAGTCTAAATCTTCCCTCTGCCAGTTCAAAGCCATTGCCCCTTGTCCTGGCATTGCAAGACCTTGTCAATAGTCCCTCCCCAACCTTCCTGTAGCCCCCTTCAGATACTGGAAGGCTACTCTAAGGTCTCCTGGAAGCCTTCTCTTCTGCAGGCTGCAGAGCCCCAACTCTCTCAGCCTGTCCTCAGAGCAGAGCTGCTGCAGCCCTCTCAGCATCTTGGTGGCCTCCTCTGTACCCACTCACTTCCATGTCCTTCCTGTGCTGGGGGCTCCAGAACTGTACGCAGGACTCCAGATGGGGTCTGAGGAGAGCAGATCTTGAAGGTCCCTTCCAATCCAGCCCAAACCATTCCATGAATCTCTGAAGGCAAATGCAATTGGAATGTTGGATGTGGTGCAGAGTGAAGCAGGGAGAAATGACGGTGGGAAAATGATTTTTTTTTTTCCAATCATACCTTTAACAAAGGTATAATTCCTGTTGGCTGGAATGTGGGTAACTGCTTCTGTAAGGGTGTGATGAGTGACTGCAATCTTAGCCTTTCACTTCTCTTTTGCAGCTGTTTTTAGACGAACTACACGAGCATGGCCAACTACATTCCATGTCCTCTTGGATGGAGTTGTACCCAACCATCAGCTCTGACATCAGATTCACCAACATGCTGGGTCAGCCTGGTAAGAATCCTGTCTCTTCCAACCCAAGGCTTGGATTTGGGGCAGAACAGAGCAGGGTTTTCTTTGTATATTTTCTTTTCTGTCTGGAAAAAAAAGTGCAGCTCTTTTATTAGAGCTAGCTTTTGACTTATCTAGTTTTTCCATCAGGATCCACAGCACTTGATCTTTTCAAGTTCTATGTTGAAGATTTGAAAGCACGTTACCACGACGAGAAGAAGATAATCAAAGACATCTTGAAGGTAAGAGTGGAGGAAAATGCTCTGTTAGATGGGTTCTTCAGTCAACTCTTTGCTGCTGGCTGATGAGATTTCACCTTGTGTTAGTGTGCCATTAGCACAGAAGTCAGGCTTTTTCCCTGTGTTTCCCTGCAGGACAAAGGATTTGTGGTTGAGGTGAATACTTCTTTTGAAGATTTCGTTACTGTCATCAGCTCGACCAAAAGAGCTACAACTTTAGATGCAGGAAACATCAAGCTGGCTTTCAACAGTGTAAGTATGAAGGGATCATAGTATCATAGAATGGTAAGGTTGGAAGGGACCTCAAGGATCATCCAGTTCCAACCCCCTGCCATAGGCAGGGACACCTCCCACTAGTACAGCTCACTCAAGGCCTCATCCAACCTGACCTTCAACACCTCCAGGGAGGGAGTAGCCACAACCTCCCTGGGCAACCTGTGCCAGTGTCTCACCACCCTCACTGCAAACAACTTCCTCCTAACATCCAGTCTCAATCTCCCCTCTGCCGGTTCAAACCCATTCCCCCTTGTCCTGGCATTACAAGACCTTGTAAATAATCCCTCCCCAGCCTTCCTGTAGCCCCCTTCAGATCCTGGAAGGCTACTCTAAGGTCTCCTGGAAGCCTTCTTTTCTCCAGTGTTCCATACCTTACAGGATATGAGGAGAGACTGAGGAGCTCAGGCTCTGTAACTTGGAGAGGAGGAGCCTGAGAGGTGACCTCCTTCATGTTTACAAAGATGTGAAGGATGAGTGTGAGGAGGCTGGGGAACAGGCTCTGCTGGGTGATGCCCACTGACAGGACAAGGCAGTGGGTCGAAACTGAGGCATAGGAAGTTCCTTAGAAACATGAGGAACTGTGAGGGTGAAAGGTGGCAGATGTGTTCTCAAAAGACAAAAGCTTTCATACCATCCTACAATGGTGGGAGTTCGAAGGGAGTTCCAGGGATCAAGTCTAACCCTCCCTGCCAAAACAGGATCATAGAGTCATAGAATGGTAAGGTTGGAAGGGACTTCAAGGATGATCTAGTTCCAACCCCCTGCCATAGGCAGGGACACCTCCCACTAGTACAGGTCACTCAAGGATCACCTGTCACAGCCTCACAGGTCACAGAAGTGCACCCAGGTGGATTTTGAAAGCCTCCAGAGAAGGAGACTCCACAACTTCTCTGGGTTCCTTTGCTTTCAACATGAGGAACTCAGTGGTAGAAATTTAGTAATGCTTGGCATGATGCATTAACTAGATTCTGCTTGGGACCCAGCACTTGCATGCTTAACCCAGTCTAATGGAAGGTGTCCATGCCTCGTGGGGCAGAGGGGTTGGAACTTAGATGATCTTGAAGGTCCCTTCCAACTCAAACCAGTCTCTGAAATACGAATGCAGCCCAGACAGCCAACCGAGTCCTAGGCTGCATCAAGAGCAGCGTGGCCAGCAGGGCAAGGGAGGTGATTCTGCCACTTTACTCTGCTCTTGTCAGACNTACAGGAAGGCTGGGGAAGGATTATTTACAAGGTCCTGCAATGACAGGACAAGGGGCAATGGGTTTAAACTGGCAGAGGGGAGATTTAGACTAGATGTTAGGAGGAAGTTCTTTCCAGTGAGGGTGGTGAGGCACTGGAACAGGTTGCCCAGGGAGGTTGTGGATGCTCCCTCCCTGGATGTGTTGAAGGCCAGATTGGATGAGGCCTTGAGTGAGCTGTGCTAGTGGGAGGTGTCCCTGCCTATGGCAGGGGGTTGGAACTAGATGATCCTTGAGGTCCCTTCCAACCTTACCATTCTATGATTCTATGATTCTATGAATAATTGCTTCATTTTACTGTATGCCTAAGTGACTGATGAAAAACTCTAGAGGTAACCTGTCTTTGGGCTCCCCAAAAGTTGTTTTAAACAGAACTGTCATTTAGAAGGTGTCAAAATAGAGTGATCTTAATAATCTGTGTTTGCTGCAGCTGCTAGAAAAGGCAGAAGCCCGTGAAAGAGAGAGGGAAAAGGAAGAAGCTCGCAAAATGAAGCGGAAAGAGTCTGCCTTCAAGAGTATGCTGAAGCAAGCTACTCCTCCAATCGAGTTGGATGCTGTCTGGGAAGATGTAGGTGTCATCATTTCACTATGGGAGGATTTCCAAATGGAGTTGAATGCTCTTAGAAGTAAACCTGAAGCCTCTAAGCCCTTAGTGGTTCTGTTTGGATAACTTAGAGCCTTAAAAAAGAGTCATCCTGCCTCTTCTTCAGTGAAATTTGATGTCAGGAACTCGGTTCTTTTGTTAGAACAATTTAAACCACACTCAGCAGCAGCCAAACTTGGGCCACCCCCCCAAGTAGCAGCCCAACTTCAACTTAATTGACCCCTGCCCAACTTTGAGCTACCCTCAGCCCCAAAAAACTAATCACAAAAAGCCCCCAGACTTAATTTAAATGCTTAGTTCAAATTCTATATGGTTGGTTAAAAGAAACCTCTAAGAACCTTCCCTCTCAAAGTGCTTTTGGCCTAAAACCACAGGAAACCAGAGTCAAAACCATTCTGATTCTGGATGTCTCCACCTGGTAACACTTATGTTCTAGTTGTGAGGCTGACATTAAAGTTCAGCCTTGTAACAGTAAAATGACTTTGCCAACTGATAAAATAATTTATTTTTCCTTCTTGTTTTCATTTCTGGATGACTCTCTTTCATAGCCATATTTCATTGCTCCTTTTCTTTCAGATCAGGGATAGGTTTGTGAAAGAACCAGCATTTGAAGACATCACTTTGGAGTCAGAAAGAAAAAGAATATTTAAAGATTTCATGCATGTACTAGAGGTAAATCATTACTTTCATTTTCTCCTGATTGAAAAATACCCTCCCAAAAAATCTTTTTATTATAGGATCTTAAATTATGAGGGAAGGAAGAGGGTTTCAACAGCCTACTGATTTGTGTTATAATGGCCTTTGTTAGCTGCAAGTCATCAAAATCTTGAAAGGAAGGGTCGGACGAAACAAGTCAAGAGTTATTTGATGCCATTTCATTTAGAATTGTTCTCTTAGCTGCTTCCTTCTAAGGTTTTTTAAGTTAACATCAACATTTCTTGAATTATTTCAAGAGATATTTGACCTCGATTTTGAGGGAGCTCTGGGTGGGGCCTCAATTTTGAGGGAATTT
>VWZE01003438.1:51031-86435 GCA_013396675.1 Eubucco bourcierii | reverse complement strand
CCTTGCTGCCCACCAGCACTCCAAGGGCTTTCTCCACAGAGCTGCTTCACCAGCAGGGCAGCCCCAACCTGTAAGTATAGAAAGTTAAAACTGTAAGAAGTCCCAAGATCAAAACAAAGCCACCTGCTGCAGATCACGTTAATAAAGAGTAACAGAAAGAGTGAAGAGCAGGGGTTTGGTGGTTTTATTTGCTCAAGTGCCCAACCATCCTCGTGGCTCTCTGCTGGACTCTCTCCAGCAGGTCCCTGCCTCACTTGAACTGGGGAGCCCAAACCTGGACACAGTATTGCAGGAGTGGTCTCACTAGGACAGAGCAGAGGGGGAGAAGAACCTCCCCAGACTTGCTGCCCACACTTTTAACCTATCACTCTATGTTCTTTATAAGGTAGTAACAGTGCTGGTTTGTTTGTTTTTCTTTAAAGAGAGATGAAACCCTAAAAAGCAGAGGACCAGAAAAGGCCTTCCCATGCCGTGCCAGGGAACCCTTTCTGCTAACACAAATGGACTTCAGCTTGATAAACTTCACTGCCACGAGAATCAATGGAATTAATGAGTTGTCAACTCTGCCACGAGGCTAGGACAAACCTCTAGTTTATTTTCCAGTCCCAAGAAGTGGAAAATCAAACTTCTACAACAAGAGAGCTTTGTGGTCCCTTTCCTGGCTGGTAAATGAGGCATTTATCCACAGGACAGCTCTACAAAGCTGGAGAATGGCATTTACTCAAAATCAGTCCCCAGGAAAGGGCTTTAGGGCACTTTGCCAGCTTGTGTGGGGATCTCTGTGTGCTGCTGTCGTGCAGGTACCATTCTTAAGAGTTGTATTTACCCAGACAGACGTGAAACTTGTGCTGGTTTCAGCACAGGCTGATTATGTATTCAGGCTAGATTTTCAGATACCAAAAGCTGCAGGCTAGGAAACCAGGAGAGTACAAAAACCAACTTCTCTGTTGAAAGTCACTGTTATTCTTCTCAGCTGCATCATCAATTTCACATTTTAGACTTGCTTTTTAAAGTGATGCTGTGAAAATAAATTTCCACCAGTAGGTGACTGAGAGCAATTTATTCATCCTGTTGTAGTTGTGCTAAGTTTTGTCGCAGGTAAAGAGCCCAGCACAGAGCCCCAGCAATGCTGAAGGCAGTGGAAGCTCTTCCTTAGGAGAAGAGCCTGAGGGAGCTGGGGCTGTGCTGCTGGGAGAGGAGGAGCCTGAGAGGTGACCTCAGCAATGATTATGAAGATGGAAAGGTGAATGCCAGGAGGTTGGAGCCAGACTCTGCTGGGTGATACCCAGTATCAGCACAAGGGGCAATAGGTGGGAGTTGAGACATAGGAAGTTCCACGGAAACATGAAGAGGATTTTTTTTCCCTGTGAGGGTGACAGAAGCCTGACACAGGCTGCCCTGGGAGGTTGTGGAATCTCCCTCTCTGGAGCTATTCAAGACCTGCCTGAATGTGGTCCTGTGTGATCTGCTGTAGGTGCTGCTGCTCTGGCAGGTGGGTTGGACTGGCTGAGCTTTGTATGTCACTTCCAGCCCCTGACATTGTGATTCAAACACATGCACACACTATGCTGCAAATATGTTCCTGTTCTGCCCTGACTGGTTGCTAGACTACTGTAGCAAAACTATGGCAGGACAATCTCATGTGTCCTGATTTATCAGAGAAGCTCAGTGCAGCTTCTGTTCCTGCTGCAAACATCCTATGTGACCTTAGGGATCTCATTTACTCCATCCAAGCTGCAGTTCTCTGTGAGACTGCACAGAGCATTCCACACTGACAGCCGAAGGCTGTAGTCACTTCAGTACTTCAGTATATGACTAATATGAGGCCCTTTTCCTACCTGGATGCTTCTGTCATTCTGTTAAATCTGATGAGGAGCAACTGAGGGAGCTGGAGATGGTTAGTGTGAAACAGAGGAGGTTGAGGGCAGACCTCATGGCTGTCTGCAGCTACCTGAAGGGACACTGTGGAGAGGCTGCTGCTGGTCTCTTCTCACAAGTAATTGGAGACAGAACAAGGGGAACGGCCTCAAGCTGAGGATGGGTAGGTTTAGACTGGACATTAGGAAGAAGTTTTTCATGGAGAGAGTGGTCAGGGACTGGAATGAGCTGCCCAGGGAGCAGGTGGAGTCCCCGACTCTGGCTGTGTTTAAGGGTGGTTTGCATGTGGTGCTTGGGGCTATGGTTGAACGTGAATCTTGTAGAGTAGGGTTCTAGGTTGGACTTGGTGATTCTGAGGGTCACAGTATCACAGAAACATGTAGATTGGTAAAAGCCTCTTAGGATTCTATGATTGTAAAAGTTCTCCTCTGCTAATGGGCAGCCCTACAGCGTGGATCTTGGAACAGAGAGGTGGTTCTCTTCATTCCAGTTTCTCTGTTTCCCCCTATCCTGTCATCCTGAGTTGGGGAGGGGTTTGTATCACAGGCTCACAGGATGTTAAAAGGCTTGGAAGGGACCTCTGGAGTGCTTTATTGCTGCTCTGTTACCAGAACTGCACTCACACTGAAGCTCAGGCAGAAAGCAGCCATGTGGGTGTGTTTGGGTTGTGTTTCAGACCATGGACTACTTAAGCAAGGACTGGAATCTACCTCCTGCTGTTCTGCAAGCTCAACTCTTTTCCTCCAAAGCTGGGGGTAGCAACAGAAGCTGCACCTCCAGTTTTTCCTGGATGTCTGAAATTTCTGACTACATTAAAAGAAAGTCCACCTAAATATCCATCATCCACTTGCATTTTCAAGTACATGACTAAGTAACCAATTTCAGACTTACTCCGTTCCAATGCTCCACTCCAGCCTAAATCCCAAGAACATGCCAGTAATTATTACTTCAGTTTCACCCTAACACCTCAGCTATGAGCAAAGAAATATCAATCCTTAGCAAAGAAATATCAATCTTTAGTTTAAGCTGCTGGAGGGTCTTTTAATCCAAGTGTAGTATGCTTTTATAGACAACCTCATAGGATGTTAGGGGTTGGAAGGGACCTCTGGAGAGCTTCCAGAGAGCTCCAACCCCTCCTGCCACAGCAGGAGCAGAGAATCCAACACAGGTCACACAGGAACACATGCAGACAGGGCTGGAAAGGCTCCAGAGGAGACTCCACAACTTCTCTGGGCAGCCTGTGCCATGACTCTCTCACCCTTACAGGCAAGAAGTTCTTTCTCATGCTGAGGTGAAACTTTCTGTGCTGTATTTTATAGCCATTGCCCCTTGTCCTATGCCAGGGCACAACTGCAAAGACCTTTTCCCTTCTCTTGGCCCCCAGCCCTCATCTATTTATAAACATTGCTCAGAGCCCCTCTCAGTCTTCTCTTCACCAGACCTAACAGCCCCAAGTCCCTCAGCCTCTTCTCATAGGGCAGTGCTCCAGCCCCTTCATCATCTTCATAGCCCTCCCTTGGACTCTCTTGTGTCCCTCCTGAACTGGGGAGCCCAGAACTGGATGCAATATTTCAGGTGAGGCCTCATTAGGGAAGAGTAGAGTGGGAGGAGAACCTCCCTGGATCTCCTCTTAATGCCCTCCAGGATGCCATATGCCTGTGGATGCACTGGCCCGGTGGCTCAGCTCTCCCACTACAGCCCCACCAAGCTCTCAGTGCAGACAGAGGTTGCTTCTCCTAAGGTCAAACGAAATGAAAACCTGCCCGTGTGTAACCATGGCACTTGGATAAGTACAGAAGGCACTGCAATCAGGCTCCTGAAGGTAGCCAACAATAAACACCAACACACAGGCAATGTGTTTGTGAGGGCCACAAATGGCTTTAAAAGACAAATCCTTCATAAAAAGTTGGAAGTCACCGACCACGACTTTGTCTTAAACTGAGCCAAACTCTTTGTGTTCCTCCTCATCACATCTCCCCCACCCAACTGAGGGTAAAGCTCTGTACTCACCATGTCTCAGATGTGGTGAAGTCTGCAGCTACTCAGCCCCAGCCAGAAGTCACAGCAGAAGTAGACTGAAAATGTGAAACAAGATGAAATTACAACGGGGGCAAAAATTGTGCCAAGGGTTCTGCCTCTGATACGCTCCTTGTCCCTGTGTCTGGGCTAAGGATGGTGAGTTTCAAAGGGAAAGGCACAGCTGCTATGAAATCAAATTAGATTAAACCCCAAAGAAAGGACATATGAGGCTCAGAGCTGACAGATTATAGATGTTTCTGTTCCATTTCCCATGCGGGATGCTGTATTCCCTGAATGCAAACAACTGAGGCGGACCACATGGAGGCCCCATAGGTATATGCATTGTTTCTCTTCTTCATTTTTTGATGTTTTTCTCCTCAGTTTCATCTGTGATATAGGAACTAATGTTTTGAGAAGCCAAGATTTGCCACTGAACATCTATATATTTGCTGGCCAGATCCTAAACAAACCAGTATATATTCCCCCAGCTTCATATTTAAGAGTGATTGAGGATGTGTTGTTATTCATTGGTCCATTTGGAGGTTGGGGTTTTGTTGTTTGTTTGAGGGTTTTTTGGGTTTTTTTGTTGGTTGGGTGGTGGGGTTTTTTTTTTCCTTTCTTTTTTTTATGCATGTCTGCCTATTTTTATGACACTGTTTTGTTAAAATAAATAATTTTTAAAAAACCAAAAAGAATAAAAAAGGATACCACAGACTCCCAGCTATAAATCATCTGCTACCATTTACATATACAGAGCATAGCTGCAAATATGCCTTCCTTTCCCCTCTGGATTGCAGGTTTTATCTTCATTCTGAATTCAAGACATAACCTGACCTTTATTTTCTTAGTCTGCTGTGACCCCAGGGACAGAACCAATAGGGTTGGGTTTTTTTCCCCATGAAAGTAAGTTGAGCTGGATACAGCAGCTGGATGGTTTGTATAAATGAAGTGAGAACACACAGCTCTCAGTCAGGATCATTTACACAGAAGGATTCAAGTTGTAGAAGCCCCTCAGGGTCACCAAGCCCAACCCATAACCCTACTCTACAAGGTGCACTCTAAGCCATAGCCCCAAGCACCACAGACAAACCACATCCAGGCTTGGGGACTCCACCACCTCCCTGGGCAGCACATTCCAATGCCTGACCAATCTTGCCAGGAAAAAAAAATTTCTAATGCCCAGACTAAACCTACTCAGTAGCAGCTTGAGGCTGTTCCCTCTTGTTCTGTCATTAATTACCTGTGAGGAGAAACCAGCACCAAGCTATCCACAACCTCCTTTCAGGTAGCTGTAGACAGCAATGTGGTCTGCCCTCAGCCTCCTCCATTTCACACTAACCATCCCCAGCTCCTTCAGTCACTTCCTATCAGATTTATTCTCCAGGTCCTGGATGACTTTGCAAAAGAAAAAAGAAACATGAACAAGAAGTACACTTCACCCACTACTAAAACCAGAACTGCACTAGAGCAAATGAGTGTAATTAACAGAATGGATTACAGATTTAGGAAATGTCCAGATCCTGATCCACCAGATGTGAGTCAATCTGGAAGCTCTCACCAATGCCATGTGAAAAAAAAACAAAAACAAAAAAACCACCAAAACAAAACAAATAAAAAAAAAAACCCAAAAAACAAACCACAAAACCAAACCTGACAGATGCTCATCAGAATCGCTACAACGTTTTCTGGTTAATCCCTAAGCATTTCAAAGCAGATGCTAAATCACTCTGATTTCAACAAGTAGGGGGTGTGTGTGTGTGTTTATAATAGAACAGGATCATGTGGGTGTTTTAGAACAGAAATCATAGATCAGGATCAGGTGGATCATTCTATGATTCTGTGCTCCACAACTTCCCTAGAGGTGTTCAGGAACAGGTTGGATGAGTCCTTGAGTGACCTGTTCTAGTGGGCAGTGTCCCTGCCTATGGCAGGGAGTTGGAACTGGATGAGCTTTGAGGCCACTTCAAACCTAAACCATTCTATGAATTCCATGATTCTAAAATATAATAGTGTAGGAAGAGGATATAACACAGTGTAGCCATCTCCCCCATAGGTGATTAAAAAATGAAGGGCATCAGATTTAAAGGAGAGGCAGTAGAAAAGAAAAAAAGAGGAAAAAAGGGGGAAAAAAGGAAAAGGGGGGGGAAAAGAAGAAAAGAAAAATGAGAAAAATAAAGAGAAAAAAGAGGAAAAGAAAAAGAAGAAAAGAAAAAAGAAAAAAGAAAAAGAAAAAGAAAAAGAAAAGAAAAAAGAAAAAGAAAAGAAAAAAGAAAAAAGAAAAAAGAAAAAAGAAAAAAGAAAAAAGAAAAAAGAAAAAAGAAAAAAGAAAAAGAAAAAGAAGAAAACAAAAATAGAAAAAGAAAAGGAAGAAAATATAAAAGAGAAAAAGAAAAATAAAAAATAAAAAAGAGAAAAATAAAAAATAAAAAACAGAAAAAGAAAAAGAAAAAATAAAAAAGAGAAAAAGAAAAAGAAAAAAAGAAAAAAGGTAAAAAGGTAAAAAGAAAAAAGAAAAAAGAAAAAGAATAAAAGAAAAAAGAAAAAGAAAAAAGAAAAAGAAAAAAAGAAAAAAGAAAAAGAAAAAAGAAAAAAGAAAGAAAAAAGAAAAAGGAAGAAAAAACAAGGAAAAAAGAAAAAACAAAGAAGAAAGAAGAAAAGAAATAAAAAGAAAAAAAGAAGAAAAAAAGGAAGAAAAAAGAAAAAAGTAAAAGATAAAAGAAAAAAGGAAAAAAGAATAAAAGAAAGAAAAAAGAATAAAAGAAAAAAAAAAGACCAAAAAAACCCCAAACAAAAACAAAACACAAAAAAAACCCCCACAACATTTTAGAAGATGTAAATGCCCCAATCCAGAGAACATTTCATTAGCAGCCTTTCAATTATCCAGTTTCTTCCGTCCAGTTTTGTGAACAAAACAAATCAAACCCAACCACTATTGAAGCATTTCAGCTGCTGAAAACTGCTGGCTCAGGAATCTCTCTCCCTTTTTTTTTGTTTGTTATTTTATTTTGTTAGCCTATAAATACATCCACACGATTTCATTAAAGGCAGAATGAAAGTGCACTGGCAGCAGCAGTGGGAAATGGGTTCTCCTGACAAATTGCAGAATGAGCGCTGGGAGTCTTCCACCAGTTTTCCCTAAGGACACATCAGGCTTTGCAATACTTCTCCATGGAGGGGGGTGGGGGAACAAACACAAAACCAAAAAGCAAACCCACAAAACAAACCCAAACCCCAAAGCAGATCACATGAAGAAATGGCTTCCCTCTCAGGGATCTGGAAGCCTATCAAATAGGGTTGTGACTCTGTGCTTTCCAGGAACAGGCATTTGGCACAGCGGAAGGTGGCAATCTCTCTAGAAACCAAAAATGGGTAGAATTCAGGATGAAAAGGGGCTCAGTTTCTGCCTCCTCCCTCAGTTTCTGACTTAACAAGGAGAAAGCCTGGTGGCACAGTTCATGGAAGATACATGAGAGGCATGATCCCATGGTCCACTTCCCTCTCTTGGGGAGAGAGGGAAGCAGAGTGCATGGAGAAGACAAAAGGCCTGGGGACAGCCACTTTGAGGGTCTAACACTTGCCCAGACCTGTTCCTACCAAATAAGGGAAAGCAAGCTCCTGACTTCACCTAAGGTGGTCAGGTTTGGCACAGTGCCATGCTGAGTGGTGAATCTCTGTGGCCACAGGGGCCATTGCATTTGGGTAAAGAGTAAATAGTCTTTTGCCACATGCCTGCTTTTGCTTCTTTTGCTTTTGCTTCTGTTTTTGCTTTTCCTCTTGCTTTTGCTTCTGTTTTTGCTTTTCCCCTTGCTTTTGCTTTTGCTTTTCCCCTTGCTTTTGCTTTTCCCCTTGCTTTTGCTATTGCTTTTCCCCTTGCTTTTCCCCTTGCATTTGCTTTTCCCCTTGCTTTTGCTTTTGCTTTTCCCCTTGCTTTTGCTTTTCCTCTTGCTTTTGCTTTTTGCTTTTGCCTGCAATGCTTTCCAGGACACTGACAGAACCAATGATCTCAGAGGTCTTTTCCAACCTGCTTAATTATGTGATTCTGTGATTCTTTGTGCCTCTGAATCCAGAAAACAGAGGCTGCAGCAATAGCAGCTGAGACTTGCCGGACATCATATCTGAGATCATCTCTGTCGAATCCATTGCGTTTCAGAGGTCTCATTGTGATCAGAATGCTCTTTAACTCCTGACAAACTACCTACACCCATTGCTTCTCCCCACTGCCACCACATCTGAAGGGGAATCAGTCTTGGATATTAAACCATATGGACTGGAGCTATGAGTATACTTTTTACTACCAGCAGAAGGAAATGAGAGGAAAAGAGAGGAAGATCTATTAATTCACAATTCCCTTTGGAGAAATAGCTCCAGCCCCAGACTCCTCCATATATAGTGCTTCAAGGGTTGCCCTCATTAAAGAATATTCCCACTGTAAACAAGGAAGTCTGCATTGCCTCGATACTGGGAAAACACTTTGGGGCTTTGCTTTCATTGAGTTTTTCTTCCCTCTTCTAACTTAAAGCAAAATCCATCCAGACAAACAGCAAACAGAAACAAATCACTCTTCTGCCACATTTCAATCTTTCAATCACCGACTCTTTCAAACCTGCCATATGATTAAACACTACAAAAAAAAAGCCAGGCAGAGCAAAAGTATTGCCCTCACTGGATAGACACAGCTCAAGTGCAGGCTCGTGGAGGAAAACATTTGTACAGTGTTACCTGGGAAAAAAAAATCCACATAGTCATAAAGTAGATGCAGTGGTGGGGAGGGGAGGGCTGCTTTTTGCCCTGCTGGGGTTCAACAGATCTCACCCAGCAAGGAATGTCTTAGTGCCTGACAGCAGGACTGGCAAGAATGTCTCTGTCATTATGGTTGAGATTGGACACTGCACTCCTGTTGGCACATCTTGGGCTTGAACTTGGACTCACAGAACTGTCAGTGCTGGAAGGGGCCTCAAGGATCATCCAGTTCCAGCCCTCCTGCCATGGGCAGGGACACCTCACACTAAAGCAGGTTGCCTACAGCCACGTCCAACCTGGCCTTAAAAACTGCCAAGGATGAGGCTTCCACCATTTCCCTGGGCAACCTATGCCAGGTGTATTCTATCACCATCCTTGTAGTGATAGAACTTCTTGCTAACATCCTATCTAAATCTCCCCTCCTCTAGCTTGGATCCATTCCCTCAAGTCCTATCACTACCTAACACTCTACAAAGTCCCTCCCCAGCTTTCTTGTAGCCCCCTGCAGATACTGAAAGGCCACAATAAGGTCACCTGGGAGCCTTCTCCTCTCCAGACTGAACAACTCCAACTCTCTCAGTCTCTCCTCACAGCAGAGCAGCTCCAGCCCTCTGCTCATCCTCATGGCCCTTCTCTGGACACTTTCCAGCACCTCCAGATCTTTCTCGTGACAGAGGCTCCAGAACTGGACAACCTGCGGAGCACAGGCAGGTTTTGCATCTGGATTCACTCGCAGGAAGCACACTTTGGGATGGTTTAGGGTTCTCTTTAGGAAAGTCTTCTAGTAGCACTTAGTATGAGATACAGAGGAATTGCATCAGTGCTGGTCAGACACTTAAACAGCTGACTGTTCTTTCTCCATGACCTTAAAAGTACAGCTGTTTCTGAAAGCTTTCCTAGTTACATGCAGGCCAGATATAAAATGAAATCAGAAAGCCTCTCTGAAGTGCTAGTAAAGAGGGAATGAGCACTTAGATTGTGGGAAATCTTGAGAGGGGCTTCAGGATTGTTTGAATGTGCTGTCAAAACAAAGATTAGTTAAAAAAAAATTTTAAAAAATTAAAAAAAAAAAAACCCAACCAAAACAACCACACCACCTCTGCAACCCAAAATGTGCCACTTGGTGCATCTCAAGCCTTTGCCTGAGCCAAGACAGCCCTCTGAGATCAGTCTGGAACACCTGCCCCAGGCTGGAGATGCTGCAATCTGTGTGGTCTCTCAGCTGGAGCCAGCCTGCTGGTGGATCCTCCCAGAGGTCCCATTTGGTGGTAGTTGCCAGCAGCTGCCTGAGAGACTTGGCATAGCTGCCTATTTCTGCTGGAGGTGGCAACACAAGTGACAAGAACATCATTCTCACTGAGCTGAAATGCCCTGTCCTGGGAGCTCCTCATTTGGCATGGGTCTCTAAAATACAGAAAAATGCTTCTACCCCAAATAACATCGAGATCAAACCTGGAGAGGGAGGGAAGAGGAGGTTGTTTCATATTATGGAAGCTTCTCCTTTAGGCCAGCTCTTCTCAAGCTCTTCACTACCTGACATCCTAAAAAGTCCCTCCCCAGCTTTCTTGTAGCCCACTTCAGATACTGGAAAGTCACCAAGAGGTCTCCTGGGAGCCTTCTCCAGACTGAACAGCCCCGACTGCCTCAGTCTCTCCTCACAGTAGAGCAGCTCCAGCCCTCTGCTCATCCTCATGGCCCTTCTCTGGACACTGACAAGTGACTCCACAGTGCCTCTGGTTTGACCACATATCCTCTGCCAGGGCCCAGACTTCACAGAGCACAACATTCAGGTTGGCAGAGCCCCTCAGGATCACCAAACCCAACCCATATCCCTGCTCTACAAGGTGCATCCTAAACCATAGCCCCAAGCACCACAGACAAACCACCTTGAAACACATCCAGGCTTGGGGACTCCACCACCTCCCTGGGCAGCACATTCCAATGCCTGACCACTCTTGTCAGGAAAAAATTTCTTTCTAATGCCCAGTCTAAACCTACTCAGTGGCACCTTGAGGCTATTCCCCCTTGTTCTGCCATTAATTACCTGTGAGGAGAAACCAACACCAAGCTCTCCACAACCTCCTTTCAGGTAGCTGTAGACAGCCATGAGGTCTGCCCTCAACCTCCTCTGTTTCACACTAACCATCCCCAGCTTCTTCAGTCACTCCCCATCAGATTTATTCTCCAGGCACTTCTCCAGCTTCCTTGCCCTCCTCTGCACTGGCTCCAGAACTGCCACAGCTCTCTTGTATTGCAGTGCCCAAAACTGAACACAACCCTCAAGATGTGGCCTCACCAGAGCCGAATCCAAGTACACAATCACTTCCCTGCTCCTGTTAGACACTACATTTCTAATCCCAGCTAAGATGCCATTGGCCTTCTTGGCCACCTGGGCACACTGCTGGCTCACATTCAGCTGCCTGGACACACTCCTGGTTCATATTCAGCTGCCTGGGCATGCTGCTGGCTCATCTTCAGCTCCTGTCTATTGCAACCCCCAGATCCCTTTCTGCCAGCAGCTCTCCAGCCACACTGCCCCAAGCCTGTAGCATTGCTTGGGGTTGTTGTAGCTTTGCTGCCCTCCTCTATCATGCTGCCTTCCATTTCTTCCTCACTTCTCTTCTCCACGGACCCTGGAGTTGTCCTTAAAATAAAATCAGTCCTTGTTTTCTCCCAAACAAGTTTGCCCACAATGCATTGCCATTAACCAAGCTATCCAACAATGCATTTCAAACTCTTCTCATTGAACACTGCAATGAGTGAAAATGGCAGGGAGGAGCGGAAGTGTTCTGCCTGGGAAATTTATCCTGCAGAGCAAAGAAACAGAAGGTCGTTAGGCACTTCTGCACTGCATAATAGTTTGCACTGTTAGCATCCCCAGGTTGTGGTATGTGTACAAAGGGTGCTCCAGTTGGGATCATTACTCCTTAACAGCAACAGCTGCAGCAACCTCTTTCTGACATCGGTTTGCAGCAAGAGACCCAGAGGAGAGAACAGCAGCAGAGTAGGAAACTGTTGTAAGCCAAAAGTTCCTGTCCTCTGCCCAAAGTCTGACCTCTGCAAGTAGAGTTCCCTCCCTAGGCCCTGAAGGTGCAGTTAATAAACTTCAAGTGATTCTGCCCCTTTACTCTGCTCTCCTGAGACCCCCACCCTGGAGTCCTGTGTGCAGTTCTGGAGTCCCCAGTACAAGAAGGAGATGGAAGTGTTGGAGCCAGTCCAGAGGAAACCACGAAGATGCTCAGAGGGCTGCAGCAGCTCTGCTCTGAGGACAAACTGAGAGAGTTGGGGCTCTGCAGCCTGGAGAAGAGAAGGTTTCCAGGAGACCTTGGAGTAGCCTTCCAGGATCTGCAAGGGGCTACAGGAGGGCTGGGAAAGGACTATTTGGTGTCTACAACTACCTGAAGGGAGTTTGTAGCAAGCTAGGGTTGGGCTCTTCTGCCAGGCAACCAGCAACAGAACGAGGGGACACAGTCTCAAGCTGTGCCAGGGGAGGTCTGGGTTGGATGTTAGGAGGAAGTTCTTGACAGAGAGTGATTGGCATTGGAATGGGCTGCCCAGGGATGTGGTGGAGTTGCCATCCCTGGAGATGTTCAAGAAAAGCCTGGATGCTGCACTCAGTGCCAAGGTCTAGTTGATTGGCTAGGGCTGGGTGATAGGTTGGGCTGGATGAGCTTGGAGGTCTCTTTCAAGCTGGTTGATTCTATGATTTTATGATCCTGTGATTCTATGATTTTATTTACAAGGTTTTTTAATGACAAGAGGAGGAATGGGTTTAAAGTGACAGAAGGGAGATTGAAACTGGAAAAATACCACAGAATCAGAGAATCAGAGAATGGTTCCGTTTGGAAGGGATCTCAAAGCTCAGCCAGTTCCAACCCCCTGTGCCATAGGCAGGGACACCTNCCACTAGAACAGGTTGCTCAAGGCCTCATCCATCCTGGTCCTGAACACCTCCAGGAAGGTTGTGGAGCACAGAAGCACAGAATGTGATCAAAGATCTATGCTTCTGTGCTCCACAACCTCCCTGGAGGTGTTGAAGGTCAGGTTGGATGAGGCCTTGAGCAACCTGTTCTAACGGGATGTGTCCCTGCCTATGGCACAGGGGGATTGGAACTGGCTGAGCTTTGAGGTCCCTTCCATCCTAAACTATTCTATGATTCTATGATTCTAAGTCTCTGCCCTGCCAGTGAAAGAGCTCTCCTGGGAATGGGGACCAGGGTCTTCTCCTAACTCTAAGGAGCCTCTCCAAATGTTCTAGGAAACAACCAGTGGGATAAACAGAAAAGGAAGGATGGGCAGAAGAGTGAGGTGCTGCTGAATTCCCCAGTGGTCTTCTCTCTTTCCCATGCATCACAGAATCAACCAGGTTGGAAAAGACCTCTGAGATCATCAAGTCCAACCTATCACCTAACACCTTCTCATTAACTAACCCATGGCACCAAGTGCCTCATCCAGTCTCTTTTTAAACACTTCCAGGGACAGGGACTCCTCCACCTCCCTGGGTAGCCCATTCCAATGCCAACCACTCTTCACAAAACCACAGAATCATTCAAGCTGGAAAACATCTGCGAAATCATCAAGTCCTCCAACCTATGACCTAACACCACCACATCAGCTAAACCATGCAACCAAATGCCACATCCAATGTTTGCTTAAAGACCTCCAGGGATGGTGACTCCACCACCTCCCTGGGCAGTCCATTCTGGTGCCTAATCACTCTTTCTGTGAGGAAGTGCTTCCTAACATCCAACCTAAACCTGCCCTGGAGCAGCTTCAGAACATCCTCATCTGGAGTACTGTGTCCAGTTCAGGGCCCCCCAGTTTAAGGCAGACAGGGAGCTGCTTGAGAGAGTCCAGCACAGAGCCACAAAAATGGTTAAGGAAGTTGAACACCTTCTTATGAGGAGAGCCTGAGGGAGCTGCGGCTGTGCTGCTGGGAGAGAAGACTGAGGGGGGATCTCATTCATGTTGATTCTATGATTCTATGAACGTCTTCTGAACATCCATCTCCCTCCTACCCTGCAGAGTAGCAGGGCTCCTTGTTACTCCCCTTCTGCCCCCTCCCTGTTTCAGTACCAGCTTTGAGCCTTCTCCTCCCCAGGCCTCTTTGCTGCAGAAGGTCTCTTTTGCCGTCATACTCCTTGGTGCTGGGGTCCTCTGGGAGCAGAAGGAGGCTCTCACGAGGAACATGTGCACCCTGAGTCCTCAGGAAAAAACATCCATATGTTGTAGCACAGCCTGAGATGTCCAAGCAGAAGCTCTTTCTGCATCAGAGCTGAAGTAAAGCTTTGGAGGCTTTTTTTATGGTGCTTTTGCTAACTGGAAAGTGCAGAATGAGTAGGAGCTGGGTCCAAGTCTTTCACCAAGGTGCAGCAAACAAAATCTCTGGAAAAAAGAAAAAAAATTTCAGATCTGTGTTGTCATTTACTTACATTTGAAAATTACTCTCACTCCATGGCACTTGAACCACATCAGTCTTCACAGAATGGTAAGGGTTGCAAGAGAATTCTGAAGATCATCCAGTCCAGCCCTCTGGCTAGAGAAGGATCACCTGGAGAAAATCACCCAGGAACATGTCGTGGAGGGCTTTGATTACCACCAGAGAAAAAGACTCCACAGCCTCTCTGCACAGACTATTTCGGTGCTCTGCCACTCCCAAAGCAAAGATTTTTTTCCTTATCTTGCATGGAATCTCCTGTGTTCCAGTTCCTGTCCATTGCCCTTTGTCCTGTCACTGGACCTTGCTGGATCTTCATTCCTTAAAAGAAGTTCACCTGGGTAATTGTGTCCTGAATGTCCACAGCATCACAGAGACCACAGAATCACAGAATGTCAGGGGCTGGAAGGGACCTCCAAAGCTCAGCCAGTCCAAGCCCCCTGCCAGAACAGGAACACCTACAGCAGATCACACAGGAACACATCCAGGCAGCTCTTGAAGATCTCCAGAGAGGGAGACTCCACAAACCCCCTGGGCAGCCTGTACCAGGCTTCTGTCATCCTCACAGGGAAAAAAATTCCTCCTTATGTTTAAATGAAACTTCTATGCCTCAGCTTCCACCCATTGCCCCTTGTCCTGGTACCGAGCATCACCCAGCAGAGCCTGGCTCCAGCCTCCTGGCACTCACCTTTACATATTTCACAGACTCACAGGAGCTTAAAGGTTGGAAGGGACTTCCAGAGATCATCCAGTCCAACCTCTCTGCCAAAGCAGCATCACCCAGGGCAGTCCACACAGGAAGGCATCCAGGTGGGATTGGAAAGGCTCCAGAGAAGGAGACTCCACAACCTCTCTGGGCAGCCTGCTCCAGGGCTCTGGCACCCTTAGTCTAAAGAAGTTTCTCCTCATGTGGAGCTGAAACCTTCTCTGTTCCAGTTTGTATCCATTGCTCCTTGGCTTATTGCTGTGCATCACCCAAAAGAGCTTGGCCCCCTCCACTTGTCCCCCAGCTGACAGACATTGCTCAGATCCCCTCTCAGCCTTGTCTTCTCCAGACTAAACAGCCCCAGGGCTCTCAGGTTCTCTCCACAAGGGAAATGCTCAAGTCCCCCACTCATCCTGTGGTTCTCTGCTGGACTCTCTCCAGCAGGTCCATGTCTCTCCTGAACTGGGGAGCCCAAAACATAGTAGAGATTTCTCATCTTCCACATTGAATTGTTCAATGTTCTAAGTGTAAGGACATTAAACATGGGTTTAAACTGGCAGAGGGGAGATTTAGACTGGTTGTTAGGAGGAAGTTCTTTACAGTGAGGGTGGTGAGGCACTGGGACAGGTTGCCCAGGGAGGTTGTGGTTGCTCCTTCCCTGGAGGTGTTCAAGACCAGATTGGATGAGGTCTTGAGTGAGTTGTACTAGTGGGAGGTGTCCCTGCCTATGGCAGGGGGTTGGAACTAGACGATCCTTGAGGTCCCTTCCAACCTTACCATTCTATGATTCTATGATTCTATGATTATTGAAAGCCATTATGAAACAGTGAAATATATGCCCATTACATAAACTCCTATGCAAGCAGGAGAGCTAAAGCTGTGCCCTGATGTTAATACTACTGCTGATACACATCTCTATGTGTGCACACACACGTGTGTGTGTTTGTGTATGTGTGTGGCTGTAGAGATACAGTAAGTGGATGTGGAAATCCAGTCCACTGCTACCAGCTGCACTGCTCTGAATCCACACCAATAGCAAACCACAAATCAGACACAAGGAACAGATTTACAGGTATTCTAGCTGACATATTGAAGACTGCCAGGAGGATTTGAGCATCCAAACCCCATATGGAAGCTCAAAAGTCTTTGCTTTGAAAACCTCTGTCTGTGTAGTCAACCTGCATTAATCAGTCGTCAGAGAGGACTGCAGGTTGCTGTCAAGTTCTTGTCTATTAGCCACAAGTAATTGGATGTGCACATGGGGAGTTGGAACTGGATGGTCTTTGAGGACCTTTCCAACCTCAACCAATCTGTGATTATCTATGAACCTCTGTTTCTGAACATATTTTCCCAGGAAGCACACCTTTGAGTGCAAGTGGTACACATCCCATCCTGACAATTCAGCCCTTGTCTTGTAACCTGCTATTTATTCCCTAAACAAACCAACAAGCAAACAAAAGCAATTTAAAAAAAAAACTTTCCCCCAGACTCCCCCTAGAGCAAGCTCCAACATACACTGTTGGTTTATCCCTGATTAAATCTTCAAATAAATTTTTTTTTAAAAAATTAATAATTTTTTTAAAACCCAAGCAAAACCCTCAGATGAACTCCCCAGGCCTGAGCAGATTCGGTTTAATTTGCCACAGTCCTTTTGTAGAGCTGCTGTTCCAGGGAAAAGCAGCAGGTCTTGATCTTGGGCTCTAACAGATGGCCCCAGCAATCTGACAGTAATAGCATCTGACATGTGTTGTTCCAATGATCTCTCTAACTGGGAGAAGTATGCAAGCCTTGCATCCTGTGTGCTGCTGCAGATTGTTATTTTTGGCATGCTTCTGATGGCATATGCTGCCAGAAGCCGCTCACAGCATCTTACATTTCCATCACGGAATAAAGAGGGAGGAAAAAAAAAGCAGAGTGCCCCTTGGACTCTGCTCTGGTGAGGCCACACCTTGAGTGCTGTGTTCAGTTTTGGGCACCACAATTCAAGAGAGATGTGGAGGTGCTGGAGCCAGGGCAGAGGAGGGCAAGGAAGCTGGGGAAGGGCCTGGGGAATAAATCTGATGAGGAGAGACTGAGGTAGCTGGGTATGGTTAGTGTGAAACAGAGGAGGCTGAGGGGAGACCTCATTGCTCTCTGCAGCTACCTGCAAGGACATCTTGAAAAGGCTCCTGCTGGTCTCTTCTCACAGGTAGTTGGAGAGAGAACAAAGGGGAATGGCCTCAAGCTGAGGCTGGGCAGGTTTAGATTGGACATTAGGAAAATGTTTTCCATGAAGAGAGTGGTCAGGGACTGGAATGAGCTGCCCAGGGAGGTGGTGGAGTCCCCCATCCTGTCTGTGTTTAAGGGTGGTTTGGATGTGATGTTTGGGACTATGGTTTAAGGTGCACCTTGTTGAGTTGGGCTGTAGGCTGGGCTTGGTGACCCTGAGGGGCTTTGCCAGCCTGCATGTTCCTGTGATTCTGTGAGAGGTGAGGAGGTCCCTGAACCTAGCATCCAACCTCCTTTCCGAGGTAACACTGCATTTGCATGTGGGTCAGCTCCAGAAAGTGCAAAACCCAAACTGCGCTCTGAAGAATTTGCTGTGTTGCAGGAAGCAGAATCCCAGGGATGACAGAGAGACAGCCTGATGGAAATATTTATGGCCTGGCTCTCAGAGTTTTCCATGACAGCACATAATCAGAGTTTTCTACAACGTGTGTTTGAGAGTGTCAGTCCACGCTCTGACTGGCACCTGATGATTAGGGAGTTGAGAGGAGGGGAAGCACAGAATCACAGAATCAATGTTAGTGGCTGGAAGAGACCTCCAAAGCTCAACCAGTCCAACCTCCTTGCCAGAGCAAGAGCACCTAGAGCAGATCACACAGGAACACATCCAGGTAGCTCTTGAGTATCTCCAGAGAGGGAGACTCCACAACCCTCCTGGGCAGCCTGCGCCAGGCTTCTGTCACTCTCACAGGGAAAAAATTCCTTCTCATGTTTCCATGGAACATCCTATGCCTCAAATCCCACCCATTGCCCCTTATGCTGGCACTGGGCATCACCCAGTAGACCCTGGTTCCAGTCTCCTGGCACTCACCTTTACATCTTAATAACCATTGCTGAGGTCACCTCTCAGGCTCCTCCTCTCCCAGCAGCACAGCCCCAGCACCCTCAGGCTCTCCTCCTAAGGAAGAGCTTCCACTGCCTTCAGCATTGCTGGGGCTCTGTGCTGGACTCTCTCAAGCAGTTCCCTGAGGTCCTTCTTGAACTGAGTGGCCCAGAACTGGACACAATATTCCAGATGTGGCCTCAGCAGGGCAGAGTAGAGGGAGAATCCACAGGGATCGAGTGCACTGCCTAGATGGAGCTTCCCTGCTAATCATAGGGGTAATGAGCAAGTCCCCTTCGAGGCCCGGAGCATTTTCTTAAGGAGCTCTGATTTTTGCCTCCATGTCAGGTTTAACAAAGCAGGAGAAATGCTTTAAAGTGCAAGCAGCCAGACCTGGCTGAAGCAGAGACCTTGATGCCTTTCACTGGAAGCAAGTCATTGAAACGTCTTAGCATCATAAACCACTCTCCATTGCTTTTCCCACAAATAAGCTGCTGCCAAAGGGAGGACAGCCAAAGACAGCAACAGGGTAACCCATCTCAGCTGCTTTTCTCCTCAATTTGCAGTTACACCCTCAAACATTTTTCTCTTGAAAAGCTCCCCATCGTATTATTTGCTGCTATTGCTGTGTGGGTTGTTTATTCAGCTGCTGACAGGCAGGTTCCCACAGCCCTCCCTCCCTTCTCCCTCCAGGCCCTTCCCTCTCCTTGACTTCAGCCCATGCTGCCTTTTCCTCTGCTTTGGCTCAGTTTTGCCCAGCTCCTCTAGTCTCATCGCCCTTTCCACCGTCCCTGGCCCCTTTAACCACCCCTCTTCCCCAAACAAGCAGGGGCTCCTTTCAGTCCATTGGAAGGGGCTTTTAAGCAGAGAGGTGTGAAAAAGCTACAAAAGAGAGAGAGAGATGGGAAAAATTCTGGGGTTTGGTTGTCAGGTTTAAAAGAAGAAAGCCAAACATTCTTTGGCATGAGTTTCCCTCTGTGTGAAGATGACCATTGCAAGCGTTTGGTATAAAGGCACCAAGGCCCTAGCATTCCACCAAGAGCATTGGAGATGTTTCAGCAGCCATAAAGTCCCTCAGGTGGCCATTTCTTTCTCATTCTGGCTACAAACCATGAGAGCAGCTTAGAAACCCTGGAAACTGAAAATGGGGAGTCCCATCCAAGTGGAGAAGTTCATTTACAGAATCACAGAAACCCCCAAGTTGGCAAAGCCCCAAAGGGTCACCAAGTCCAACCTAGAACCCTACTCTACAAGATTCACCTCAAACCATAGCCCTAAGCACCACATCCAAACCACCCTTAAACACAGACAAGGTGGGAGACTTCACCATCTCCCTGGGCAGCTCATTCCAGTCCCTGACCACTCTCTCCATGAAAAACTTTGTCCTCACATCCAATTTAAACTTACCCAGCCTCAGCTTGAGGCCATTCCCCCTTGTTCTGTCTCCAATTACCTGTGAGAAGAGACCAGTAGCAGCCTCTCCACAATTGCTACTACTACTCCTTCAGGTAGCTGTAAACAGCAATGAGGTTTGCCCTCAGCCTCCTCTTCCTCAAACTATCCAGGCCCAGCTTCCTCAGTTCCTCCTCACACGATTTACCTGCAGTGTATGGAATATCCACTGTGAAAAGCAGGGAAGAGCAGTGAAGAGGAGTTCTGGAAAAGCACCTGAGCCGAGAAGGAAGCATTGTGGTGGAGACCAGGCCAAATCCCGACTGATGCTCTCTGGAAAAAGACTCGAGCCTCCATGGGGCTGCTGGGATGGCAGTGCCAATGCCACCATCTCCAGTGAACAGCACTTGGGATGCTTACACATCCTCATGTGCACCAGTCTACCTGGGGGCAGAAAGAATGGAACAAGGCAGAAGGACAAGAGCTGACCAGCCCACTGCCTGCTCTGCAGGAGGGACAGGAGAAGGCTCCCAGATGACCTTATAGTGGTCTTTCAGTATCTTAAGGGGGCTACAAGAAAACTGGAGAGAGACTTTATAGGCTGTCGGGTAGTGATAGGACTGGGGGGAATGGAACCAAACTAGAAATGGATAGACTCAGGCTGGATGTTAGGAAGAAGTTGTTCAACATGAGGGTGGTGAAAGCCTGGCAGGGGTTGCCCAGGGAGGTGGTGGAAGCCTGATCCCTGGAGGTGTTTAAGGCCAGGCTGGATGAGGCTGTGGACAGCCTGATCTAGTGTGAGGCGTCCCTGCCCATGGCAGGGGTATTGGGACTGAATGATCCTTGTGGTCCCTTCCAACCCTGACTGATTCTGTGATTCTGTGATTCTTGACTGTAAGGGAGACAGAGCCCTGGTACAGGCTGCCCAGAGGTTGCAAGGGGTAAGCTTGCCAGAACTCCATCTCCTGTTTGCTTTGCACTTACCAGAGGAGCTCAATCCATCACCTGCCTGCAGAGGAGAGTTGATGCTTCTTTCTTCCTTTCCTCTATCATTGCTCTCCTCTCCTGTTCTCCTCCTTCCCTACTTATCCCAGCACAGCCTTTCCAATCCTTTAGCTAAAAGATTCAGCCATGAAGCAAGTGGCACTGATGCTGAGTGAAAGCAAGGAGTGCAGAGCTGGAGTTTCATTGAGATGAATGGGTTGGAAAGGTTCATGCTTTTTCTGGTAAGGCTGTCTGCAGACTCAGACAAACCAAATATACCTTGGGAAGATTTTCTTGGCAAGTAAAATGGTTAAAAATTCACTTGTTTTAGCAGAAGCTTAGATTTGGTGCTCTAGCAGAGTCCTGGACAGAAGGAGTTTCTTTTACATGCAATTACAGTGCATATATTTTTTAATATTTGTTTAAAATTTCTTTTTATATATATTTATATATAAATATATATTTATATCTATTTTGATTTCTTTATATATTTTTACTTTATATATTATATATTTATATATATTGTATATATGTATATATGTATGTATCTTTATTTCTTTATATATATATATATATATATATAATTTCTCCCTAAATCAAAGGAACTTTTCCAGGCAACTCCAATCCATGCTCTTGCCTTTACAGTTTAGTACTCATTACAGCACAGTTCTAGTCTCAGGATTAGCTTTGCAGGAACTTGCAGAGGCTTTCAGGTCAGTTCATCTTGTTAAAAGTAAAAAGAACATAACTTCTTTTTTCCCCAGTCTTCCAAATCCAGCCTGGCATCTAGAATTCAGCAAATGCTGATGTAGCTTTGGGCTTCCACTCTCACAGGCACCATCAGTATTAAGGATCTAAAATAATAAGGGTGTTTTAACCACCTTAGCCATTGCTGGGGATGTGGGAAGGCTGCAGCCAGCCTGTAGCTCCTACCTGTATGGTTGCAAGGGCACAGCTGTGGTCCTGCTGTCGCTTGTCTGTCAGCACACATGATGCCTGGTACAGGCTGTGCTGTGCAGCCTGCCAGGTTTTCGCCCCTGGCCCTCAAAAGAAAGAGTTCTCTCTTCCTCCTTTAGTCCTGGCTGGTCACCCAGCTGACAAACAGTCAATATCACCGTGAAAAAACAGACAAAATTCACCTTTTTTTGGTTTGTTGGGGGGTTTTTTGTTTGTTTTTTTAATCAGGATTAATTCCATGCTAATTCAACTTTCCCTTGGTACCTCTGATGATAGCTAAGCTAAAGGAAAAGAAGTAAAAGAAGTAGCTATATCCTAACACGAGGTCTCATCTTGCCCCCAACAGTTCATAAGGCACAAAGGCAGAGCTCTTGGCAGAGATGGAGCACACCTCAGTGGCTGGGGATGCCCAGCCCCCAGGAAAGGTGCTGGGCTCTCTTCTTTGAGGCAGAAGGCTTCTTATGCCTTCAGTTGGTTCTTTTCCCAGTTGACTTCCTCAGGACAAGGGGCAGTGGGTAGAAGTTCTATGAGAACCTGAGGAAGAATTTTTTCCCTGTGAGGGTGACAGAGCCCTGGAACAGGCTGCCCAGGGAGGTTGTGGAGTCTCCCTCTCTGCAGATATTCAAGAGCTGCCTGGATGTGTTCCTGTGTGATCTGCTGTAGGTGTTCCTGCTCTGGCAGGGGGGCTGGACCAGATGGGTTTTGGAGGTCCCTTCCAGTCCCTGACATCTGTGATTCTGTTATTCTATGACTGCAATATATTGGAAAAGGAGAGAGTGGACTTGAAAAAGGAAAGATCACACACAGTCGAGTTTGTGTAATTAGTCCTCCTGGTTCCAATCCACCTGTTCATGACTTCGAGGAAGCTTGCTCAGAGAAATGCTGGAGAGAACTCACAGTCAGACTTAGACAGTCACTTGGTCCTGACAATGGCACTCCTGGGTGTTCCTGACAATTTAGACAGTAGGAAATGCTGGAGCCAAGCCTCGTGTCACTTGAGGGATTCAAATCCCTTTAGAGTGTGAGCAGGAAAGGAGCTGGTTTTTCCACACTCACAGAACTGTCAGGGCTGGAAGGGACCACAAGGATTATCCAGTTCCAAACCCCTTGCCATGGACTTGGACACCTCACACTAGATCATATTGCTTAGAGCCACATCCAGCCACACCTGGATGCTTTTCCATGTTTTTCATAGAATCATAGAAGTATAGAATCAGTCAGGGTTGGAAGGGACCACAAGGATCATCCAGTTCCAACCCTTCTGCTATGGGCAGGGACACCTCACACTAGATCAGGCTGGCCACAGCCTCATCCAGCCTGTCCTTAAACACCTCCAGGGATCAGGCTTCCACCATCTCCCTGGGCAACTCTTGCCAGGCTCTCACCACCTTCATACTGAACAATTTCTTCCTAACATCCAGGCTGAATCTCCCCATTTCTAGATTGGTTCCATTCCCTCAAATCCTATCACTACCTGACAGCCTAAAAAGTCCTTCCCCAGCTTTCTTGTAGCCCCCTTAAGATACTGGAAGGCCACTATAAGGTCTCCTGGAACCCTTCTCCTCTCCAGACAGAACAGCCCCAAATACCTCAGTCTCTCCTCACAGCAGAGTAGCTCCAGCCCTCTGAATATCCTCATGGTCCTTCTCTGGATACCTTCCAGTACCTCCAAGGCCCTCTTGTAATAGTGGTTCCAGCACTGGATGCAGTACTCCAGGTGGGGTCTCAGCAGTGCACAGCAGACGGGCAGGATCACTTCCCTCACCCTGCTGCCCACACTGCTCTTGCTGCAGCCCAGGATCTGGTTGCCCTCTGGACTGCCAGAGCACACTGGCAGCTCACATTGAGCTTCTCATCCACCATGTTAGATGTCTGCACTTTGCCTAAACTGTACTTTCCTTCCCTTTCATTTGGCACCGATGCCTACATTCAGCTTGCTGAAGCCACAGGTATTCTCCTGCCAACTGGGTAGCACTTAATTAACTCCCACATTAACAGAAAATTGACAGCTTGATGTCGTGCTTGGTGACATTAAGGTTGGTAGTTAGTGCCTATCCATTCCATAATGAGACTGATAATTTATTCAGTTCCTGGTGAAAGACAGAAAACAGACAAGATTATCTTGTGGAAGATGCAGATGTTACTGTGAGAAGCAATCAAGGCACACTCCAAGCATCCTTTTGATAGCAGGAGCAATACTTTGGTTTGCACCCAAGCCCTGCTTGGATGCCCAGCCAGCACCTGGCAATCACGTAGCTGCACTAGCTGGCATGGGGGGGCTCTCCCAACTTCAGCTAGCCAGGAGCTTGCAGAGCTACTGTCCATTGCATTTATTATCTCCTGATTATTCTATTCACAACTCCCTTTTCCCCCAGGGAGTCCTCTAAGCACCATCCCGGATGAGCTGCTGCAGAGTGACTGAAGGCAGCAGTTGTGCCGTGGAAGCTCCTACTGTAAGCACACGCCTCGGGCACTCGAGAGCCTGCACTGCCAAGCTGTTAGTTTTCACCTACAATTATCAGAATGGCTTGGGATCCGCTCGTCTGCAAGACACTTCTCTCCCCAGGTGCTCAGGCTGTCACAGTGGCGCTCAGCAGATGCGCTCAAGCTGTCACCTGGCCAATTTAAGGGCAAGCAGGACCTGCTTGCAATGATTTTTTGCTGAAGAGGGCTTCGAGCTTTGAGAGATTTTCCCTTAGCTTGAACAGAAAGGTAAAATTCCCTGCATTCTCTTGACTTTACAAGTACCTCGTAAAATCTAATGAGGCTTTTGTGGTGCTGATGGATAGCAGGGGTAAAGATCGGGGGTGCAGTCAGTATTGGGGAGTTGGAAAGACAGAGTCATAGAATCACAGAATCATAGAATCACAGAATCGTAGAATCAGGCAGGCTTGGAAGGGACTACAAGAATCATCTAGATCCAACTCTCCTGCCAGGGGCAGGGGCACCTCACACTAGATCAGGCTATTTTAAATGATTAAGCTTGTTTTAACCTGTTTATAAGAGATCATAAGAGATTGATCCTCTGTCAGAAACACAGCTTACAGGTTAATAACCAGAGATTAATATCTCAGGCAAAAGTATGGAAGATAGCCATAGAAGAAAACATTAAAGACACAGCACTGTGGATCCAAGCACAAAAGCAAGATGCAATGTGCAACATGGCTTACACTTGGCTTACAGATGGTGACAATATATAAGCAGCACGGAAGGGGCACCAGGAGACTGTCTACTCTGACCCCAGCCCAAAGCAGAATTAGCCAGAGTGAGAGATGTTCAGGGCTGAGTCCTGTCAGGTTTTTAGTGCCTCTAAGAATCACAGAATCACAGAATTAAGCAGCTTGGAAAAGACCTCTGAGATCATCAAGTCCAACCTATCACTCAACACCTTCTAATTAACTAACATAAGGCACCAAGTGCCTCATCCAGCCTCCCCTTAAACAACTTCAGGGATGGGGACTCCACCACCTCCCTGGGCAGCCCATTCCAATGCCAATCACTCTCCCCATCAAGAACTTCTTCCTAACATCCAGCCTGAACCTGCCCTGGCACAGCTTGAGGCTGTGTCCTCTTCTTCTGTCCTTGGGTGCCTGGGAGAAGAGCCCAACCCCACCTGGCTACAACCTCCCTTCAGGTAGCTGTAGAGAGCAATGAGGTCTGCCCTGAGCCTCCTCTTCTGCAGGCTGCACACCCCCAGCTCTCTCAGCGTGTCCTCACAGGGCTGTGCTCCAGGCCCCTCACCACCCTTGCTGCCCTTCTCTGGACACCTTCCAGCACCTCAGCATCTCTCTTGAAGTGAGGGGCCCAGAACTGGACACAGCACTCAAGGTGTGGCCTGACCAGTGCTGAGTACAGGGGCAGAAGGACTTCCCTGGACCTGCTGGTCACACTGTTCCTGATCCAGGCCAGGACGCCATTGGCCTTCTTGGCCACCTGGGCACACTGCTGGCTCATGTTCAGCTGCCAACCAGTACCCCCAGGTCCTTCTCTGCCTGGCTGCTCTCCAGCCACTCTGTCCCCAGCCTGTAGCACTGCATGGGGTTATTATGCCCAAAGTGTAGAACCTGGCACTTGGGCTTGTTCAAACTCCTGGCACTGGACTGTGCCCATCTGTGCAGCCTGTCCAGGTCCCTCTGCAGAGCCCTCCTGCCCTCCAACAGATCCATACTTGCTCCCAGCTTGGTGTTGTCTGCAGTCTCACTGATGCTGGACTCAGTCTCCTCGTCCAGATCATCAGTGAAGATATTGAAGAGTACTGTGCCCAGCACTGATCCCTGGGGTACATGGCTAGTGACTGGAGAGAGCCCCAACTGAATGTGGCTCCGTTCACCACCACTTTCTGGGCCCTGCCATCCAGCCAGTTCTTAACCTGTTACAGAGTACCTCTGTCCCAACCAGGTACTGCCAGTTTTGCTAGGAGTTTTCTATGGCAGACAGTGTCAAAGGACACAGACTCCACAGGCTCTCAGCACTACCTGTGCAAGCCTTGACCACTCCCACAGTAAAAATTCTGTTCCTGCTCCCTTTCTTGTGCTGCTAACACTTGCATCATGTCCCACTTTTCTCCACTGTGTGGGTAGCACTCACCATCCAACCCTCAGTGCCCTGCTCTCACCCTCCCTGCTCCCCACGCTGGGCTTCCCACTTCCTTGTCCCACTCCCTCCAAGACCACACAGCAGCCAGTCACCAAAGCAGGGCTGCCACCTCAAATTGGTCACCCAGTGCTAGGAGACACTCTGTGCTGGAGTGTGAGCTTGTCCACATGAAAGGGACAAGAGAAGGGGGAAGTCCTGGTGCCACTCCAAGCTGTGGCACCTCCTGTGGGTGTAAAACAGTCTCTCCTCCTTCTACCTGGCCAGACAGGGAGCAGGAACTAAACTGCCACCCATCCTTTAGGGGGCTATGGCTATATTGTTGGTTTCACCATACCAAAACACAACCTGAGGCTGTGCCTCCTCACAATGCTGCTCAAGCTTCAGCCCTGGGATGTCATTTAGGTAAACGTTTCCCTGGGCTTGCCTCGAGCTAGTGGCTGATCTCTAGAGATGCTCACCAGGAGAGTTCCCTGAGCACAGCCCAAGGAGGTGAACCACTGCTCTCATCAGTGGTTCCTTCAGATTACTTACCCTGCTTCAACATATCAGTTCATAGAATCATAGAATGTTTTAGGTTGGAAGGGACCTCAAAGCTCAGCCAGTTCCAACCCCCTGCCATAGGCAGGGACAACTCCCAATAGAAGAGGTTGCTCAAGGCCTCATCCAACCTGGTCCTGAACACCTCCCTGGGCAACCTGTGCCAGTGTCTCAACACCCTCATTGCAAAGAACTTCTTAACATCCAGTTTCAATCTCCCCTCTGCCAGTTCAAACCCATTCCTCCTCCTCGTCCTGTCATGACAAGACCTTGTCAATAGTCCCTCACCAGCCCTCCTGGAGCCCCCTGCAGATCCTGGAAGGCCACTCCAAGGTCCCCTGGGAGCCTTCTCTTCTCCAGACTGCAGAGCCCCAACTCTCTCAGCCTGTCCTCAGAGCAGAGCTGCTGCAGCCCTCTGAGCATCTTCATGGCCTCCCCTGGACTGCCTCAAACACTTCCATGTCCTTCTTGTGTTGGGGGCTCCAGAACTGCACACAGGACTCCAAGTGGGGTCTCAGGAGAGCAAAGGGGCAGAATCCCCTCCTGTCTCATTATCTGTTGAAGTTCCAACCTATCTTCATGTTATCACACCTCCTGGGCTGTAGTTATAACACTATTGATGATTGTCCATCCTCTGTGAAGTGAACCAAAGCAGTTAATCAATACCTGGGCAAATGAGCTGCTTTTTTCTCGGGGCTAGGACAAGGAACTGCAGTTATGAGATGTGATCAGCTGGTGAAGCACAGTCACTAACACACACACTGGCAGAGAAGTGAAGCTTGAAATATCTACCAAAGAACTCTGCTTTCACAGAGACGATATTTCTTTAAGTCTAGTTAAGCACTTGTCAGGAACCATTAGCTTTAGCTAATCACTTAGCATCCTTCTGAGGAATGAGAAGTCAGAGCCTAGTGGAGTGACTGCTGTGATCCCCTTGCTGGCACCGTGATCCATCTGCCTGTGCTAGTGCAGAGCAGAAGGCAGCACATCCACAGTCAGGTTACAGGGCACCAAAGGAAAAAAAACCATCAGAAGGGAGAGTGGGTACCACAGAAAGCAGTCATTTATTACTAGTCCTGGACACTCTGAGACATCTGGTAGTCAATACGGGTTAGTTATGTTAGGTTTGCTCTGTTTTCTGTGCATGCAGCTCCACAAAACCCTGGGCAGCGATTATTGATAGAGGACATAGGGGGAAAAAAACTCTGTTCAGAAAATAAACCTGGACCCTTTTTCCTTTACATGCCAAGCAAACCCACACGGAGAAAACTGCCTTGTCTAGCTCAGGAGCCACACACAACTGAAATGCCATTTCACCAGGGCAAATGGAAGTTTGGGGCTGTTCACTCTGCAGAGGAGAAGGTTCCCAGGAAACCTTATTGTGGCATTCCAGTATCTGAAAGGGACATACAAGAAATCTGGGGAGGGATTTTTTAGGCTGTTGGGTAGTGATAGGACTTGGGGGAATGAAACCAAGCTAGAAATGGGTAGATTCAGATTGAATGTCAGGAAGGAGTTATTGGTTGTCTCACAGGTTGGTGAGAGCCTGGAAGCGTTGCCCAGGGAGGTAGTGGAAGCCTCCACCCTCGGAGGTGTTTAAGGCCAGGCTGGATGAGGCTGTGGCCAACCTGATCTAGTGTGAGGTGTTCCTGCCCATGGCAGGGGGGTTGGAATTGGATGATCCTTGTGGTCCCTTCCAACCCTGACTGATTCTATGATTCTGTGATTCTATGATTCTGTAATTCTATGATTCTATTATTCTGTCATTCTATAATTCAGACCAGTGACAAAGTTAGTCTGGGATTTACTAAGGTCAGAAGGATGCAGGGTGAGAGCCATCCAACCTGGTAAGGCAACATTTGCAGTAACTACCTACGGCTAACTTTCCAGAGAAAAGCACCCACAGGTTCCATTTCATTTCACTCTGAAGTAAATATCTCATAGCACAAACGTGCCCCAGATTCACTCCTGGGATCCAAAGGGCAGACTGCATTCTGCTGTTTCACATGGAGCAGCTCAATTGTGCCACCAAAACTCCCAGCAGGAAGCCCACCCAGTTCTGCTGGCCCACCCAGCAAACCCAGGCCCCTGTACTGCTTCCAGAAAGAACAGCAGTAAAATCACCCAGAGAGTCAGGAGAGACATTCAACTAGGCACCTCTATCCCAGTGCCATTGAGGGAGGTAGCCCTGGAACTGAGGAATCTCCTCCTGTGCATAGACAGAGGTTGCTACTAATCACAAAGTCACAGAATCACAGAATGTCAGGGGCTGGAAGGGACCTCCAAAGCTCAGCCAGTCCAAGCCCCCTACCAGAGCAGGAGCACCTACAACAGATCACACAGGAACACATCCAGGCAGCTCTTGAAGATCTCCAGAGAGGGAGACTCCACAATCCCCCTGGGCAGCCTGTGCCAGGCTTCTGTCATCCTCACAGGGTAAAAAATTCCTCGTCGTGTTTAAACGAAACTTCTGTGCCTCAGCTTCCACCCATTGCCCCTTGTCCTGGTACTGAGCATCAGCCAGCAGAGCCTGGCTCCAGCCTCCTGGCACTCACCTTTACATCTTTATAACCACTGCTGAGATCTCCCCTCAGGCTCCTCCTCTCCCAGCAGCACAGCCCCAGCTCCCTCAGGCTCTCCTCCTAAGGAAGAGCTTCCACTGCCTTCAGCATTGCTGTGGCTCTGTGCTGGACTCTTTCCAGCAGCTCCCTGAGGTCCTTCTTGAACTCAGTGGCCCAAAACTGGATGCAATATTCCAGTTGCACTTTCATCAGGGTGAAGTAGAGGGGCAGGAGAACCTCTTTAGACCTCCTAACCACAGCCCTTTCAATCCACCCCAGGATGCCATTGGCCTTTTTCCCACCAGAGCACATTTCTGGCTCATGCTCAACTTCCCATCCAACAGGACCTCCAGGTCCTTTTGCCCTTCCCTGCTCTCCAACAGGTCAGTCCCCAACTTATCCTAATCCCTGGGACTGTTCTTTCCCAGGTGCCAGACTCTGCCCTTGCCCTTGTTCAATTTCACTGCATTTCTCCCTGCTCACCTCTCAGCCCAAGTCTGGCTAAATGGCAGCACAACCCTTCAGTGTCTCAGCCACTCCACCCAGTTTGTGTCATCAGTAAACTTGCTGGCACTGCCCTCTGTACCCTCATCCAGGTCATTGATAAATATATTCAACAGAACTGGTCCCAGTACTGACCCCTGTGGAACTCCATTAGTCACAGCCTCCAACTAGACTCCATCCCATTGACCACAACTCTCTGGCTTCTTTCCTTCTCACCCGCCTCATTCCCTTACCATCCAGATCACACTGCTTCAGTTTAGCCAGAAGGATGCTGTGGAGCACAGTGTCACAGAACTTTAGAGGTTGGAAGGGATCTCCAGAGATCATCCAGTCCAACCTCCCTGCCAAAGCAGCATCACCCAGAGCAGTCCACACAGGAATGTATCCAGGTGGGGTTGGAAAGGCTCCAGAGAAGGAGACTCCACAACCTCTCTGGGCAGCCTGCTCCAGGGCTCTGGCACCCTTAGTCTAAAGCAAATTCTCCTCATGTTCCAGTTCTCCTGAAACCCTTCTCATGTCCATGTTCTCTTTCTCTGTTCCAGTTTGTATCCATTGCTCCTTGGCTTATTGCTGTGCACCACCCAAAAGAGCCTGGCTCCCTCCTCTTGACACCCAGACCTCAGATATTGATACACATTGTTCAGATCCCCTCTCAGCCTTCTCTTCTCCAGACTAAACAGCCCCAGGGCTCTCAGTCTCTCTCCATAGGGGAGATGCTCAAGTTCCCCAATCCTAAGATCCTGATACCTTAGGATTCACAAGAAATTTATGCTCTAAAAGGGCAATTCCTGTCACAAAGTATAAATTCAGCAGAGCTTTTAAAAATTCAGTGAGAGTCAACAGTTTGGGTGGGAGAAGGCAATGGTTGTAAAGATGGCTATGAAAGCTACTCATAAAGGTAACAGCCTGCAGAGTTAAGGGTTTAGGATTCTTCCTGATAGCTTAGGATTTATTAAAAACTGAAGAAAAATTCCTTGGGTTTTGTTTTTTTTTTTATTTTGCTTAATAAGCTAAGATTAGGAAAATCAAGTCTTCTGCTATTGATAACCTTAAATCTCTCTGCCTTATGCAGCCTGGTTGGAAAAGACTTCCAAGTTCATTCAGTCCAACGTATCACTCAGCCCTAGTCAACCCACTAGACCATGGCACTAAGTGCAGCATCCAGGCTTTGCTTGAACATCTCCAGGGATAGGGACTCCACCACCTCCCTGGGTAGCCCATTCCAATGCCAGTCACTCTCTCTGTCAAGAACTTCCTCCTCACATCCAGCCTAGACCTCCCCTGGCACAACATGAGACTGTGTCCCCTCGTTCTGTTGCTGTTTGCTTGGGAGTAGAGCCCAACCCCAGCTGGCTACAATCTCCCTTCAGGTAGTTGTAGACACCAAATAGTCCTTTCCCAGCCCTCCTGTAGCCCCTTGCAGATCCTGGAAGGCCACTCCAAGGTCTCCTGGAAACCTTCTCTTCTCCAGGCTGCAGAGCCCCAACTCTCTCAGTTTNTGTGATGGTTTGGGAGTTCCCTGCCCCCAACACTTTGTAAAATCACCCAGACTAGAACTCAGTCGGCTGCAAGTTAAGGACTGAAGCTCTGTTTACAGCTCAGCACAATGTACAAGCAGAGATACACACTATAGACAGGAATAGTTACAGACATAGAGAAGTTAAAGGGAATACAGAAACACAACTCCCCTCCCAGAAATCAGAGACCCCAGGAGGGGTTCCCAACCACCCTTCCACCTTCTCCCCACCCCTATACCTTACCCCAAGGTTTGCCTTACGTGCAAGGTGAGTTTGGAGGATTGGCCAGAGGGGTTTAGAAGAAAAGTGGTTAGTGAATATTAACCAGCAAAGAGGAGCCAGAAGCTAGACCGCCCAAGACGCTGTGCCCCCAGAGACAGACTGCATTATCTAATGCTTTGATTTCCTTTCTTATACATCTCAGCAAGACCCTGAGTGAAGTAGACATCACCATGTTTTCCTTTCACATCCTACAGTGTAATTTTCTCTATTAAAATATTCCAATTAGCCTCAAACCAGCACAGACTGGAACTTTTGTCTTACAGCAGTTTCCTACTCTACTGCTGTTCTCTCCTCTGGGTCTCTTGCTGCAAACCAATGTCAGAAAGAGGTTGCTGCACCTGTTGCTGTTAAGGAGTAATGATCCCAACTGGAGCACCCTTTGTACACATACCACAACCTGGGGATGCTAACAGTGCAAACTATTATGCAGTGCAGAAGTGCCTAACGACCTTCTGTTTCTTTGCTCTGCAGGATAAATTTCCCAGGCAGAACACTTCCACTCCTCCCTATCTACTTCCTCCTAACACCCAGCCTATACCTCCCTCCGGCACAACTTGAGACTGTGTCACCTTGTTCTGTTGCTGGGTGCCTGGCAGAAGAGACCTATATCTACAGGAACAAGAGCAGACACCCTCTGCTACATGGACTTACTCCTTGGCTCTCCAGAAACACTGTGCATGATGTGAGCTCTGAAACCCATGCCCTTGGTTTGCTCTGAAGCCACTGATTGGCTCCCTTCCCAACAAAGTAAGTCTCCTTCACTGCCCACCACAGCTCCTCAGAAGTCCCCTTGGCTGCCCACCCCCTACCTCCTCAGAAAAGGTCCAAATCTTCAGTGCCCACTGCTGCTGCTACCAGCAGTTGAAGCAGCACTCAAACTAAAAGCAGTTCTAACATCATAAGTTGTATGGTCCTGCTCTGGTAGGTGGGGATATTGGACTCGACCTCTTTGGGTCCCTTCCAACCCCTAACATCCTGTAATCAACTCATTGTTTGTGGTGAGCATAAGAGTTAGACATAGCTTCTCTCATCAAGTGATAGTGTCCTCACCATCCAGCAGAAGGGACTGCAACAAGTAACTGCTGCTGCTGACTTGCATTTTTCATATAGGATCATATGGGATTTCATCAGTGGGATGAGATTTAACAAGGCTAAGGGCAGGGTTCTACACTTTGGCCACAACAACCCCAAGCAGTGCTACAGGTTGGGGACAGAGTGGCTGCAGAGCAGCCAGGCAGAGAGGGACCTGGGGGTACTGGTTGATAGTAGCTGAACATGAGCCAGCAGTGTGCCCAGGTGGCCAAAAAGGCTAATGGCATCCTGTNAAGAGGAGGCTCAGGGCAGACTTCATTGCTGTCTACAACTACTTGAAGGGAGGTTGTAGCCAGGTGGGGTTGGGCTCTTCTCCCAGGCAAGCAGCAATAGAATGAGGGGACTCAGCCTCAAGTTGTGCCAGGGGAGGTCTAGGCTGGATGTTAGGAGGAAGTTCTTGACAGAGAGAGTGATTGGCATTGGAATGGATTGCTCAGGGATGTGGTGGAGTCGCCATCCCTGGAGATGTTCAAGCAAAGCCTGGATGGGGCACTTAGTGCCATGGTCTGGTTGATTGGCTAGGGCTGGGTGACAGGTTGGGCTGGATGAGTTTGAAGGTCTCTTCCAACCTGGGTGATTCTGTCATTCTATGATTCTATAATTCTATATTTTGGTTTGAAATCAAAACCCTAACCCCTAAGGTCTGCAGGCTGTTACCCTTATGAACAGCTTTCACAGCCACCTTTCCACTCCTTCCACCCAACCTGTTGACTGTGGCTGGATGTGAAAAGCTCTGCTGAATTTATACTTTGGGGATAGGAATTGCCTTCTTCAAATATATTTGTCCATAATTTCCTTCCAAACAGCCCTGATAAGCACTAACACACCACACACAGTCAATGCCAAGAAGTGGGTAACTACCCTCTCTTGGAAAGCTGTTGCTAGATTCTTCCCTCATTCTAAATCCCTGATCCCACGAGTAAGATATGTGTTCACAAGCATTCCCAGCCTTAAAACTCCTTATAGTCCAAGTGATTTCTTTTCTCCATAAAACTGGGGTTAAGAGCTGACAAATGCCCCCCTGACTTGTAAAAGAGTTCCAGCACATTTACCAACTGCCTCTGGGAGAAGCCTCCTGTTTTCACCCAAGCTTTACGTGGCTAATTCAGCTGGAACAGTTCTGACTACTTTACTACCTGCAATTGGACAAGGGGACTCGAATTTCATAGAATCATAGACTCTATAGTAAGGTTGGAAGGGACCTCAAGGATCATCTAGTTCCAACCCCCTGCCATAGGCAGGGACACCTCCCACTAGTACAGTTCACTCAAGGCCTCGTCCAACCGGGCCTTGAACACCTCCAGGGAGGGAGCAGCCACAACCTCCCTGGGCAACCTGTGCCAGTGCCCCACCACCCTCACTGTAAAGGTTTCCTCCTGACATCCAGTCTAAATCTCCCCTCTGCCAGTTTAAATCCATTGCCCCTAGTCCTGTCATTGCAAGACCTTGTAAATAGTCCCTTCCCAGCCTTCCTGTAGGCCCCCTTCAGATACTAGAAGGCTGAATATGAAATATTTTTTGCGATTTCCTTTCATAAATCCTGAACAACCAGGATTTATACAGTTGTTTTGGTTTTTTTCCTTCTTCTCCAACTTCATAGCCTTGCCTGTTTCTAAAATCTAAGCGGTAGACAGTTAATTGTACTATTTCACTGGCAAACAGGGAGCTGAACATGAAGCTGAGCTCAGGACTGCAAGCCCTGTCGGAGTGTTGGCGAATCACTGCAGGAAACAAACGGTTCCTTTCTGTTCAGTCCATTAGCTATGAGCAGGGAAAGCATTGCTCCCACAAAGCATAATGTTGCAATTTCCTAGATTAACTTTAGCACTTCCCCTTTCCCTTCTGCAAATCACAGGCATTGCATCTGAGATTTCATTCGCTCCCTCTAACCACCTTTTCCTTCCCAGCTACAGCAGACCAAGCTATTGCTTGGTGAAGATGCAGCAGCTCTTCCCTGGTATTCCTGAACACAGCTCTCTTCCTCCCCTTTGGAAATAAGGTAATGGCAGGGAAGAACAGAGCATTAATTATAGAGAGGTCCCTGTGCCTATCCAGCTGCAAACAACCCACTCTTGATTCTCCTGAGCTTTGTGAGAAATGGCGTATCACAGTTGAATTCACATGAATCCCATGTCATTGGCACACCAGACTGTGCTAACATTGTGATCACAGAATCACAGAGTGCCAGGGGTTGGAAGGGACTCCAAAGCTCAGCCAGACCAACCCCCCTCCCAGAGTAGGAGCACCTAGAGCAGATCACACAGGAACACATCCAGGCAGCTTTGGAATATCTGCAGAGAGGGAGACTCCACTAACCTCCCTGGGCAGCCTCTTCCAGGGTTCTGTCACCCTCACACCGAAGATATTTTCCTCATGTATCCATGGAACTTCCTATGCCTCAGCTTCCACCCATTGTCCCTTGTACTGGCATTGGGCATCACCCAGCAGAGCCTGGCTCCAGCCTCCTGGCATTCACCTCTACATCTTTATAACCATTGCTGAGGTCACCTCTCAGTCTGCTCTCCTCCAAGCAGCACAGCCCCAGATCACTCAGGCTCTCATCCTAAGGAAGAGATTCCACTCCAGCATTGCTGTGGTTCTGTGCTGGACTCTTTCAAGCAGCTCCCTGAGGTCCTTCTTTAACTGAGTGGCCCAGAACTGGACACAGTACTCCAGCTGCACTCTCAGCAGGGCAGAGTAGAGGGGCAGGAGAACCTCTCTGGACCTCCTACCCACAGCCTTTTTAATCCAGCCCAGGATGCCATTGGCCTTCTTGGCCACAATAGCACATTGCTGGGCCTTTTCCCCTTCACCCACTCCAGCAGCTCAGTCCCCAACATATGCTAAAAAGAAGGGCAAGAAGAGCCTCCACTCCTTATTGGACCAGGAGGAGAACACCATAACTGAAGATGAGGAAAAGGCTGAGGTCCTGAATACCTTCTGTGCCTCAATTTTCAACAGTGAGGAGGAAGGAGTTCAGGACAAGTGGCCTCTTGAGCTGGGTGACGCGGTCAGGGAGCGGTGTGTTGCCCTGGAAATCCATGAGGAATTACTTCAGGACCTGTTGAGCCTCTTGGACACCCACAAGTCCATGGGACCAGATGGGATCCATCC
>VWZE01003438.1:24717-50209 GCA_013396675.1 Eubucco bourcierii | reverse complement strand
ACATTGAGGTGCTTGAGCATGTCCAGAGAAGGGCAACGAGGCCTCGAGCACAAGCCCTATGAGGAGAGGCTGAGGGAGCTGGGATTGGTTAGCCTGGAGAAGAGGAGGCTCAGGGGAGACCTTCTTGCTGTCTACAACTACCTGAAGGGTGGTTGTGGTCAGGAGGAGGTTGCTTTCTTCTCTCAGGCAACCAGCACCAGAACAAGAGGACACAGTCTCAAGCTGTGCCAGGGGAAGTTTAGGCTGGAGGTGAGGAGAAAGTTCTTCACTGCGAGAGTCATTGGCTACTGGAATGGGCTGCCCAGGGAGGTGGTGGAGTCACCATCCCTGGAGGTGTTCAAGGCAGGTTTGGATGTGGCACTTGGTGCCATGGTCTAGTCTTGAGGTCTGTGGTAATGGGTTGGACTTGATGATCTTTGAGGTCTCTTCCAACCCTGGTGATACTGTGATATCCTGATCCCTGGGGTTGTTCTTTCCCAGGTGTCAGACTCTCCCCTTGCCCTTGTTGAATTTCATTAAGTCTCTCTGTGCTGCTTGGAGACTAATTGGAATATTTTAATGGCAGAAATGTGAAATGAAATGTGAAAAGAAAACAAGGTACTGTCTAGCTTACCCATTCGTTCTGCTGGGACATATAAAAGCAAGGACACAGACAAAGATGAAGTCAAGACTGGCTGTCGCCACGTTAACTCTTTTGCCTGACCTTGCACATTTCCAACTAATCATTCTGCTCCTAACACCTCCTGCTGACCTTTCCAATTCACCTTGAGCATAAGGGAGGGGGTGGAAAGAAGGTGGCAGGATGGTTGGGAGCCCCTCTTGGGCAGTCTGGCTGCTGGGAAGGGGCTAGATTTCTGTATTACTTCTAACTCGTATCTTACTGTATATAGCTGTAAACATGTGTAGTATATTGTACATATCTGCTTGCAAATTGTGCTAAGCTGTAAATGTAAAGCTTCATTCCCCAACTTCCAGTCAACTGAGTTTAGGCTGGGTTAATCCCTTGGAGGGTTGGGGGGACGGGGACGGGACAGGTAAAGCCCAGAACCACTACAACTTATTTATATTAAGCCCCATGTTGTCTCTGCACAAAGCACTTTTATTCTGGAGGTAACATGGCAAAAGAGGCTTTTAAAACACTGCCTGCAAATGAAATCAACAGCAGGCTCTGCATGCCTGACATACGGCTGCAGCTCCTGCTCCAGCAGGCACAGATCTGTCTCAGGAAGCAGCGGCTGGATTGAGACCTGGAGGTAAAATGTAGCCCTTCGGTTCAGCCACTCTGAAATCTTGTTTGAGCTACTGCTAATTGAACTCACTGGCACTGAAATGCCTCTCGGAACAGCTGAGATTTTCAGCCCACCATTGCCATTTGCTGTGAGACACTTTGCTTTTTCATACCTTTGCCCTCCAGTGATCTGCCAGGGATAATCATTAAAAGGGAACTCAACCAAATTGATCCTCCACACAAATTCTGCTAGAGTGGCAAATCCACTGCGTGCATAACCTTGAACTCATTTACCATTATCTGGCCTTATTTACATCTCTGAGGTCAGTAATTCACTATGAGGAGGGATGGTGAGGGAGGGAATCATTTTAGATGTGCACACCAACACAGCCAAGTGCCAGGTCCTGCACTTGGGTCACAACAACCGTGAGCAATGCTACAGGCTTGGAGCAGTGTGGCTGGAGAGCTGCTGGCAGAAAGGGTTGTAATAGACAGGAGTTGAATATGAGCCAGCAGTGTGCCCAGGTGGCCAAGAAGGCCAATGGTATCCTGGCTAAGATTAGAAATGCTGTGGCCAGCAGGAGCAGGGAGAGGATTGTGTCCTTGGACTCGGCTCTGGTGAGGCCACACCTTGAGTGCTGTGTTCAGTTTTGGGCACCTCAATATAGGAGAGCTGTGGAGGTGCTGGAGCCAGGGCAGGGGAGGGCAAGGAAGTTGGGGAAGGGCCTGGGCAATAAATCTGATGAGGAGAGACTGAGGGAGCTGGGAATGGTTAGTGTGAAACAGAGGAGGTTGAGGACAGATCTCATGGCTGTATACAGCTGCATGCAGGGACATTGTGGAGAGGCTGCTGCTGGTCTCTTCTCACAGGTCATTGGAGACAGAACAAGGGGGAATGACATCAAGCTGAGGCTGGGGAGGTTTAGATTGGACATTAGGACAAAGTTTTTCATGGAGAGAGTGGTCAGGGATTGGAATGAGCTGCCCAGGGAGGTGGTGGAGTCCCCCACCCTGTCTGTGTTTAAGGTTTGGATGTGGTGCTTAGGGCTATGGCTTAAGGTGAATCTTGTAGAGTAGGGTTCTAGGTTGGACTTGGTGATCCTGAGGGGCTTTGCCAACCTGCATGTTCCTGTGATTCTGTGCAATCAGTTATCAAGCCCTGGGAAGTAACAGCATCATATCTGCTGCAGTACTTTGCTTTCATCTAAGGCAGCAAGGCTGGAAAGGGAATTTTGTGACAACAAGGAAGGCTGGAGAGAGAATTTGGTGGCAGCAAGGAAGGTTAGAAGCACTAAGAACATCAACTGTTCCATTACTACCGTATCTCTTTACAGTCCTCACAGAAAAATGAAATAGTGGCACGTTCCAAAAGGCATCTTGCAAAAGAAACAGCAAATAAAGCTGATTTAATAGGAAATAGAGGTACTTTTATTTGTGCCATGCTGGTCTCCAATGCCTCACTTTGCAGCCTGTCAGGAAGCAGAGCTGCTTGGCTCTGGAGTGCTTTATTGCTGCTCTGTTACCAGAACTGCACTCACACTGAAGCTCAGGCAGAAAGCAGCCATGTGGGTGTGTTTGGGTTGTGTTTCAGACCATGGACTACTTAAGCAAGGACTGGAATCTACCTCCTGCTGTTCTGCAAGCTCAACTCTTTTCCTCCAAAGCTGGGGGTAGCAACAGAAGCTGCACCTCCAGTTTTTCCTGGATGTCTGAAATTTCTGACTACATTAAAAGAAAGTCCACCTAAATATCCATCACCCACTTGCATTTTCAAGTACATGACTAAGTAACCAATTTCAGACTTACTCCTTTCTAATGCTCCACTCCAGCCTAAATCCCAAGAAGATGCCAGCAATTATTATTTCAGTTTCACCCTAACACCTCAGCTGTTGGCAAAGAAATGTCAGTCCTTACTTTAAGGTGTTGGAGGGTCTTTTAAACCAAGTGTAGTATGCTTTTATAGACAACCTCACAGGATGTTAGGGGTTGGAAGGGACCTCTGGAGAGCTTCCAGTCCAACTCCCCTGCCACAGCAGGAACAGAGAATCCAGCATAGGTCACACAGGAACACATCCAGACAGGGCTGCAAAGGCTCCAGAGAAGGAGACTCCAAACCTCTCTGGGTAGCCTGTGCCAGGGCTCTCTCACCCTTAACACTCAAGAAGTTATTCCTCATGTTGAGCTGGAACTTCCTGTGCTGCAGTTTCCGTCCCTTGCCCCTTGTCCTATGCCAGGGCACAAGTGAGCAGAGGTTGTCCCAGTCCCTTCCTTCCTGACTCCCAGCCCTCAGCTATTGCTATCCATTGCTCAGATCCCCTCCTCAGCCTTCTCCTCTGCAGACTAAGCAGCCCCAGAGCTCTCAGCCTTTCCTTATCAGGCAGTGTTCCAGTCCCCTAATTATCCTTGTACCCCTCTCTTGGATTCTCTCCAGCAGATCCCTGTCTCTCTCGAACTGGGGAGTCCAGAACTGGATGCAATAATCCAGGCGAGGCCTCATTAGGGCAGAGTAAAGCGGAAGCAGAACCTCCCTGGATCTGCTGGACACACTCTCCTTAATGACCCCCAGGACCCCTTTGGCCTCCTTGCCCACCAGGGCACGTTGATGTCCCATGCAGAACTTGTTGTCCACCATCACTCCCAGGTCCTTCTACAGGGTGCTGATCACCTCCTAACTTCTACTGGTGCAGTTTACTACTGATTTTATGTTTACTTATTTTTTCTCCAGGACCAGGTACAAAAATAAAACAACTCAGGCCTCATGGAGTATTTCAACATTATTTAGCCTCTAAGATCAGTTAAGCTACAGCAAATTGCCAATAAGGATGCCAAGGAAACCTCCACAGCCTTAACTACATCAGCTAGAGGGACTCACTACTAGTAAATATTTGCTAGTAAAACCAGCATCTCTCTCCCAACTCTCAGCTGAAGCCCAGATGAGGAATCTGCCACCCTTAATCTATCTCACTGAGAAGACAAGAATCTGTTCAGCATCTCTAGCCCTGGACTGATTGATATCACAGAGCATTCCCCTTCTGGAACAACATCAGAACTACTTCCCTGGTACATTACTTGGAAATACGGCAACAGTTCCTACTGAGGTAGAAGGGGATCTTCCATATTGCTAAAAGGGCATAGAGTGTCCTGCTGGAACAAGAAGGTTCCAGGTTAGGGTGGGAAGCTGATTGCCTGAATGGAAGAGCATTGCATTGATGCTTACCTGGCCCTGGGCTGAACAGGAAAGTGTGGTCCCCAAAGTTCCCTGGACAGCTACATCACAGAATGTCAGGGGCTGGAAGGGACCTCCAAAGCTCATGCAGTCCAATCCCTCTGCCAGAGCAGGAGCACCTACAGCAGATCATACAGAACACACCCAGGTGTGGTCCAAATATCTCCAGAGAGAGGGAGACTCCACAGCCCCCAGCGGGTGGAAGCTGAGGCATAGGAAGTTTCATATAAGCATGAGGAGGACTTTTTTCACTGTGAGGGTGACAGAAGCCTGGCACAGGTTGCCCAGGGGGATTGTGGAGTCTCCCTCTCTGGAGCTATTCAAGACCTGCCTGGATGTGTTCCTGTGTGATCTGCTTCAGGGGATACTGCTCTGGCAGGAAGGTTGGATTGGATGAGCTTTGGAGGTCCCTTCCAGCCCCTGACATTCTGTGATTCTAATTCTTCAGGTTCTTCACACAAACACAACCTTCCCATCAGCCCAAATGGAGGCAGGGACAGAATGAATCTCTGTTACATTTATAAAGTCCAGCAGCTTTAAAACTTGTGTACGAAAAGGACAAATGCGAGTTGCTGCCTATCAGCCTCTAATTAGCTGTAACTAGCAGGTAACTTGCACACAGAGTTCTCTCCAATGACCCACATCAGTCAGAGTTGGAAGGGACTACAAGGATCCTCCAGTTCCAACCCCCCTACTGTGGGCAGGGACACCTCACACTAGAGCAGGTTGCTCAGAGCCTTACCCAGCCTGGCCTTACCTCCAAGGATGAGGCTTCCACCACCTCCCTGGGCAACCCCTGCCAGGCTCTCACCACCCTCATGCTGAACAATTTCTTCCTAACATCCAGCCTGTATCTACCCATTTCTAGATCGGTTTCATTCCCTCCAGTCCTATCTGGCAGCCTCACCTGACAGCCTCAAAAGTCCTTCCCCAGCTTTCTTGTAGCCCCCTTCAGATGCTATACAAGGCCACAATAAGGTCACCTGGGAGCCTTCTCCTCTCCAGACTGAACAGCCCAAACTGCCTCAGCCTCTCCTCACAGCAGAGCAGCTCCAGCCCTCTGCTCATCCTCGTGGCCCTTCTCTGGACACCTTCCAGCACCTCCAGAGCCCTCTTGTAATAGTGGTTCCAGCCCTGGATGCAGTACTTCAGGTGAGGTCTCACCAATGCAGAGTAGAGGGGCAGGATCACTTCCCTTACCGTGCTACCCACACTGCTCTTGATGCAGCTCAGGCTCTGGTTGCCCTCTGGGCTGCAAGAGCACACTGACAGCTCATGTTGAGCTTTTCATACACCAGCACCCCCAAGTCCCTCTCCTCATGGCTGTTCTCAACCCAGTTACTGCCCAGGCTTTACTGGTGCTTGGCATTGCCTCGACCCAGATGCAGGACATCAGAGGGAGCATTTGGGGCTACACTCAGACTATGGGTCCCATGGGCTTCCTAAGAGAAGGCAGAAAGATGAGGGAGCACTGTGCAGTGTTATTCAAAGACTGAAGAAGGTGACAGAGGTACAGGTGATGGTCTGCAGTGGTGGCTTTTGGCCATTACTCCTTTTGGGCAGTTGCTCTAATGGACTTCGAGACATCCTACAGCCTCTGCCTTGATCTCCAGATGGGACCAACTGTGCTAATATCAGTCCTGAGACACAGTAGCCTAATCTATTCTCTTCAAAAATGATGGAGGCTCTGCTGTCTCCCCAGGCAATCTACCCACCATGTAGCACTGTTACATAACTTAATGCTCTTTTCCTGCACTTTCAGTCCATTCCTTCTTGAGGCTGGAGAAGAGTTTGTCCCTTCCAATTTGCAGCTATTTCTCTGTGTTTGAAAAGGAGTTATCATGCCTCCCCTCTATCTCCTCTGCTCCAAACTAAGCAATCCCAGCTTCCCAGCCCATCACACAGAGGGCCAGACTACTGCTGGCTGGTGATAGCTTTCAGTAACTGCTGACTGGGCTGGATTTGTACCAGCAGCCTAGAGGTGAAATCCTGCAGCAGCTTTAGCTCTCTGAGCAAGCCTCAACGAGGTAAAGCTTCCTTCTGCAGTCCATTACAGCACATCAGTAAATACACATTACAGAAGGAAACTTCTGGAAATTCCTCCGCCACATCAGGATATTGTAACAAGAGGAAAGGAAAAGACACCTTAATTTGGGCAAGGGTACCAAAGGGCTAAGCTTAAAAACAGGTTTCTAAATGGATCTGGGAGAGAAGAGAGGGGAAACACAATATTTAGTGTTAACACCATCTCCACCCCATCCCCTCTGCTGGAAAATGAATTTAAATGCATGAACCACGTCTTGGTTTGCAAATAAAACTTGGTGCTTGTATTTGCTGCAATGTCTCAGTGCTGTTTTTCATTTCAGACTTTGCATGGTGGTAAACACTGCAATCCTTTACATTCATTAAGCTCGGGCACATTTACTCAGGGCAGGCAAAGCAAGGGCATATATCTCAGACTCATAAAGCATCAGCTCAGAATTACACAGGAAACAAATGAGCCTAAACCAGAAGTCCAATTCCCAGAGTCCAGCTCACTACAGCTAAATAAGCACCTTAGATAAATATGGGCCCCTCTGAAAATGAAACGTTGGTGCAATTTGATAACTGTCAATAATTCCCTCCTTAGACCCAAATGAGTTTGTCATCCGAGGAGATTGCTGCATGGTTGAGTTTCATTTGCTAATTAAAACAAAACAAAAACCACAAACCTGCAGAGAATTTCAGCTAAGTTGGAACTATTTGATTCGTAAAAGTGCAACAGTGCACTTTTTAAAGCACTCCTTCCCAGCCCTGGCTCCTGACTGGTTGGAAGCTCGAAGCCAGTTTGCCCTGCAGCCTCTGAGAAGGCAGCTTTGCTGTGTAAGAACAGTGAGCAATTGTCTCTCTAAATCACTGTTATTCCTCAGCCCATTATATTTAATTTATTTTTAATCATGCTGTATAATAGAAATAAAATCATTGGATTAAGCATACATCCAGCAGCAGGAGCCCATTATCCTTTGACAATGTTCTGTTCCATTGACATTATATCTTCATTGCAGACAGTTTCCTCACCATCATTAGTCCTAAAATGACTATTGGATTTCAAGGGTTTCTTCCCTAATCCATAATAAGATTTACTCGCTAACAGCACAAAACAAAACATGGGCAGGCTTCTGTTGTTTTACTACCCTGGAATTATTCACTTAATCTGTTTAGAAAAGGCAAGGATAAATCCAGATATTGTAAGCAGATAGTGTTTTGTTCACAGAGTCACAGAATGTCAGAGGCTGGAAGTGACCTCCAAAGCTCATCCAGTCCAATCCCCCCCTGCCAGAGCAGCATCACCTACAGCAGATCACACAGAACACATCCAGGCAGCTCTTGAATAGTTCCAGAGACGGAGACTTCACAACGCCCCTGGGTAGCCTGTGCCAGGTTTCTGTCATCCTCACAGGGAAAAAAATCCTCCTCATGTTTATGTGAAACTTCCTATGCCTCAGCTCCCACCCATGGTCCCTTGTGCTGGCACTGGATATCACCCAGCAGAGCCTGGCTCCAGCCTCCTGGCACTCACCTCTACATCTTTATAACCATTGATGAGGTCACCTCTCAGTTTGCTCTCCTCCAGGAAGCACAGCCCCAGCTCACTCAGGCTCTCCTCCTAAGAAAGAGATTCCACTGCCTTCAGCATTGCTGTGACTCTCTGCTGGACTCTCTCAAGCAGTTCTCTGAAGACCTTCTTGAACTGAGGGGCCCAGAACTGGACACAGTACTCCAGCTGCACTCTCAGCAGGGCAGAGTAGAGGGGTAGGAGAACCTCTCTAGACCTCCTACCCACAGCCCTTCTAATCCACCCCAGGACGCCATTGGCCTACTTGCCCACCAGAGCACATTTCTGGCTCATGCTCAACCTCCTACCCACCAGGACCCCCAGGGCCTTTTACCCTTCACTGCTCTCACAAGTTAGAACACTTCCAGCCATGCTGACATGACCTGGGTAAGACATGGTTTCCATACAATGCAGGCAGCTCTCCACTACCTTGGCTAATAGGAAAACAGAATACCCAGACAAAAGAGAGATATGTGAAATTACTGTTCCAGATAAGAGCTGCCCCAAATATGTCTGCCCTGTGCTGCTCAGCCTGAGCTTGTACTTCTGGCAGAGCTTACTAACTTAGAGTATATTAACTCAGGCATCACCTGCATCCATCTGGTAGAAGCCAGGCAGTTTGTGTATCTCTATGATTTAATCACCCCACAAGTAATCTCCTAACTGATAATGGTCTTGGGCTGTAATTAACAAAACAAATTTCATATTCACCCTTTTATCTGTGCTGATACTGATCCAGTCATGCTGAGGCTGAAGGTGGCGTAACAAAGAAGGGCAAATTATGCATGAAATGCAAGAGAAGTGCTGCAAAAGGCAAGGGAATGCCAAAGTCACACAGTGATGGAGAGGAGTTTCATATTCCCAACCACCAACCCAGAACCGACACAAGCACTTCCTCTCTTACTGCCAGGCAGCCCTTGCAGAGGACATGTGCTCAGGACTCCCACAGGTAACACAAGCATGAATCAGAACTTTCTACATAAGCTGCAGAGGGGGAGGTTATTGCATTGCAATTACTCAGCCACATTGTGTATTTGTCAGTTGTGACTCCTCATTGTCTGTGATCACAGATCACAGGATGTCAGGGGTTGGAAGGGATCTTTGGAGAGCTTCCAGTACAACCTCCCTGCCACAGCAGAAGCAGAGAATCCAGCACAGGTCACACAGGAACACATCCAGACAGGGCTGGAAAGGCTCCACAGAAGGAGACTCCACAACCTCTCTGGGCAGCCTGTGCCAGGGCTCTCTCACCCTTACACTCAAGAAGTTCTTCCTCACGCCGAGCTGGAGCTTCCTGTGCTGCAGTTTCCATCCCTTGGCCCTTGCGCTATGTCAGGCCACAAGTGAGCAGAGGCTGTCCCTGTCCTTTCCTTCCTAACCCCCAGTCCTTAGCTCTGGATAGACATTGCCCAGATCCCCCTTCATCCTTCTCCTCTGCAGACTAAGCAGCCCCAGGGCTCTCAGCCTTTCCTCCTTAGGCAGTACTACAGTCCCTTCAATATCTTCACAGCCCCCCTTGGACTTTCTCCAGCAGATCCCTGTCCCTCCTGAACTGGGGAGCCCAGAACTGGATGCAATATTCCAGGTGGGGTCTCACTAGGGCAGAATAGAGGGGGAGGAGAACCTCCCTTGCCATGCTGGAAATGCTCCTTTTAATGTCCCCTCAGGATCCCATTGGCTTTCTTGGCCACAAGGGCACATTGCTGTCCACAGTCCTGTCAGCACTGACACACACAACCTTCCTGATCTCAGCACAGGTGTATAAACTGTTCAGTGTCACAAGAGACACTCAGCTCTGTCACAGATACATGGCTTGAACAGTGTCCTCACCTCTATGGCAAGAAACACAGATTCTCTCACAAAGAAAATAAAAATCATAGAATGGTAAGGTTGGAAGGGACCTCAAGGATCATCTAGTTCCAACCCCCTGCCATAGGCAGGGACACCTCCCACTAGTACAGCTTACTCAAGGCCTCATCCAATCTGGCCTTGAACACCTCCAGGCAGGGAGCATCCACAACCTCCCTGGGCAACCTGTGCCAGTGCCTCACCACCCTCACTGGAAAGAACTTCCTCCTAACATCCAGTCTAAATCTCCCCTCTGCCAGTTCAAACCCATTGCCCCTTGTCCTGTCGTTGCAAGACCTTGTAAATAATCCTTCCCCAGCCTTCCTGACAATCTGGCAAAGATGTTTTGGGTTTGGTTATGGGTTGGTGTTTTAGGGTTTTGTTTTTTTTTTGTTTTGTTTTGTTTTTTCTTGGATTCTGGATTTTAAACCTGGGTAGGTTTAGATGGACAGTAGGAAAAAGTTTTTCATGGAGAGAGTGGTCAAGGACTGGAATGAGCTGCCCAGGGAGGTAGTGGAGTCACCCACCCTGTCTGTGTTTAAGGGTGGTTTGGATGTGGTGCTTGGGTCTATGATTTAAGGTGAATCTTGTAGAGCAGGGTTCTAGGTTGGCCTTGGTGATCCTGAGAGGCTTTGCCAACCTGCAAGCTTCTGTGACTCCGTGGAGAAGAGGGATTATGAAGAAAGAAACTCGAGACTTAATGAAACCAGCCATACCATTTCTCACACCACACCAAAGTCAAGCATCTTATGGGAACAAAACCATTGCCAGGCAAGTTTTTAATGGAGTGCTTGTGCATGAGCTTGTGCTGAGGAATCGCTGAGCGTATTCTGGCACACTCCAGGCTGCGTTTACCAATTAGCACCGCCTCGGTTTGTCTGCACGTCACAATTAGACAGAGCTACACAACGATGCAAGCCACAGGCCAAGCCGTAAAGGGAACACCCTTGGGTTAGAGGAGTCAGCCACATCAGGTGATGCTCCTAGACTGGCTACAGAAAAAGCAACTGGCAGCGAGTGACAGCGCCATGCGTCTCAGATCCCCAAGTATCTGTTCATCTTGCTCAAAGCGTCACAGACGGTGTTCAGGTCGCTGCGGAGGTCCTGGACCACGTTCTCTATGCTCCTGGTGTCCTTCAGGATCTCAATGCTCTGTGTGTAGGGATTGAAATACACAGAGAAGGGACGGTTGATTGATTTGGCAAAGTCCCTGTAAGAAAGAAAGAAAAAAAAATGAAATAACATCTTTGTGGTTTAGGATTTCCACCACCTTCACCACAAATTCACCTTCCGGTCTGGAAGTTAATGATGAAGCTACATTTTACAACCTAACACAAACTTACAATATCTATAGATATAGGATATAGGATAGATGGTGGATGAGAAGCTCAATCTGAGCTGTCAGAGTACTCTGGTAGCCCAGAAAGCCAAACAGAGCCTGGGCTGCACCAAGAGCAGTGTAGGCAGCAGGGTGGGGGAAGTGATCCTGCCCCTCTACTACGCACTGCTGAGACCCCACCTGGAGTACTGCATCCAGTGCTGGAGACACTATTACAAGAGGGCTCTGGAGGTGCTGGAAGATGTCCAGAGAAGGGTCATGAGGTTGATCAGAAAGCTGGAGCTGCTCTGCTGTGAGGAGATACTGAGGCAGTTGGGTTTGTTCAGTCTGGAGAGGAGAAGGTTCCCAGGAGACCTTATAGTGGCCGTCCAGTATCTTAAGGGGGCTACAAGAAAGCTGATTTTGGGGGCTGTCAGGTAGTGACAGGACTGGGGGGAACGGAACCAAGCTAGAAATGGGAAGATTCAGGTTGGATGTTAGGAAGAAGTTGTTCAGCATGAGGGTGGTGAGGCCCTAGAAGGGGTTGCCCAGGGAGGTGGTGAAAGTCTCATCTGTGGAGGTGTTTAAGGCCAGGCTGGGTGAGACTGTGGACAGTCTGCTCTATTGTGAGGTGTCCCTGCCCACAGTAGGGGGGTTGGAACTGGACGATGCTTGCGGTCCCTTCCAACTCTGCCTGCTTCTATGATTCTATGGTATTTACAACTATATACAATTATATACAAGTTAAAAGTAATACAGAAATTCAAAACCCTTCCCAAGCCACCAGACTGCCCAGGAGGGGTTCCCAATCAACTCCCCTCCTTTCCTCATCATCCCTTACCTCAGAAATAAACCAGACAAAGCTCTGTATAGCTCAAATGATTCATTTGCCAAGATCTGAGGTGAGATGTCAAGAGCTGACAAGGAGTTATAAGGAACTGGTTAGCTCAGGTTACAGAGGTTTCATGTAGAGGATTTAAGCAAAGATGCAGACAGACACACAGACCAAAGAAGAAGTGAGAGCCTTTGTTATTGTTATGGCTATTATCTCTCAGCAGAATCAATGGGTAATATAGACATCACTACAATTTTTCTTTTCACAGCCAATGATCTAATTTCTCTCAGTAAAATACTCCAATTAGCCAGCACAACCTTTTCTTTCCCAGTTGCTGAAGAAGAGAAAATGAGACTTTTTTATTTATTTTTTTTTTTGTCGAGGGAAATAATTTACCTCATTTTCTCTTTGGCTTCTTCAAAACTTTCTGAAACAAAGTAAGCTTCCTGGAAAGTTGTGATAAGGCATTCTTGCAAACAGGTTGTCTTTGGGTCAAATGTCTTCACGTTGGCCTTGTCAGAGAGAGCATGCTGCAAAACACACCACAGCATCTGTTAAATGGGATTTGGATAGCACTGTGTATCCGCACCACTGCTCTTACAGCGATGTGCTCTGTGCTTCCCATTAGCTGGTAGCCTCCTTTGCTCTACAGAGTGGTTTTTATTTCAGGTTGAACAGAATAAATCATTCGTTACTTTAAACAGCTCTTTTTTTAGGAGAGTATTTTTTCCCCAAAAATAATTATCAGTACAGCTGCAAACACATACTAACCCAAAATGTCACTTAAGTGGCAGAACTGATCGCTGGCATCCTGGTTTGGATTAGAAATGCTGTGGCCAGCAGGAGCAGGGAGGGGATTGTCCTCTTGTATTTGGCACTGATGAGGCCCACACCTTGAGTACTGTGTTCAGTTTTGGGTGCCTCAATACAAGAGAGGTGTGGAGGTGCTGGAGCCAGTGCAGAGGAGGGCGAGGAAGCTGGGGAAGGGCCTGGAGAATAAATCTGATGAGGAGAGACTGAGGGAGCTTGGGATGGTTAGCGTGAAACAGAGGAGGCTGAGGAGAGACCTCATGGTTGTCTGCAGCTACCTGAAAGGAGGTTGTGGAGAGGCTGCTGCTAGGCTCTTCTCACAGATCATTAGTAACAGGGTTTTAAGAGGAGGCTGGATGAGGCACTTAGTGCCATGGTTTAGTTAATTAGAGGGAGTTAGGTGATAGGTTGAAGTCGATGATCTTAGAGGTCTTTGCCAACCTGGTTCATTCTGTGATTCTGTTACAAGAGGGAACAGCCTCAAACTGCTACTGGGTAGGTTTAGACTGGACATTAGGAAACATTTTTTCAGGGCAAGAGTGGTCAGGCATTGGAACGTGCTGCCCAGGGTGATGCTTGGTTGCCAAGCCTATCTGTGTTCCAAGGTGGTTTGGCTGTGGTGTTTGGGGTTTTAGGGTGGACCTTGCAGAGTATGGATATGGGTTGGACTTGGTGACCCTGAGGGGCTTTGCCAACCTGAACCTTTCTGTGATTCTGTGACTGTCTTGCTGGATGGATTGGGCCTGACCAAAGCACTCCTATAAATCTGTGCTTTCCATTTTCAGGCCAAAAATCTACACTGTTTTCTTGACAGTGAGTTGGTGATCGAAACTGTTAACCCATTAACTAATGCCGATTTATTGCCTGCTTCTGTCACAGAGACCTGAGCAGCAACACTCCATAAGCATAAACTCCATCACCAAACAAGCAGGCATAGAGCAGACACTGGACAGATGAGGCTACCCAGAGAGGAGAGTTCCAACAGCCTTTCTCCCTGCATGACTGGCACAGGGAGATGTCAATACTGAAAATCAGGAATGTAAGTATTTTCCAACCTGATCTTTATCTAGCTCCCCTTTCCACATGCATGTTTGTGTTAGCTGCTGGGCCTAGCCTTTCTAGGACACACAGATACTCAGTCTCTGTAAAAAAGTAGAAGGTAAGGAAGGAGAGGATATTTAGGTCAATGTTCAACCCTTCTTAGTCCCCTAACATCAAAGATGTGCATGAAAAGTATAAAGAAACAACAGAGAGGAAGTAGATCCCTGAGGTCCGAAGGTGCCCTTTATCTCTTTACTTACTTTCTGCATGGACATCCTTTAAAGTAGAGTAGGGTATTAACCTTAGGGTATTCACCATATCTTTTATCCAAACTGATTCCCAAATCCCTGTGAAAGGCTCAAAAAATATCAGACTAACTCTCAAAATCAGGTCTCCAAACACAAGGACATAAAACTGGAATGAGAACCTCTTCCTTCCACCTCCTCTCTCCCCAANATAATCCCTCCCCAGCCTTCCTGTAGGGCCTCTTCAGATACTGGAAGGCTACTATGAGGTCTCCTCGAAGCCTTCTCTTCTCCAGGTCAAAGAGCCCCAACTCTTGTAGCCTGTTCTCACAGAAAAGCTGCTCCAGCCCTCTGATGATCTTTGTGGCCCTTTTCAAATGCTTGAAAGAATGCTTGTTTAGCCTGGAGAAGAGGAGGCTCAGGGCAGACCTCACTGTTGTCTACAACAGAACAAGAGGACACAATCTCAAGTTCACAGTATCACAGTATCACAGTATCGCAAGGGTTGGAAGAGACCTCAGAGATCATCAAGTCCAACCCATCACCACAGCCCTCAAGATTAGACCATGGCACCAAGTGCCATGTCCAAACGTGCCTTGAACGCCTCCAGGGACGGTGACTCCACCACCTCCCTGGGCAGCCCATTCCAGTGACAAATTACTCTCTCAGTGAAGAACTTCCTCCTCACCTCCAGCCTAAACTTGCCCTGGCGTAGCCTGAGACTGTGTCCTCTTGTTCTGTCACTGGTTGCCTGAGAGAAGAAGGTAACCTTGTGCCAGGGCAGGTTCAGGCTGGATGAACCTCAGGAAGAGGTTCTTGACAGAGAGAGTGATTGGCATAGGAATGGGCTGCCCAGGGAGGTGGTGGAGTCACCAATCCCGGAGGTGTTCAAGACTGGACTGGATGGAGCATTTAGTGCCATGGTCTGGTTGATTGGCTAGGGCTGGGTGTTAGGTTGGACTGGATGAGCTTGGAGGTCTCTTCCAACCTGGTTGATTCTATAATGGCATAGAATCCTAAATATCAGTGAATTAAGCTTCTGGAGTACATGTATAATTTCCTGCTCACAAGGTTTTCTGTCTCCAGCCAGCCACCAGTTAAGTGAGTTTGAAAACAAAAAGCAGAAATGCTCTGGTTGTGAAGACAGCAACTGAGGTATCTAACCACAGCTGCCTCTAGGGCCTAGGACATCTGATGCCTCTGTGTAGGGATGGAAGACACTCTACAACACAGGACTTAAAGGTCACAGATCACAGGATGTCAGGGGTTGGAAGGGACCTATGGAGAGCTTCCAGTACAACCCCCTGCCACAGTAGAAGCAGAGAATCCAGCACAGGTTACACAGGAACACATCCAGACAGGGCTGGAAAGGCTCCACAGAAGGAGACTCCACAACCTCTCTGGGCAGCCTGTGCCAGGGTTGTCTCACCCTTACACTCAAGAAGTTCTTCCTTATGCTGAGCTGGAGCTTCCTGTGCTGCAGTTTCCATCCCTTGGCCCTTGTCCTATGCCAGGGCACAAGTGAGCGGAGGCTGTCCCTGTCCCTTCCTGCACGACCCCCAGCCCTCAGCTATTGATAGACATTGCCCAGATCCCCTTTCATCCTTCTCCTCTGCAGACTAAGCAGCCCCAGGGCTCTCAGCTTCTTCTCATCAGGCAGTGCTCCAGTCCCTTCAATATCTTCATAGCCCTCCCTTAGACTCTCTCCAGCAGATCCCTGTCCCTCCTGAACTGGGGAGCCCAGAACTGGATGCAGTATTCCAGGTGTGGCCTCACTAGGGCAGAGTAGAGTGGAAGCAGAACGTCCCTGAATCTGTTGGACACACTCTTCTTAAAGCCTCTCAGGACCCCATTGGCCTCCTTGCCCACCAGGGCACGTTGCTGTCCCGTGCAGAACTTGTTATCCACCAGCATTCTCATGTCCTTCTCCACAGGGTTGCTCTCCAGCAGATCACCTCCCATCCTGTACTGCTGCAGTTTATTGTTCCTTCCCAGGTGCAGGACTCTGCACTTACCCTTGTAGAACCTCCTCAGGTTCATCTGTGCCCAGCTCTCAGTCTGTGCCAGTCTCATGCACCTTTCTGCAGTGGCAGCTGGAGAGCTGGGCAGATACACTGGGTTATCTCAGATTGCACCAGGCATTCACGTTGAGCAATTGTTAACTCATTTCCTAAGTGACACTATTACTGACACATTAAAAAAAAAAAAAAAAAAAAAGAGTTTGCTCTCATAATTTGTAATTAGAATAATAAAAAAAAAAAAACAAAACCAAAATTAAATCCCAAACCCAATCAAACAAAAAATATCCCAAAATGTATAAAAAAACCTCAAAAACCAAAACCCAAAACCACCTAATTAAATGTAATAATAAAACTTGGAGCCATTCAGAATTTAAAATCAAATAAAGGTTTAAAATAAAATAAAAGGTAAAATCTTCAGCTAGCAAGGGGGAAAACTGAGATGAGTTACATCTACTACAGCATCTGAGGAGTACAGGAGGGCAGAATAAGGATACAGGTGAGAAGCTGCCTGCGTGTCACTACTGATTTCATCTCCTTGTTATCCCAGGGGGCAACACAAAGCCTCAAAAACCTGCTCTTAAATGTCTTTCTCCTTACCTACAACACAGGCTGCCAACCTGACAAGAGTCCTCATTTCACCAGAATGTGTGTTGCTTCCTCAGTACAATTGCAAATAGTGCTAAGACAAACAAGGAAAAGCCTCTCTGTTTAAAAAGAGCACTAAAAAGAGCATCCAGGATCCAGTTCTTGACCTTCTTCCAAAAACAGAGCCAAAACCTGCATTGGAATCTTTGTGATTTACACAGTCTGATGCTGGCTCTTCTTAACGTAAATTGTCATTCAACCAAAACATGCCTGGTATTGTATTTGACTTCAAAAAACTACACCAAAAGATTCACATTCTACATCTCTGTTAAATATAGAAGCACAGAACAGGAATATGTGACCTGACAGGCTGAGGGAGCTGAGGTTGATCAGCCTAGAGAAGAGGAGGTTGCAAGGAGACCTCTGCAATGGCAGAGATTTTAACTCAATGACAAAGGGCAACAGAGATTTTAACTCAGTGATAGAGATTTTAACTCGGTGACACAGATTTTAACTGAATGACAGAGATTTTAACTTCTTCATAGAAAGAACTCCTAGAGACCTCATAGCAGCCTGCCAATACCTGAAGGGGGCTACAAGAAGGCTGCAGAGAGACTGTTTGCAAAGGCCTGAAGGGACAGGATGAGGGTAATGGCTTCAAACTAGAGCAGAGCAAATTGAGATCGGATGTTAGGAACAGGTTCTGCACCACGAGAGTGGTGGAACACTGCAACAAGTTGCCCATGGAGGTGGTTAGGTCCCATCCCTGGAGATACTGCAGGTGAGGCTGGACAGGGCTGAGGGCAACTTGATCTAGTGGAGGATGTCCCTGCTGAGTGCAGAGGGGGTTGGGCTGGATGAGCTTTGGAGCTTCCAAGCCAGAGCATTCTGTGATTCTATCTACTGCCAGCTGAAGTTGATAGGAGACTCCTTTAATGAAAGAGTTCAAGAGAGCATCACATGAAGCAAATGGATTAGAGCTCCCAAAGATATTTGGACTGCCTTTTAAAAACAGTTTTAATAATTGAAATGTACATTATTCCTGCCTTATCTCAAAGCCCCAAATACATACTGTGTAATAGAGTTAGCTAGAGTTAACCTGACTATATTAGGCAGAACATTTTATAACTACTTACTGTATTATTCCATGCCCCCCAGGCTTCATTTTTAATCTTCTCTTTCTCCTTATTTTGTTGTGCTTTTAATTTTTTTTTTCTTCATGCTTCCATAGCATGCACATAAGGAGCTGCATTTTTCAGCATCCAAAAGCTAAATACTGAGTGGGGAAAATAACCTTGAGGGAATTCCTATATTGACAGGCTGGAGCCCACCTTCCGCTAGATTGTCTATTTCTTTGTTGCTAAAGCTGTCGACCAGATTGGCAAAGTGGAGCATCACAATATAGAAACAGGGAGGGCTGAACAAGCCATGGGGTCACCTGCAAGGCCAAAATACTGCTGGCTACTTCTGTCCTGGGGATAGTATAACTCATTTATTGGTAGAAATTGCTAGAAACTATACATAAAATTTGCCACTATTTTGTTTCCTGCATGGAAAGGAGAACTGACAGAGAGGGCAACTGGAGAAAGGTTTTTTCTCTTTGCTGACAAGAGCATATGAATATCAAATGGTTGTAAAGTCAAGGCAGCAAACATCAACACTGAAACAAGATCTGCCTTTCTGAGGACAGAGATTTTAACTCCACAGCAGAGATTTGAGCTCAACGGCAGCCTAGGACCTAACACCACCACAGCGACCAGACCATGGCACTAAGTGCCACAGCCAAGCTTGCCTTAAACACCTCCAGGCACAGCGACTCCACCACCTCCCTGGGCAGTCCATTCCAGTCTCTAATTCCCCTTTCCAGCAGGAAGTGTTTCCTAACATCCAACCTAAACCTCCCCTGGCATAGCTTCAAGTCATGCCCTCTCGTCCTGGCACAAGTTGCCTGGCAGCAGAGCCTGACCCCACCTGACTACACCTTCCCTTCAGGCAGCTGTAAAGTGTGCTAAGGTCCCCCCTGAGTCTCCTCTCCTCCAGGCTAACCCAGCCCAGCTCCCTCAGCCTCTCTTCAGCAGTCCCTTCCCTCCCAGCCCCTTCCCCACTCTCCTCTGGCCCCACTCCAGCCCCTCTCTTACGGTGAGGGCCCAGAGCTGCACACAGTGCTTGAGGTGATCAACTCAGTAACAAATCCAATTAATACAATACCAAATCCATTGGAAAAAAATCCATAGGGTAATCTACAACAGAATTCTATCCGATTTCAAACCATTCTTTGTGTACTAAGTATACACTTCTCTTCCAACCACAGCTTCCAGAGCCCAGGGCACTCTCACCTGCTAGAATCTCTAAGCCTCCTTTCACAAGAAACAGAAATAAGTTAGCATTTTATAGTTCCTTTGGCCCTTCAGCCCTTACAGATTTAGCTCATTATTTAAGTGGCAGCTAACATCTTAAACAAAGCTTTTAGGGCAAACACCACTTTTTTAAAGTTCAGTTGTTTGTTTTGGTTTTTTTAATGTTGGGAACTTGCATTGTTATACAAAAGCCAAAACATTTACATCCAACTATTATTCTGTCAAGATGAGAAGGAGTTTTAAGGGCACTTACTTTTAATTCACCAATAGATGACAGGAGCCCTGCCCCATAGGCACGCAGTTGTCCTTCTTGCTTGCAGAGGCCAAACTCAATGGTAAAAAAATAGCACTGTAAAAGACAGACACACAGAGGATGGCTGGCAACAGGCACATCAGCAGTGACAATCGGTATCATAGCCACTCAACTGCCCCACCTGGCCAGAATTTCAGGTCTTTCATATATACATACATACATGTGTGTGTGTGTGTGTGCACATTTCAATGGTTGCAGCTACACCTGCAGAGGGACCTGGACAGGCTGCACAGATGGGCACAGTCCAGTGCCAGGAGTTTTTATAAGCCCAAGTACCAGGTTCTGCACTTCAACCACAACAACCCCAAGCAGTGTTACAGGCTGGGGACAGAGTGGTTGGAGAGCAGTCAGGCAGAGAGGGAACTGGGGGTACTGGTTGGCAGCTGAACATGAGCCAGCAGTGTGCCCAGGTGGCCAAGAAGGCAAATGACATCTTGGCCTGGATCAGGAATAGTGTGGCAAGCAGAACCAGGGAGGCTATTCTGCCCCTGTAATCAGCACTGGTCAGGCCACACCTTGAGTACTGTGTCCAGTTCTGGGCCCCTCAATTCAAGAGAGATGTTGAGGTGCTGGAAACTGCCCAGAGAAGGGCAGAAAGGCTGGGGAGGGGCCTGGAGCACAGTCCTGTGAGGAGAGGTTGAGGGAGCTGGGAGTGTGCAGCCTGCAGAAGAGGAGGGTCAGGGCAGACCTGATTGCTTTCTGCAGCTACCTGAAGGGAGGTTGTAGCCAGCTGAGGTTGGTCTCTTCTGCCAGGCACCCAGGGACAGAACAAGAGGACACAGCCTCAAGCTGCTCCAGGGCAGGTTCAGGTTGGATGTTAGGAAGAAGTTCTTCCCAGCAAGAGTGATTGGCATTGGAATGGGCTGCCTGGGGAGGTGGTGGAGTCCCCATTCCTGGAGGTGTTTAAGAGAAGGCTGCATGAGGTTCTTGGTGCCATGGGTTAGTTAATTAGAAGGTGTTAGGTGATAGGTTGGACTTGATGGTCTCAGAGTTCTTTTCCAACCTGCTTAGTTCTGATTCTACTTTTTTTTTTTTTCCTTTTTCTTTCTTGGCACCCAAGCAGTTCACAGGACTGGACAGTTAGGAACTGGAAAGGAAATTCATTTTAGGTATCAAAGATGCCAAAAGCAATCTGCAGAGAATTGATAAACTTTCTGATGCTTGGCACTGGTGAGGCCACACCTCGAGTGTTGTGTTCAGTTCTGGGACTCTCACTACAAGGATGCTGAGGTTCTAGAGCCTGTCCAGAGAAGGTCAAGGAGGCTGGAGAAGGGCCTGGAGCAGCTGGGTTGTGAGGAGGGATTGAGTGAGCTGGGGGTGTGTAGGCTGGAGCAGAGAAGGCTGAGGGCAGAGTTCATTGCTCTCTGCAGGTCCCTGCAGGGAGGTTAGAATGAGGAGGGGGCAGCCTCTGCTCCTTGGTGGCAAGGGACAGGAGCAGAGGAAATGGTTCCAAACTGCCCCAGGGGAGGCTCAGGCTGGATGCTAGGAAATATTTCTTCCCAGAGAGGGTTCTCAGCCACTGGAATTATCTGCCCAGGACAGTGCTGGAGTCGCCATCCCTGGAGGTGTTTAAGCAGCCTGTGGATGCTATCCAACATTGCTGTAGGTCCCATTCAGGTACTGGAAGGCAGTTACAAGGCACCCTCAGAGTCAGTTCTTCTCCAGGCTGAATAATCCCTTAGCGTATCCTCATAGTAGAGTTGTTCCAGCCTCTGGATCATCTTTGTGGCCCTCCTCCGGACTAGTTCCAACAGATGTATGTCCCTGTTACAGTGGGGATGCCAGAACTGGATGCAGTATTTGAGGTGGGCTCTCCCAAAGGCAGAGTCACAGAATCACAGAACCTTAGATGTTGGAAGGGAAACTTCTTTCCATTGAGGGTGCCAGAGCCCTGGCACAGGCTGCCCAGAGAGGTTGTGGAGTCTCCTTCCCTGAAGCCTTTCCAAACCCACCTGGATACATTCCTGGGTGATCCTGCTGGGGCAGGGGAGTTGGACTGGATGATCTCTGGAGGTCCCTTCCAGCCTCTAACATCCTGTGATCCTGTGACATGTATCTGTGTGCATTTATTACCTTGCCTGACAACTCCAGGTTTTGTGCAAAGGGACCCAACTCCACTGAACCCAATACATTGACATATTTCTGCAGGAAATATGAATTTAAGATGAGAAACAACCCAGGCCTTGGTACTAAATCTAATGTTCTTCTGAGTAACTTGAGAACAGATCTTAACATGATGATGGGGTGGAGGGGTTGGGTTTGTTGTTTTGGTTTTTTTTTCCCCTCTGTTTCCTCTTTAAACCCCCACTCTTCCAGGCTGAATATCATACTAAAAGCAAAAGAGCAGAAATTAACAGCTCTTTTATGTAACAACAAATGTTTAGAAATGGAGAAATGATTCATTTCTCTGCCTCTCAGAAGTTCCTGTAGGGCTGCTGATTCACGCAGCATGGCACAATGCAGGGAGACTTAATAAAAAAGAATAAAAACATGAGCCCCACGTCTGAACCAAACCTGCTAAGTCAGCTGGGGAAGAAGAAAAAAGTTGCAGAGACTTCAGATGTCTCAAGTCAGATTCCATCACAGCAGTCAAAGGCACTGACATCCACCAGAGGAGGGGAGAGCACATTGCCAAACAAACAAAAAAAAAACCCTCAAAGTCCCATCTCTTGACTCAATCCAAGCTGGCAGAAAAGTTTTCATTAGCTGCAATGGTTGAGGTCAGCACTTAAGTGGTCTCCAAAGGATTATAAACAAAAAAAAGGCATCTCAGGGTCAAGCAGCCTGGTATATGAAATAACAAAAGCACCACTACAGCAGTGATGAGTGAAGCTGAGAGACCTATGGCCACGAACTTATAGTCTGAAAGAGAGGAGACTGAGGGCAGAGCTCATTGCTGTCTACAGCTACCTGAAGGGCTACTGCTGGGCTCTGCTCACAGGTAATTGGAGACAGAACAAGGGGGAATGGCCTCAAGCTGAGGCTGGGTAAGTTTAAATTAGACATGAGGACAAAGTTTTTCAGGGAGAGAGTGGTCAGGGACTGGAATGAGCTGCCCAGGGAGGTGGTGGAGTCCCTCACCCTGGCTGTGTTTAAGGGTGGTTTGGACGTGGTGCTTGGGTCTATGGTTTAAGGTGAATCTTGTAGAGTAGGGGTTCTGGGTTGGACTTGGTGAATCTGAGGGGCTTTGCCAACCTGGGAGTTGCTGTGATTCTGTGAAAGAAGACTACAAGAGTACAAATGTAGCTTCCCTGCCTAAATATTTTGCCAAGAGACTCTTCAGAAAGCTACAGTCCTGGTTTTGTCCATGCTGCCACTGTCAGCAACCAGCCACCTAGCTTTGCAATTAAATGTCTCTAACATCTTTGACTTTTCTCCCTCCTCCTCAAGTCTCATCAAAGAACCTATCATGCAGTAGTTCATACAATCACAGAATGGTTTAGCTTGGAAAGGACCTCAAAGCTCAGTCAATTCCAACCCCCCTGTGCCATAGGCAGGGACACCTCCCACTAGAACAGGTCGCTCAAGGCCTCATCCAACCTGGTCCTGAACACCTCCTGGGAGGTTGTGGAGCACAGAAGCATAAAATGGGATCTTTGATCACATTCTGTGCTCCACAACCTCCCTGGGTAACCTGTGCCAGTGTCTCACCACCCTCATTGCAAAGAGCTTCTTCCTAACACCCAGTTTCAATCTCCCCTCTGCCACTTTAAACCCATTCCTCCTCCTCCTGTCATTACAAGACCTTGTCAACAGTCCCTTCCCAGCCTTCCTGTAGGCCCCCTTCAGATCCTGGAAGGCCACTCCAAGGTCTCCTGGAAGCCTTCTCTTCTCCAGGTTGCAGAGCCCCAACTCTCTCAGCCTGTCCTCACAGCAGGCAGGAGGTGGAGAGCTAACAATGGCACAGGAGAGAGCAAAGCAGGCTGCTCAGTGGAAGGAGTGTTCATAAGAGAGGGAGAACTTCATTTCATTTCCTCCCTGATGGAAAAGCAGCACAGAAAGAGGAAGCTTCTTTTATTTTTATTTTTTTTAACCTAAGTTCAAAAACTATTATTATTGTTACTATTTAAAAAGGGAGTTATGAGTCAACACTTGCTGATGGGAGCCCTTCCTCAGCACTAGTTAAGACTCTGACTATAAATCACTCAAATAAAATGCACACAAACCACCGATCAGATGATAAAATACTTCTCCCCACTGCTAACTCCTGCTATTAAGCTACAGCATTAAGAAAAGCCCTTCCAGTGAGAAGTTGATTTTCTGATAAATCTGCCCTGTGCAGCCACTACAATTCACAGAATCACAGAATGTCTGGGGCTGGAAGAGACCTCCAAAGCTCATCCAGTCCAAACCCCCTGCCAGAGCAGGAGCACCTAAACCAGATCACACAGGAACACATCCAGGTGAGTTTGGAATATCTGCAGAGAAGGAGACTCCACAACCCCTCTGGGCAGCCTCTTCCAGGGTTCTGTCACCCTTACAGGGAAAAAAAAATCCTCCTCAAGTTTAAATGCAACTTCCTACACCTCAGCTTCCACCCATTGCCTCTTGTCCTGGCATCAGGCATCACACAGAAGAGCTCAGCTCCAGCCTCCTGGCACTCACCCTTTACATATTTATAATTCCTGTGTTGGAGAGAGCTCTGCTTAGCTATGAAAATGAGATAGCTCACCCTATGCTGCCATCTTCAGCTCCTCAGTCAGCAGCACACAATTCCACCCACCCACCCACAGAGGCAGCTGGGTGCTTCAGGAGACTCGGTAGGCATTGGCAAGGTGTGCTCCCAAGCCTACTAACATCAAGGAAGTTAAATATTACCTACGAAGAGACTCTGTAGAGCAGATGCATTATGCCTGTCTCTGCATGGTAAGCTGCACTGACTGGGGCACTCTGCACTGCCCTCAGAGGGGATCTAATAAATGATCAGGATCACAGGAACACCCAGGTTGGCAAAGCCCCTCAGGACCACCAAATCCAACCTTAGAACTCTACTCTAAAAGATTCACCTTAAACCATAGCCCTAAGCACCATATCCAAACCACCCTTAAAACACATCCAGGGTGGGAGACTCCACCGCCTCCCCGGGCAGCTGATTCCAGACCCTGACCACTCTCAGTTGCTTACCTTCAGATGCTTGCCACCAGCACCTGCCTTCAGGGGAACCTTAGAGAAAGTTGTTCATCCCAACAGCCATTTCTTTCTTCACAGGCTCACAGGATGTCAGGGGTTGGAAGGGACCTATGGAGAGTTTCCAGTCCAACCCCCCTGCCACAGCTGGAGCAGAGAATCCAGCACAGGTCACACAGGAACACATCCAGACAGGGCTGCAAAGGCTCCACAGAAGGAGACTCCACAACTTCTCTGGACAGCCTGTGCCAGGGCTCTGTCACCTTTACACTCAAGAAGTTCTTCCTCATGTTGAGTTGGAGCTTCCTGTGCTACAGCTTCCATCCCTTGCCCCTTGTCCTATGCCAGGGCACCATTCCTGAGATCCCCTCTCAGCCTTCTCCTCTGCAGACTAAGCAGCCCCAGGGCTCTCAGCCTTTCCTCCTCAGGCAGTGCTCCAGTCCCTTCAGCATTCATATTTAGGTACTGTCCTGCATTTTAAACTGGACTTAGTAAAAAGGAAAAACAAAAGCACTCAGAGAGATAATTAGAATCATAGACTCAGTCAGGGTTGGAAGGGACCACAAGGATCATCCAGTTCCAACCCCTCTGCCATGGGCAGGGACACCTCACACTAAATCAGGCTGTCCACAGCCTCATCCAGCCTGGCCTTAAACACCATCAGGGATTAGGCTTCCACCACCTCCCTGGGCAACCTCTTCAAGGCTCTCACCACCCTCATGCTGAACAACTTCTTCCTAACATCCAGGCTGAATCTCCCCATTTCTAGTTTGGTTCCATTCCCCCCAGTCCTATCACTACCTGACAGCCCAAAAAGTCCCTCCCCAGCTTTCTTGTAGCCCACTTACAATACTGAAAGGCCATGCTGAAGAACTTCCTCCTAAAGAAATGTAAACCCCAGTTATTCAAGGGTGTTACAGAAATTTTCAAAGGCAGCAAAAAA
>VWZE01003438.1:3259-18405 GCA_013396675.1 Eubucco bourcierii | reverse complement strand
CACTTAGTGCCATGGTCTGGTTGATTGGCTAGGGCTGGGTGATAGGTTGGACTGGATGAGCTTGAAGGTCTCTTCCAACCTGGTTGATTCCATGATTCTATGCTATTACTTAGACCTCCTCTTTTACATTCATCAACTGCTGTCATTCTTATACCACACAGCCAGGGATGGAGGAAACCAGACATGGTTTGCTGGGAAACATTTTCACTTCTGTTAACAGCACAGCAAGAAGTTATTGAAGATCCCAAATGAAATCACTGCAATATATATTTTTCCCATTCTTTTCTAAAATGAGCAAAAATGTGAGCTGTTTCCCTTTTTAGCTTTCCAGATCCCTGGGATGTTTTCATTATACCCTTAAAGAAAGACAATACCAGAGCCACAATCTGATATCAGCAGAAAGAGATCCCCCTGAAGGATTCATTTAAAAATATTAGTAACTTGAGTTCTGAGAGTGACTTTGGCAGCATTACCTGATAAACTACTAAACTACTCCTGAAACCTGTGTGATAAATTCCATGTACTTGTTGTAAGTGATCAGCAATCTGCTTCTCTAGAGTCAGCCAGAAGCATTTGCTGTACAAAAACTATGCCAAAATGCAAGCGTCCAGGGAAGGGCCGCAAGGATGAGCAGAGGGCTGGAGTTGCTGCGCTGCGAGGAAAGGTTGAGAGAGTTGGGGTTCTGTTCTGTCTGGGGAGGAGAAGGCTTATTGTGGCCTTCCAGTATCTGTAGGGGGCTACAAGAAAGCTGAGGAGGGACTTTTTAGGGTGTCAGGTAGTGATAGGACTGAGAGGAATGGATCCAAACTAGAGGAAGGGAGATTTAGACTAGATCATAGAATCAGTCAGGGTTGGAAGACACCACAAGGATCATCCAGTTCCAACCCCCCTGCCATGGGCAGGGACTCCTCACACTAGATCAGGTTGTCCACAGCCTCATCCAGCCTGGCCTTAAACACCTCCAGGGATCAGGCTTCCACCACCTCCGCTTCCAGGCAACCCCTTCCAGGTTCTCACCATCCTCATGCTGACGATCTTCCTCCTCTGTGTGTGTGCTCACTGGTTGTGCTTTCAGTGAGTTCCTCTTACTTTTCTGCATGTGAAATTTAATAATGACAATTTTCTCCTTCATTTTTATTACAGGAATTACTAAGAAGAAGAATGATAGGTGAAGAACAATGTTAGAAAGAAGCTGTTCAGCATGAGGGTGGAAGGGAAGGGTCTGGAAGGGATTGCCTGGAAGGGGAGGTGGTGGAAGCCTCATCCCTGGAGGTGTTTAAGGCCAGGTTGGATGAGGCTGTGGACAGCCTGATCTAGTGTGAAGTGTCCCTGCTCAGGGCAGGGGGGTTGCAACTGAATGATCCTTGTGGTCCCTTCCAGCCCTGAAAATTCTGTGGTTCTGCTCTAGGAGTAACCAAACATGAAGATCACCCTCAAGTAGTCAGTAATGATCAGACTCAAACTGACATGTAAGATTTCTGTGCTTGTATGGGTCCCAAATTCATAGAACCATAGAATAGTCTGGATTGGATGGGACCTCTAAAAGTCATCAGTCCAACCCTCCCAAACTCATTGCAAAGGCACAATAGGGATCTGTTTGTAAGCTACTCTGTTTATTCAAACCTGAAAAATCAATCCTATAAAGTTGTTTACACTCTAAAAGTGCAAACTGCCTTGTTAAACTATAATTTTAGCCACTTTTATATAACCAAATTATACAATTGTAATAATTACAATCTGCTGATTCCAGGGAGTGAAGAAAGACCTTTAGAATGAGAGTAATATGGATTGTGTGGATAAAGGGATTATCTGGGAGTACCCACTCTTTCCAGCATGTCTTGAACAAACTCAGAGGTCAAACTGCATCATTTAGCACTGGTAGTAGATACCATCTTTAGCAGTGCTACAGTGATCACAGGACCATGGGATGATAGGGGTTGGAAAGGACCTCCAGAGATCTTCCAGTCCAACCCCCCTGCCACAGCAGGAGCAGAGAATCCAGCACAGGTAGCACAGGAACACACCCAGACAGGGCTCCAAAGGCTCCAGAGAAGGAGGCTCCACAACATCTCTGGGCAGCCTGTGCCAGGGCTCTCTCATCCTTACACTCAAGAAGTTCTTCCTCATGCTGAGCTGGAACTTCCTGTGCTGCAGTTTCCGTCCCTTGCCCCTTGTCCTATGCCAGGGCACAAGTGAGCAGAGGCTGTCCCTGTCCCTTCCTGAATGACTCCCAGCCCTCAGCTATTTCGAACCATTGCTCAGATCCCCTCTCAGCCTTCTCCTCTGCAGACTAAGCAGCCCCAGGGCTCTCAGCCTCTCCTCATCAAGCAGTGCTCCAGTCCCTTCAGCACCCTTGTAGCCCTCCTTTGGACTGACTCCAGTAGATTCCTGTCTCTCTTGAACTTGGGGGTCCATGAGTACAGAAAGTTCTCTACAACCCTCACCATTCTGTCACTCTGTGAATAAAAAACTCCTTTTCCCAGTGCCATCAGAAAGCCTGGCAGTTCTAAGAAACAGCTACAAAAATCTGTGGTCTGCTGCAGCACGTGAGCTTGGTTTGGACAAAGAGACACAGCTGCAGAATCATCTGTCCTCCAGAGATGCTTTCCTCTCCACAGAAATGTCTCTTTCATTCATCTTGCAGCTTTCGTTTGCCTGTGTACAGCCCTACTGACATTTTGGAGACTGCATGCATGGAATCATATTATCACAAAATCAGAGAATCAGAGAAACATAGAATCACAGAATCATAGAATCAGCCAGGTTGGAAGAGACCTCCAAGCTCATCCAGTCCAGCCTATCACCCAGCCCTAGCCAATCAACCAGACCATGGCACTAAGTGCCCCATCCAGTCCAGTCTTGAACACCTCCAGGGATGGTGACTCCACCACCTCCCTGGGTAGCCCATTCCAATGCCAATCACTCTCTCTGTCAAGAACTTCCTCCTAACATACAACCTAGACCTCCCTGGCACAGCTTGAGGCTGTGTCCCCTTGTTCTGTTGCTGATTACCTGGCAGAAGAGCCCAACCCCAGCTGGTTACAACCTCCCTTCAGGTAGTTGTAGACAACAATGAGTTCAGAGGGGATTGAATCCAGCATCAGTAAATTTGCAGGTGACATCAAGTTAGGAGCAGATGTGGATCTGTTGGAGGGCAGGAGGGCTCTGCAGAGGGACCTGGACAGGCTGGATGGGTGGGCAGAAGTCAGTGGGATGAGATTTAACAAGGCTAAGGGCAGGGTTCTACACTTTGGCCACAACAACCCCAAGCAGTGCTACAGGCTGGGGACAGAGTGGCTGCAGAGCAGCCAGGCAGAGAGGGACCTGAGGGTGCTGGTAGAGAGTAGCTGAACACGAGCCAACAGTGTGCTCAGGTGGGCAGGAGAGCCAATAGCATCCTGGTCTGGATCAGGAGCAGTGTGGCCAGCAGAAACAGGGAGGTTATTCTGCCCCTGTGCTCAGCACTCATTAGGCCACACCTTGAGTATTGTGTCCACAGGCCTAAACTCACTGAAAGCAACAGCAAAGCTTTCCTTGGCCTTCTGTAGCAACCAAGCTGGACCTATACATCTATTATTAAACTATACTTACAAAACCACTATGGTAGACCACCCAAAAATATCTCAATCAAAAATTCATGGGGGCCATATTCCACCCAGCATTTGGATGCCATTTGACAGAAGAATGATGACTGGCACAAGAATCACTTCCAAAGCTGCAGCATTAAGTAATTAAACCCCGGGCAGAGTTAGATTTTTGTGGACACAGAATTATATTTTGTCTTACTTCCATACTCTTATCTGTGCAAAGAAAAAAAATAACCAGGAACGTGGTGGGTAAGAGAATTAGACTGAACTTGTGGTGCCCTCAGTTCTTGAGTTGGTGTTTAAAACAATGTAGGTTAGGGTAGAGTTGCAGCTCTTTTCAGCTCTGTACAGAGAGGAATTTTAAGACTCTTCCAGGATTTGAGTTATGCACAGAAGCTACATCTATGATTGTGTCTTCTGCAAGCAAAATTATATACTGAGATATTGCAGACAATAAAAATATCAAGTGCATGCTTGGAGGACTTTCTTCATTACACAGAATCACAGAATTAAGCAGGTTGAAAAAGACCTCTGAGATCATCAAGTCCAACCTATCACCTAACCCTTCTAATTAACTAACCCATGGCACCAAGTGCCTCATCCAGCCTCCTCTTAAACACCTCCAGACATGGGGACTCCACCACCTCCCTGGGCAGCCCATTCCAATGCCAATCACTCTTGCTGAGAAGAACTTCTTCCTAATATCCATCCTGAACCTGCCCTGGCACAGATTGAGACTGTGTCCTCTTGTTCTGTCTCTGGGACCTGGCAGAAGAGCCCAAGCCCAGCTGGCTACAACCTCTTTTCAGGTAGCTGTAGAGAGCAATGAGGTCTGCCCTGAGCCTCCTCTTCTGCAGGCTGCACACCCCCAGCTCCCTCAGCCTCTCCTCACAGGGCTGTGCTCCAGGCCCCTCCCCAGCCTTGCTGCCCTTCTCTGGGCACCTTCCAGCACCTCAACATCTTTCTTAAATGGAGGTCCCCAGAACTGGACACAGGACTCAAAGTGTGGCCTGAGCAGTGCTGATTACAGGGGCAGAAGGACTTCCCTGGTCCTGTTGGTCACACTATTCCTGATCCAGGCCAGGATGCCATCGGCCTTCTTGGCTACCTGAGCACACTGCTGGCTCATCAGTTTCTGCCTGCAAGCAGATCCTTTAGCTTTCAATTCTTGATGGTCCCACTGAACCCCAAAATGAAGTGCAGGTGTGCAGGGTTGCAGCCATGGATGCACTGTGCAGCACAGCAGTGTGCACAGGTCCCTGATCAAGGGGAACCGAGGGCTAGCCAATCCCAAGAGCACCACAGACCCCAGCCAGATCTCTGGGCAGATTCATTCAGTGAGCTGCTACCAACAGAACCTCACCTGCAGTCTTTGAAACTTATTTTACACAGGATCAGAGGCTCACAGGATGTCAGGGGTTGGGAGGGACCCAAAGAGATCATTGAGTCCAACTCCCCTGCCAGAGCAGGACCAGACAATCTAGCTCAGGTCACACAGGAACACATCCAGGCAGGCCTTGAAAGGCTCCAGAGAAGGAAACTCCACAGCCTAGGAAACTTCACAACCTCTCTAGGCACCCTGTGCCAGTGTGCTGGGACCCTTCCAGTCAAGAAGTTCCCTCTTGTGTTGAGCTGGAACCTCCTGTGCTGCAGCTTCCATCCATTGCTCCTTGCCCTATCCCAGGGAGCAAGTGAGCAGAGCCTGTCCCCCCGTTCCTGACCCACAGCCCTCAGATACTTATAAACATTGACTAAATCTCCTCTCAGTCTTCTCTTTTCCAGACTAAGTTGCCCCAGGTCCCTCAGCCTCTCCTCATCAGGCAGTGCTCCAGTCCCTTCAGCATCCTCACACTCCTCAGCTGCTCTGGCTCCATGGAAAGCATGGATATATCCAACTCCTCCACCTGTACATCCACGTCACTGCCATTCCCTCAGTCCTAAGTGAGACCAATAACACAGCTGAAATGAGCTGCCACATGCTGAACTCCTTCACTTCCCCATATAGTTGTGTGCTGATTTTGGCAGATCTTCACAGTTTGTGAAAAAAGACTCAAACCCTTACCCCCTCTAGGTTACAGATTTCGGTATGTCAACAAACACAAGAGAAAAAGCAAGGAGCTTGTACAGTCAGCACTTATGGACTACACATAAATACATTTCACAACTGAGTTTCACAGGTACCAGTTATGGGCAAAGAAAAATGGAGTGTAGCAATATCAGTCTCAATGATATCTACACAGATCTTAGGATTATCTCTTTTCTTTCACATATCTGTGAAAGCACAGGGGCAGTCAGGAACAGCAGAAGCAAGATAGTCCAGCCTTTTCTTTCTGCAGATGACAACCAAGTTGGGTGGCAGAGTTGATCTGCAAGAGGGTAGGGAGGTTCTACAGAGGGACTTGGGTAGATTGGGTCCATGGTCAATGTTAATGGGATGATCTTCAACAAGGCCAAATGCCAGGTCCTGCACTTGGGTCACAACAACCCCAAGCAATGCTACAGGCCTGGGGCAGTGTGGCTGGAGAGCTACTGGCAGAAAGGGACCTGGGGGTTGTAATAGACAGGAGCTGAATAGGGGTTGGCAGTGTGCCCAGGCAGTTGAATATGAGCCAGGAGTGTGTCCAGGCAGTTGAAGATGAGCCAGAAGTGTGCCCAGGTGGCCAAGAAAGCCAACAGCATCCTGGTTGGCATTAGAAATGCTGTGAGCAGCAGAAGCAGGGAAGGGATTTTGTCCTTGGACTTGGCTCTGGTGAGGCCACACCTTGAGTGTTATGTTCACTTTGGGGCTCCTCAATACAAGAGAGGTGTGGAGGTGCTGGAGCCAGGGCAGAGGAGGGCAAGGAAGCTGGGGAAGGGCCTGGAGAATAAATCTGATGAGGAGAGACTGAAGGAGTTGGGGGTGGTTAGTGTGAAACAGAGGCGGCTGAGGGCAGACCTCATGGCTGTCTGGAGCTACCCGAAAGGAGGTTGCAGAGAGGTTGGTGCTGGTTCTCACAGTTCATTAGGGATGGAACAAGAGGGAAAGGCCTTGATCTGAGGCAGGGCAGGTTTAGACTGGACATTATGAAGAATATTTTCTTGGCAAGAGTGGTCACTGGAATGTGCTGCCCAGGGAGGTGGTGGAGTCCCCAAGCCTGGCTGTGTTTTCAAGGTGGTTTGTCTGTGGTGCTTGGGGCTATGGTTCAGGGTGCACCTTGTAGAGCAGGGATGTGGGTTGGGCTTGGTGACCCTGAGTGGCTTTGCCAACCTGTCCCTTTCTGTGGTTCTATGACAGAAGACATTTCATGCTTTTTTGCTGATGCATTTCCTACTCTAGATCAACAGAAAAACCAAATATAAAAAAAAAAAAAGAAAGAAAAAGAAAACTATCCAAATTCATAAACTCCTTTCCACTTACTCCTCAGCCTATCCTGACCAGATCACACTGAAACAGCAGAAGTCTGCACTCCTACATTTCACAAACTCCTCCCAAGCTCTTTCATTTTCTGGGCCCCCATTTCATTAAGTGCTACAGCAGAGCACATGTTGGGAGCGTGAGCTACTGAACTCCCAACAAAGATCACTGCTGCAGAATCTGCAATTCCTTAATGAAAACGAAGTTGCTACTGCAAGTAAACAAGCATAATTAGAAAGCCAGCGCTGTGTGAAATTTGCACCATTCTCTTGTTAACCTCCATGTCAAAAGCTATTACTTGTGTGCAGATAAATTTGCATTTGCAGCTGAGCAACCTCGCAGATTGTGAGCCAACCACTTCTGGAGGCATTGCGCGGCGAGGAATCAAAACGAATCCACTATCTGGCTGCAATTTGTTATTTTATTAGAGGCTTTGGCTTTTGGTGTTTGGAGCTGCTCGAGGCTTGATCTTTATAAACTGCATCCCATCTAAAAGCAGCTAAATGATTTCTACAGCAAAATGCCTGTTTTCCTTCCCTGCTCCCAATTAAATCAGCTCTGCTCTGGCTCGCTTCAATCTTCCTCACCACATGGCTGGGCCACTGCATATAGACACAGAAGCACAGAGTGTAGCATAGCACTATTCGTAGTTATTTGCTCTCTTAGGTCTGACAGCTTTTAGCTAAAAAGAATCACAGAATAACAGAGTTAACCAGGTTGGAAAACACCTTTGAGATCATAGAACGGGTTACGTTGGAAGGGACCTCAAAAATCATCTCATTCCCTGCCATAGGCAGGGACACCTCCCACTAGAACAAGTCGCTCAAGACCTCATCCAACCTGGTACTGAACACCTCCAGGTCGGTTGTGGAGCACAGATCTTCGATCACATTCTGTGCTTCTGTGCTTCACAACCTCCCTGGGCAACCTGTGCCAGTGTCTCACCACCCTCACTGCAAAGAACTTCTTCCTAACATCCAGTTTCAATCTCCCCTCTGTCAGTTCAAACCCATTCCTCCTCCTTGTCCTGTCATGACAAGACCTTTTCAATAGTCCCTCCCCAGCCCTCCTGGAGTCCCCTGCAGATCTCGGAAGGCCACTCCAAGGTCTCCTAGAAGCCTTCTCTTCTCCTGGCTGCAGAGCCCCAACTCTCTCAGCCTGTCCTCACAGCAGACCTGCTGCAGCCCTCTGAGCATCTTCACGGCCTCCTCCTGGGCTGGCTCAAACACTTCCACGTCCTTCTTGTGTTGGCTCCAGGTGGGATCTCAGGAGAGTAGAGTTAAAAATCTCTGTCTCCAAAGATAAAAAGCTCTCTCTGGACAAATATAAAGTAATCACATTCAGTTCAAGTGTTTTCCCAGTTTCTGAGTGGTCAGAAATATGGAAGATATTTGAAGAGAGTCAAATATGCTCATCCTGTTCCTAACACCCCTCTTAGGCAGTTGTTCACCACTGCAGCTGGGCACAAAGCAGCAGTCATGTGGCCTTACCAGGACAGCAGCTCCTAGAGATCCAAACAGGGACTCAGACTCTCTCTGAGCCCAGAACAAAGGCATCAACAGTGTCACAATTCCTGCAGAAAACACTGAGCATTTGCTCCTGTTGCAGAAACTGAACTCTTTGACTTTTCCCTGTAGTGACTTCTCTGGACTGATAGTTTGTTTTTAGGTAGTACAGAGCTAAAATCCCCAGTTAGAGATCACTGCTGAGGTTTTGTTCTGGTGCCATCCATCTCTGATGTGATGACCATGAAAACACACAGCAGGGAAATGCTGCAGTATTGTATAAAATTAAGTATTAGTCCCTGGAATCTGCAAGGTTTTTTTCCCCCCTTCAGTCCTGCTGTGTGATATATGTTTCTATTTGCTTACACACACTGTAGGAAGGACCTGACAGCAGTGTTTCAGCTACTTTATCAAAAAGCAACACCAAAAGAAACCCTTAGAAAACAAAGGAGACCATTGCCTGTTATTAATTCCTTTAGAACACTTCTTGAAGCTCATGAATTAGGACCTGCTTTTGAAGCAGCAGTCAGTGAGCCCAGCAACATCTCACCAATCCATCAGTAAGTTTCCCTTCTCTCCTGATTCAAAAAGACCTATGTGATTTTGTGAGCACAGAATGTCAGGGGTTGGAAGGGACCTCTGGAGAGCTTCCAATCCAACCCCCCTGCCACAGCAGGAGCAGAGAATCCAGTACAGGTCACACAGGAACACATCCAGACAGGGTTGGAAAGGCTCCAGAGAAGGAGACTCCACAACCTCTCTGGGCAGCCTGTGCAAGGGCTCTCTCTCCCTTACAATCAAGAAGTTCTTCCTCATGTTGAGTTGGAGCTTCCTGTGCTACAGTTTCCATCCCTTGGCCCTTGTCCTATGTCAGGGCACAAGTGAGCAGAGGCTGTCCCTGTCCCTTCCTGCATCACCCCCAGCCCTCAGTTATTGAGAGACATTGCTCAGATCCCCTCTCAGCCTTCTCCTCTGCAGACTAGGCAGCCTTTCCTCTTCAGGCAGTGCTGCGGTCCATTAATGATTAAGAAATTCACAGGCTTTCATCAGCTTTCTCTTCTGCTTCTTGTACGAGTCTCAGGTTTTGCACCGGGGCAACGTTCAAACACACCCACATGTCCAGTTCTTTGCCTGGTCAAAGTCAGGAACAGAAACACAGGCAGGTGGATCTTCACCTACTGGTGAGCAACACAGACCACAGAATTTTTAGTCTCATGGCATGTGCCAGGACAATGTCTGGCTGCAGTGATCCGTAACACCTGACTTCAGCTCTATAGTTCTGGCTTTCGCCCCAGCGATTGGTTCCACCTTCCCCAAGTGACACACATCCAAACCACAGTCGTTTCAGGTGTCTCACCTACATCTGTCAGAATTTACTCCAGTAGTTTTTTTTTTTTTAAATCATATNCAGGCAGGTGGATCTTCACCTACTGGTGAGCAACACAGGCCACAGAATTTTTAGTCTCATGGCATGTGCCAGGACAATGTCTGGCTGCAGTGATCCGTAACACCTGACTTCAGCTCTATAGTTCTGGCTTTCGCCCCAGCGATTGGTTCCACCTTCCCCAAGTGACACACATCCAAACCACAGCCATTTCAGGTGTCTCACCTACATCTGTCAGAATTTACTCCAGTAGTTTTTTTTTTTTTAAATCATATTCACACACACAGTATCACAGTATCACCAAGGTTGGAAGAGACCTCAAAGATCATCAAGTCCAACCCATTACCACAGACCTCAAGACTAGACCATGGCACCAAGGGCCATGTCCAAACCTGCCTTGAACACCTCCAGGGACGGTGACTCCACCACCTCCCTGGGCAGCCCATTCCAGTAGCCAATGACTCTCTCAGTCAAGAACTTTCTCCTCACCTCAAGCCTNCTTCTCTGGACACGCTCAAGCAGCTCAATGTCCTTCTTAAATTGAGGGGTCCAGAACTGGACACAGTACTCAAGGTGTGGCCTAAGCAGTGCAGAGTCCAGGGGAAGAATGACCTCCCTGCTCCTGCTGGCCACACTATTGCTGATGCAGACCAGGATGCCATTGGCCTTCTTGGCCACCTGGGCACACTGCTGGCTCATGTTCAGGCGGGTGTCAATCAGCACCCCCAGATCCCTTTCTGTTTGGCTGCTCTCCAGCCACTCCCACCCCAGCCTGTAGCTCTGCATGGGGTTGTTGTGGCCAAAGTGCAGCACCTGGCACTTGGATTTGTTGAATGCCATCCCCTTGGACTCTGCCCATCTGTGCAGGCGGTCGAGGTCCTGCTGCAGAGCCCTTCTGCCCTCCAACCCAGCAACATCAGCCCCCAACTTGGTGTCATCTGCAAATTTGCTGGTGACTCATGCTCCCAGGTCTGCATGCTGCAGCTCCTTCATTCAGCAGCAACAGCTGCAGCTGAAAGTAGCTTCTTTTCAAGAAGCTCCACTATGCCACTACGGTTCTTAGGGTACTCATCATGCTCACACTTGGCAGTCACAGAGCCTCAGAGCATTAGAGGCTAGAAGGAACCTTCAGAGATAAAGTCCAACCCCCCCTGCCAAAGCAGGATCACCCAGGGCAGTCCTTAGTTGTCTCATTTTCTGGATCAAGAAGCAATAGGTAGTTTAGTTTTACATCACGTGGAGGATGCTCTCTAACTTTGAGCATATTATTGCTTCCCTGAATGCTTTCCACCTGCCCAGCTAGAAGTGTAAAAGCAAGCAAGCAAGCAGTTCAAACCCTCAGCCAGGTTTTGGTTAAGAGTACAGCACTGTGGAGTTCACAGAATCACAGAACCTTAGAGGTGGGAAGGGACCTACAGAGATCATCCAGTCCAACTGCCCTGCCAAAACACCATCACCCAGGGCAGTCCACACAGGAATGCATCCAGGTGGGGTTGGAAAGGCTCCAGAGAAGGAGACTCCACAACCTCTCTGGGCAGCCTGCTCCAGGGTTCTGGTACCCTCACTCAAAAGAAGTTTCTCCTCATGTGGAGCTGAAACCTTCTCTATTCCAGTTTGTATCCATTGCTCCTTAGCTTATTGCTGTGCACCACCCAAAAGAGCTTGGCCCCCTCCACTTGCTCCCCAGCCTCGATAGATATTGCTCAGATCCCCTCTGGGCCTTCTCTTCTCCAGTCTAAACATCCCCAGAGCTCTCAGTCTCTCTCCATAAGAGAAATGCTCAAGTCCCCCACTCATCCTCATGGTCACATAACCATAGGACACAATTCAGGCACAAACGGAGGTGCAGAGATGTGGAGGTTAAACTTCACTCTGCCCAGCGACTGCCAGAGCTCTCAGGCTGTAACACCAGGCTTGAGCTGGCCAATGCACAGTAATTTTTTTACATGGCAGAACACCTACAGCAGGGGAGCTGATCACAGCCTTACCCCAGGGCTTAGTTCCACTGCCTGTCATTTTGCAGCTGTAATGAAAAGCAAGGCAGCACTCTGGATTTTTCAGGTGGGAATGCCACAAACCTCAGATATTTCTCATCGCTTCCTTTTCAGCCCCATTTGTTTACCCATGAGGGAAGATGGCAATCCAGTTCATAAGCGGTGCTTATGGCCCAGCACTATCAAATAGTCCTTCTGGGGCAAAGATGAAAAGGCTGCAACAGGCTGCTCTGCCTAGGAAGACCACAAGCACTGCGTCTACCCTTAGTCACCAGCTGCAGCTTAGTCTTTATCTGCAGTGCCTATGTTTCTTCCATTCTGGTTATCTCTTCAGCAAGCGTAATGTGCAATTGTCCTGAATTATGTGCCACTTGTTCAGTAGAGAAGAAGAACTAGAATGAAGCCACAGGACCAGCTAACACAGATCCTGAAGGAAGACAGGCAAGCAAGATGGCAGGAATTACCACTGCCTTCTACCTGAGAGGTGGCTCTGAATGTTAGGTTTAGCACAGGATTTATCTTTAAAATGCTCTGTACTGCCTACACAGATAAACTACGGTCAGCTTTGGAAATAAGCCACTGGGCCTCAGCCATCTTCCAGGCAAGGCAAAACACTTAGATTCATAACCAGCCTGAAATGCATTTGCAAGACCTCACCACACATAATGCCTGAAATACATTTACAAGACCTCAGCACAGACAATGCCTGAAATGCACTTAAATGCTCTGGTGGGCAAGAAGGCCACTGGTGTCCTGGGGTGGATTAGAAGGGTTATGGTTAGTAGATAAAAAGAACTTCTTTTGCTCCTCTACTGTGCCCTGCTGAGGCCACATTTGGAATATTGTGTCCAGGTCTAGGCCCCTCAGTTCAAGAAAGACCTCAGGGAACTGCTTGAGAGAGTCCAGCACAGAGCCACAGCAATGCTGAAGGCAGTGGAAGCTCTTCCTTAGGAGAAGAGCCTGAGGGAGCTGGGGCTGTGCTGCTGGGAGAGGAGGAGCCTGAGGGGGGACCTCAGCAATGGTTATCAAGACAGAAAGGTGAGTGCCAGAAGGCTGGAGCCAGGCTCTGCTGGGTGATGCCCAATGCCAGCACAAGGGGCAGTGGATAGGAGGTGAGGCATAGGAAGTTCCATTTAAACATGAGGAAGAATTTTTTCGCTGTAAGGGTGACAGAAGCCTGGCACAGGCTGCTCAGGCGAGTTGTGGGGTCTCCTTCTCTGAAGATATTCAAGAGCTGTCTGGATGTGTTCCTGTGTGATCTGCTGTAGGTGCTCCTGCTCCAGCAGGTGGATTGGGTTGGATGAGCTTTCAAGGTCCCTTCCAGCCCCTAATCTCCTGTGATTCTGTGATAAATACACAACCTCAACAAGGGGTCACCTGAGCTGTGCTGAAAGAAGCCAGCAGGATCTGGGAGTCATTTGTGCCATTAACAAGAGTGACGGAATCACAGAACCCTGCTTATCAATTTGCAGCTTCACAAATGCAGCAGCTCTCTGTGTTCCCGAGTCCACACATCACAAGGGAATGCTGAAATGTCAAGAACCAAGGGATGGTCTTTGTACCATCTTCCTGACAAAATCTTAGGTTCTGTGATGTTTAAATGTGTTGTAAATGATATGTAAGTTAGTTGAAACACCTCATGTCAAGTCCTCCCTACAGCTAATGGTCTGGCAGGTAAGCAAAGACAGCCTTGGTTTCTTTTTTTGTGCTGGGTGAAAGCAGAAAGACCAAGTATACCTAAAAAACCAACCCACCTGTGGTTTCAGCACTTCCTACAAAGTAGCACAAGCCATTAGTGGTGATGATGATGATGACAATTAGCACCTAGGCAGGCAGAGTCAATATCCCTCAACCGGCCACTGCATTGCACCATACTCTAAGCAAAGAATCATAGAATGTCAGGGGCTGGAAGGGACCTTGAAAGATCATCTGGGCCAGGATTGAGAGAGCATTTTGGCTTGTTTCAGTAATGTATCTCTTGGTGTTTTGTTTTACTTTGTTTTGTTTTGGTTTGGTTTTTTTTTGGGGGGGGGTCTTTCCTCTTCCTGACTCTCCTATAACACTGTAAATTAAATAGCACCTCTCAAAATTAAAATTAAAAAACAAAAACACCAAAAAAACCCCTGCAAAACAGCATTTTGGCTTTTTCAGCATTCCAGTCTGCTGGTAAGAATGACCAAGCTTTAACAGGAGCAGAAACGATTCCTTTTCCCTTATCCCCACCTGATTACCAGAATCAAAGAGGATGCCAGGACCTCATAGCCTTTCTTTCAGCTCTCTTGCCCTGCAGCTCTCCTCCTCCCTCCAGCAGGTCAGCACTAGGCTCTCTGCAACGCTCTCTGAATGTAATCCCTGCTCTCGGTGGGGCTGCAGGGATGTGACTAATTACAATTTAGCGAACACTCCAGGTCTGCCCAGGGACCAGGCTCCAGCTTGCTCTACATCAACCGTGTCAGCTCTGCAGGGACAAAACCAGCAGTTGCCTTTGCAGCTCAGGGCTGCTGGGGCACAAAACGCAGATCTGTCAAGGGTTTTGAGAGCACAACAGGAGCAGAGGATCAGGAAATCACTTGTAATGATTCTTCCCTTTCTAGTATGAATTCCTAAGAGGTGTTTTCCTCTCTTCCTAAAGCCTGTAATGGCTCAGCTGTTACCCTCACCACCTTTTGATAATGGGTCAGGATACTGGCCAGCTGGGTTTAGGCATACTACTTCAGGCTCATTAACATGCAGGTTCTCTCTCTGCTCATTGCTTTCTCTATTTACTTGCAAGTCCCCTCACTGGAATCTGCTTTTCTGTGCTAAGGCTCTTGGCTGGCATTTCTCAGCTGGCCGTGTACCTAGGGTGGAAATGGGACCGAGCGTGGCACAAGTCAATTAATGGCACCTCAGGTGACACTTGGTGCCCAGCTGAATTAATTCCTTGGCCTCCTTACCCTCAGTTCTGAGAGATGGTCTTGCTGCTTGCTCTCAGGTTGACTGCTTACATGGCAAATTTCAGGGCAAGTAACATCCCTAATTGTCAAGCACATTCCCCAGGGGGACTACAGCCCCTCGCTGTGCCTGGGCACAAAACACCATCACCTGGATTTAGATGTCTCTGCCACCTGAAAGAGCTATTTCCAGCATGGGAGGAGGAATCAACTTTGACTCAGATAGCAAATTCTCAGGGTGATAAGGGAAAGTGATTCAGCTGTCTTCTTTTATTTTTGGCTTTCTGATTCAGAAGCAGCTCATTGTTCAGATGACACAGTCAGTCATAACTGGGAACTTGGGGGGGGG
>VWZE01003433.1:38385-49397 GCA_013396675.1 Eubucco bourcierii | reverse complement strand
AACCTGTACTAGTGGGAGGTGTCCCTGCCTATGGCAGGGGGTTGAAACTAGATGATCCTTGAGGTCCCTTCCAACCTTACCATTCTATGATTCTATCTAAATACCCAGGGAGGGAATGGATACAGCACTGGTGTGCTTTTGGTGACAAATTACATACTATAAACAACGAGCAGGGGGAAATGATCAGGGCTATGAATAAATCATAGAATAGTAAGTTTGGAAGGGACCTCAAGGATCATCCAGTTCCAACCCCCTGCCATAGGCAGGGACACCTCCCACTAGTACAGGTTGTCCAACACTTGTTTGCATCAACTAGACAGTAAATATTTAAACCCAACAAACACATCCCTAGCGTTCGGAATCACTGCGCGAGCAGATCGCCAGCAAGCAGGAAGGTTCCATTTTATTTGCTCTAATTAATTTAACCCATCTTGTCTTAAATCTTCAATTAAAACAAATAAGTAGTGAGAAGCAACTACTACTCTTATGGGATTCTTTAAGAGATTATTAAGATCTTTCTTAAAATTAGGTATCTCACAAAACTATTTATATTTGCTTTCTTTCCCTTCTCCCTTTCCTTCCATTCCTATCCCTTCCCTTCCTCTTCCTCTTTTTTTCCTTCTCTTTCTTGTCCCTTTTTTTTTTTCTTTCTTGTCCCTTTTTTCTTCTCTTTCTCATCCCTTTTTTCTCCTTTCTCATCCCTTTTTTCTTTTATTTCTCATCCCTATGTTTCTTCTCTTTCTCATCCCATATTCTCTTTCTCATCCCTTTCTTCTCTTTCTCATCCCTTTTCTTCTTCTCTTTCTTCTCTCTTTTTTCTTCCATTTCTCATCCTTTTTTTCTTCTCTTTATCATCCCTTTTTTCTTCTATTTCTCATCCTTTTTTCTTTTATTTCTCATCCCTTTTTTCTTATTCCTTCTTTTGTCTCTTTCTCATCCCTTTATTCTTCTCTTTCTCATCCCTTTTTTCTCTCTTTGTTGTCCCTTTTTTTTCTTTCTCATCCCTTTTTTCTTCTCTTTCTCATCACTTTTTTCTTCTCTTTCTCACCCATTTTTTCTTCTTTCTCATCCCTGTTTTCTTCTCTTTCTCATCCCTTTTTCTCTCTCAACCCTTTATTCTTCTCTTTCTCATGCTTTTTTTCTTCTTTCTCATCCCTTTTTTCTCTCTTTGTCATCCCCTTTTTTTTCTTTCTCATCCCTTTTTTCTTCTTTCTCATTCATGTTTCTTCTTTCTCATTCATTTTTCTTCTTTCTCATCCCTTTTTCTCTTTCTCATCCCTTTTTTCTTTCTCATCCTTTTTTTCTCTTTCTCATCCCTTTTTTCTTCTCTTTCTTATCCCTTTTTTTCCTTAGCATTATTTTCTCATTTTTTCTTCTCTTTAATTTTTCTTCTCTTCCTCCTCTTCTTCTTTTATTTTTTTTCCTCTTTTTCCTCTTATCCTCTCCTCCCTTCTCTTCCTCTCACTTCTCTTCTTTTCTGCTTTTATAATTTTTTTAATCCACTTTTTTCTAAGACCATTCCCTTCCTCATTCACAGATGCTACCTTGTTACCCATGGTCCTTCCTACTTGCCTGGACTCCTCCATGGGTTTTATTCTAGAAAACCATGGAAGTAAAATTTGTTTTGTTCTTGTTGCTTTGTTTTATTCTTCAGGGGAATCAGACAGCATTAAACTCTTTAACACATATGGCCAGTGTATAGGAGGAAAACAATGGATGAGGCCTTGAGTAACCTGTACTAGTGGGAGGTATTCCTGCCTATGGCAGGGGGTTGGAACTAGATGATCCCTGAGGTCCCTTCCAACCTTACCATTCTATGATTCTATGAAAACAAACACCTCAATAGCGAGGCCTTCCAGCATTCTTGGTGTCCCTTTATGGTCTTAAAAAGAGGAGAAATACCAATATCTACTTTATTTGAGACTAACAGTAATGATATACAAAGTGCAACTTAAAAGATAGTTTGGCTGTTAGCTAAGAAACATTTATTTATGCAGTGCTGAGAAGAGCTGGAACTGAAAACATCCTTTCAGGTTTACAGACATTTAAGCATGTTATTAGGAGCTGTGGCCCACCAACATGCAGGTATCACCCAATTTCATTACTACCTGATTAATTAACCTGCTTAAAGTGTGAAAGTTGGCACCTTGTCACTACAATCCATGGAAATAACTAATGAGAAACTACAAAATCATTTGTTCCTCAATTAAAAAATAAAATGAAAGGGGTTTTATCTCATTATTCCTCTTTCCTGTTATCACCTATGCAAAGCCAAGAAGAGTTTGCAAAACTTACTATTAAAAACAAACAAAAAAAAGCCACCCAAAAAACAAGCAGAAAAAAAACCCAAACCAACCCAAAACCAACACTATGTAGCATCTTAGAAAACACTTCACAGATCTGTAATAAAATGGGGTGTTATCCAACACCAATAGGCAAGCCAAGAAGTTTTCAGGGAAAACATATCCAGCCAAGAGTGGGAATGTGAATATGAACCCTTTCATTTAATAAGATCTCTTACCCTTTCTTAACATATCTAGAGGTCAGAGAGACAAAAAGATATGCTTGAAATACTAATTGAGAATAAATTACATGACAAATATGGAGCTTGTTTGCTGTTAGTAAGTTACCTATGAACAGGTAATATCCTTCATAAGCCTTGTATAGGATTAACACTTTAGGGGAAAGTGAATCTTGGCTATAGAGAATGGTTGTAGTGAGCATGGGTTATTTGTTTGCATTAGTTTAGATCTATTTAGCAAGTGCTCATATTAATTTACAGATAAAAGACCAGGATCAGGAAGGTGTTCAGGGAAGATTTAAACATGCAGGTATCACTTGAGGTGTATAAGCCTAAGGGTCTCAAAACCTAAAGTTTGGGACTCCTCAAAAGAAGCAGAAGGTTTAAAATCTTAGGCATTACTTGAGGTGTATAAACCTAAAGTTTGGGTTCTCCAAAGGACTCCTCAAAAGAAGAAGACTCTCAGGTGACCTTCCTGTGGCCTTTCAGTATCTTCAGGGGGCTACAAGAAAGCTGGAGAGGGACTTTTCAGATTGTCAGGTAGTGACAGGTGTGGGGGGAATGGAACAAAGCTAGAATTGGGGAGATTCTGCCTGGATGTTAGGAAGGAGCTCTTCATTATGAGTGGTGAGAGCCTGGCAGGGGTTACCCAGGGAGGTGGTGGAAACCTCATCCCTGGAGGTGTTTAAGGCCAGGCTGGCTGAGGCTGTGGCCAGCCTGATCTAGTGTGAGGTGTCCCTGCCCATGGCAGAGCGTTGGAACTGGGTAATCCTTTTGATCTCTTCCAACCCTGATTCTATGATTCTATAAGTAGTAGATTTAAACTCCTAGGCATCACTTGAGGTGTATAAGCCTAAAATTTGGGTTCTCAAAAGGACTCCTCAAAAGAAGTAGTACAAGATTTAAACTCTTAGGCATTACTTGAGGTGTATAAGCCTAAAGTTTGGGTTCTCCAAAGGACACCTCAAAAGGAGAAGTAGAAGATTTAAACTCTTAATCATCACNTAGTGATAGGAGTGGGGGGAATGGAACAAAGTTAGAAATGGGGAGATTCAGGTTGGATGTTAGGAAGAAGTTCTTCACCATGAGGGTGGTGAGAGCCTGAAAGGGGTTGCCCAAGAAGGTGGTGGAAGCCTCATCCCTGGAGGTGTTTAAGGCCAGGCTGGATGAGGCTGTGGCCAGCCTGATGCAGTGTGAGGTGTCCCTGCCCATGGCAGGGGTGTTGGAACTGGATGATCCTTGTGGTCTCTTTCAACCCTGACTGACTCTATGACTGTATAAGTAGTAGAAGATTTAAACTCCTAGGCATCACTTGAGGTGTATAAACCTAAAGTTTGGGTTCTCACAAAGACTCCTCATAAGAAGCAGCAGAAGATTTAAACTCTTAGGCATCACTTGAGGTGTTTAAGTTTAAAGTTTGGGTTCTCACGAAGACTCCTCATAAGAAGCAGCAGAAGATTTAAACTCTTAGCCATCACTTGAGGTGTTTAAGTCTAAAGTTTGGGTTCTCAAAAGAACTCTTAAAAAAAAAATAGTCACTGGGCTCTTCTTCATCCAGTATGACTTAGTTGGGTATATATATGGAAAAGGAGATGTTTAGTGCTATGAATCATGGATTCTAAGCAGAAAGTCAGACACTTAGGGGATCTGGATGTGAAATTATCTATAGATATCCAAGATACTGGCACAGTAGGATGGGCGAGGGTGGTCCTTTGAATAGCAGATGGGCATTAGTTGAGATAAATCAGGATAAGAGTTCTGAAGATTAAATTTGTGGCTTTAGGAGGTAATGGGAGGAAGAGTAAGAAATCTCAGATGGTTTGGGTTTTTGTTTGGGGTTTTTTTGTTTGGTTTGGGTTTTTTTTTTTGTTTGTTTTTTTTTCCTTAAAAGGAGATCTGGAAGTTTCCTGAAGAAGAAAGGAAAGTAGTGGTCATGGGCATCAAAGAAGGTCATGTAAAACTGTAGTTGAAAGCAGTAGCTGTAAGGTTTAGGAAAAGACAAAACTCTAGATTCATTGAGAATTAACAGTAAAGGGTTTTGGCTGGCTTTGTGGGAAAGGAAAAAGAGAGAAATAAAAGGTAATCCTCCTCTTAGGGGTTTAGATGTTTGATGAGTGTAAGTAGGCATCATTGTTGAGAAGAAATTTGGGAACCCAGAGGTAAACTCACATCTTTCTTACTCTGCTTTCCATGCCTGGAGTTTTGGACACTGTTCTACTGAGGATGTGAGTCTGACAAGCTGTGCTCAGCCCTACAAAGTACTTGCACCTCTGAGCCACACTGCTTGATCCTAAGGCCAGAGTAGAAACTGAAAAGTCAGAGGCAAAAGCAGTTTCCTGGTAATTGTTGCAAAACTAAGCAGATGCTCTCCCATGACTGCAAACAACAGGAAAAAAAAGAAAAAAAAAAAGAAAAAAAAAAAAGAAACATCCCAAAACAAAACAAAAAGAGAAGAAGAAATGAGGTACCTAAAAATCTGCTGACATCTTCAGATTTTTGTCACTGCTCTGGTGGCAGTCAGTGGGGAGAGGTGACATATGACTTCCTCCTCCTCAAAATAGAATATTTGTGTGTGTGTGTGTGTGTGTTCAATTGCTCTCATGATTTATGGCAGGGGTAGCACAAATCCCTTCTGCCCCCCAGACCCTTAGTCAGAGTGCAATGTCCAGTTTGACAGTGAGCTGCTTAATCATCCTAACATAGTATTTATTTAGGGAGGAACTGAAGGGGATACTGACATCAAAAACTATGCCAGACTGATTAAAGATGCCTCTATAAAATCATAGAATGGTTAAGGTTGGAAGGAACCTCAAGCATCATCTAGTTCCAACCCCCTGCCATAGGCAGGGACACCTCCCACTAACACAGGTCACTTAAGGCCTCCTCCAACCTGGCCTTGAACACCTCCAGGGAGGGAGCATCCACAACCTCCCCGGGGCAACCTGTTCCAGTGTCTCACCACTCTCACTGCAAACAACTTCCTCCTAACATCCAGTCTAAATCTCCCCTCTGCCAGTTCAAACCCATTGCCCCTTGTCCTGTCATTGCAGGACCTTGTAAATAATCCTTCCCCAGCCTTCCTGTAGGCCCCCTTCAGATACTGGAAGGCTACTCTAAGGTATCCTGGAAGCCTTCTCTTGAGAGCCCCAACTCTCTCAGCCTGTCCTCATAGCAGAGCTGCTGCAGCCCTCTGAGCATCCTCGTGGCCTCCTCTGGACCTGCTCCAACACTTCCATGTCCTTCCTGTGCTGGGGTCTCCAGAATTTCACACAGGACTCCAGGTGGGGTTTGACAAGAGCAGAGTAAAGGGGTAGAATCACCTTCCTTGCCCTGCTGCCCACACTGCTCTAACCAGTTGCTCTAATACACACAACAAGTCTTCAATATAGCAATGGGCTTGTTTACTCTTGAAAGTGCCATGAGTCATTGAAAAGCTCCAAATATGAAAAATGAAATATTTCTCTTTTTCTAGTCTGCCCTGTTGTGGAGAGAACTTCCCCAAAGCACTCAGCCATGTGCCCAGGCAGGCAGCATGGGCAACCACCCACCAGCCTGCGGCAACTGTTCCCTTCTCTGCATGCAGACACAGAATCATAGAATCATAGAATGGGAAGGTTGGAAGGAACCTCAAGGCTCATGCAGTTCCAACTCCCTGCCATAGGCAGGGACATCTCCCACTAGTACAGGTCACTCAAGGCCTCATCCAACCTGGCCTTGAACACCTCCAGGGAGGTTGTGGAGCACAGAATCACAGAATGATCAAGAACAGTGTGGGCAGCAGGGCAAGGGAGGTGATTCTGCCCCTTTGCTCTGCTCTCCTCAGACCCCACCTGGAGTCCTGTGTGCAGTTCTGGAGCCCACAGCACAGCAAGGACTTGGAACTGTTGGAGTGGATCCAGAGGAGGCCACCAAGATGCTCAGAGGGCTGCAGCAGCTCTGCTATGAGGACAGGCTGAGAGAGTTGGGGCTGTGCAGCCTGGAGAAGAGAAGGCTTCCAGGACAATTTGGAGTGCCTTCCAGGATCTGAAGTGGTCTACAGGAGGGCTGGGGAGGGACTGCTGACAAGGTCATAGAATCATAGAATCGAGCAGGTTGGAAGAGACCTCCAAGCTCACCCAGCCCAACCTAGCACCCAGCCTTAGCCAACCAACCAGACCATGGCACTAAGTGCCCCAGCCAGGCTTTGCTTCAACACCTCCAGGGATGGCAACTGCACCACCTCCCTGGGCAACCCATTCCAATGCCTATCACTCTTTCTGGCAAGAACTTCTTCCTAACATCCAGTGTATACCTCCCCTGGCACAGCTTGAGGCTGTGTCCTCTTGCTCTGTTACTGGGTGCCTGGTAGAAGAGCCCAACCCCACCTGGCTACAACCTCCCTTCAGGTAGCTGCAGAGAGCAATGAGGTCTGCCCTGAGCCTCCTCTTCTGCAGGCTGCACACCCCCAGCTCCCTCAGCCTCTCCTCACAGGGCTGTGCTCCAGGCCCCTCCCCAGCCTTGCTGCCCTTCTCTGGACACCTTCCAGCACCTCAACATCTCTCTTGAACTGAGGGGCCCAGAACTGAACACAGCACTCAAGTTCCAATTGTAACAGGGTAGAAAAGAAAAATCCTGCCAATGTTTCTTGGTTTTGCTTCTCCCTCATAACTCTCAACGATGCAGAGAGAGAATGACACCAATAAATTGGAGATTTAGGGGGGGGCCCCTGTATCTTGCCCCAATTCCACCACTCCCATTACACACAGTCATGTAGACACTTGCCCATGCTCATACCTGCACACTCATGCATGTGCTTGATTGATGGAGTTAGAAATTTTTGTTTCTGGAAAGCAGCTTTAGATGATCTTACTTATTTATTAGTACTACTGTTCAATTTATATTTTGCCTTGCTATTTATTATGCAAAATAACGTGCTCATATTTTATTCAGCAGAGCATTTGATTAGTGTAAAGCTTTATTTGCTGGCCTGCATAACAGCATTTTGTCTAGTCTGCAGGCAATATAAGATATTCCAGATCATTCATAATTCTGACTGACTCCAAAAAAGAAACCTGTTAAAAGGCTGAAAGTCTCTCTGGGTGTAGATGGCAGCAGGGCCTTTGGTCATACCAAGACACAAGCTAGTTTTATCCTTGATGGAGTGACTTAGTGACTTACTGCTCTTAACAATGAATACATTTTTTCTTTTTTTTCCTTTTTTTTTGTTTTTTTTTGGTTTTTTTTGGACTTCTTACAATAGATTCTGAAGTGCTGCAGGTGGTAGAGAATTCCCTGCTTGCTGCAGGGTTGCTGCAGAGAGCTTGGACTGGATGAGCTTTAAAGGCTCCTTCCAACCCAATTCAGTCTATGCTTCTATGACCCTGTGAAAAAAAATCTTCTCTTTAGTATCCAGTCTCTGAAGTCTCCTGGCCAATACTTCCCCTTTCAGAGTCTGTTTAGTTTTGGGTTTTAGAGTTATCATCAATCTTTTTAAAAAATCTTTTAAGTCTAACTCTACTGCATTTTATTAGTTTAGAGGTATTTGGGGTATTATTTTATTTTTTAAGGATCACAGCAGCGTGCAGGTTGGCAAAGCCCCTCAGGATCACCAAGCCCAACCTAGAACCCTACTCTACAAGATTCACCTTCAGTCATAGCCCTAAGCACCCTTAAACACATCCAAACCAGCCTTAAACACAGCCAGGCTGAGTGATTCCACCACCTCCCTGGGCAGCTCATTCCAGTCCCTGACCACTCTCTGTGAAAAAGCTTTTCCTAATGTCCAATCTAAACCTCTCCAGCCTCAGCTTGAGGCCATTCCCTCTTGTTCTGTCTCCTGTGAGGTCTCCCCTCAGCCTCCTCTGTTTCACACTAACCATCCCCAGCTCCCTCAGTGCCTCTTCATAAGATTTATTTCCCAGGCCCTTCCCCAGCTTCATTTCCCTCTTCTGGACCCGCTCCAGCATCTCCACATCTCTCCTCTATTGCCTACATTAATGCTGGTACATAAAATAATTGTTTCTGGTGTGCTCCAACAACCTAATTCACCAAGAAGAACAGATGACTTACAAATAAGATGATTTTAGTTATTTATATAAAGATAATTAAAAATATTTTCATTTTAAAATATTTAATTTTTTTTTCTTTTGTAAAACAGTACCAAGTAGAGAACAGAGGATAATGATTTGAAGTGGGGAAAAAACAGTCTAGGAAAGTGAGTCCAGGAAGCCTGAATAAAATCAATATTCACTTTAAATAACAAATTATGAGCTAGATTGACAAGGAAATTGCTGGCTCCAGCACATGTATGGAGGAAGCATTGTTTGAAGGAAAAGTTGTAGCAAGATGGGGTTGGGTTCTTCTGTAAGGCACCCAGGGATAGAACCAAAGGACACAGTCCCAAGCTGCAACAGGGCAGGTTCAGGCTGGGTTCTTCAGGAAGTTCTTCCCAGCAAGAGTGATTTGCATTGGAATGGGCTGCCTAGAGAGGTGGTGGAGTCCCCATCCCTGGAGGTGTTTAAGAGGAGGTTGCATGAGGCACTTAGTGCCATGGGTCAGTTAATTAGAAGGTGTTAGGTGATAGGTTGGACTCAATGATCTTAGAGGTCTTCTCCAACCTGGTTAATTCTGTGATTTGGTGAATGATTAAAGGGGAAAGGTCCAGGCTAACCTTCCCTGACAACAGACCATGAAAGAGAAAAAAAACAGTCCTTGTCTTGCACCCTGATGCAGCCAAGATACTCTTTAGGAGTATTCTGTGTGTGGGTGCCCCTGGTAATGTGGGAAGAGCCATGTTCCCAGGAAGAGCCATGCTCCCATAAGGAGCCATGCTCCCAGAAAGAATCATGTTCCCATAAGGAGCCATGCTCCCATAAGGAGCCACGTTCCCAAAAGGAGCCATGCTCCAAAGAAGAGCCATGTTCCCAGGAAGAGCCACACTCCCATAAAGAGCCATGTTCCCAGGAAGAGCCATGCTCCCATAAGGAGCCATGCTCCCAGGAAGAGCCATGTTCCCATAAGGAGCAATGCTCCCAGGAAGAACCATGTTCCCATAAGGAGCCATGCTCCCATAAAGAGCCATGCTCCCAGGAAGAGCCGTGCTCCCAGGAAGAACCATGTTCCCATAAAAACCCATGTTCCCAGGAAGAGCCATGCTCCCATTAGGAGCCATGTTCCCAAGAGGAGCCATACTCCAAAGACGACCCATGTTCCCAGGAAGAGCCACACTCCCATAAAGAGCCATGCTCCCATAAGGAGCCATGTTCCCATAAAGAGCCATGCTCCAAAGAAGAGCCATGTTCCCAGGAAGAGCCACACTCCCATAAAGAGCCATGCTCCCAGGAAGAGCCATGTTCTCATAAAGAGCCATGCTCCAAAGAAGAGCCATGTTCCCAGGAAGAGCCACACTCCCATAAAGAGCCATGCTCCCAGGAAGAGCCATGCTCCCATTAGGAGCCATGTTCCCAGGAAGAGCCATGCTCCCAGAAAGAGCCATGTTCCCATAAAGAGCCATGCTCCCAGGAAGAGCCATGCTCCCATTAGGAGCCATGCTCCCAGGAAGAGCCATGCTCCCAGAAAGAGAGGAAATTTGCTGTTTTCCCCCAAAATGCTTTGGGTGGGAATAAGCACAACATAAAGGGACCCTACAGATAACCTGAGAGAAATAAATGTCTTTATAAAGATACTTTTGAAAGGAGAGAATAAAAGAAAACTCCCCACCAACCAACCAACCACCCAACCAACCACCAAATATGAATAAAAACAATCTTCTCAGGGCAAGGGAAAGCTGTCTCAGCAGCATCACTTTTAAAATGGATAAAAGCCTTTCTCAGAGCTGAAGATAAATCAGTGGCACCAGCTTTAACAAAGAGAGAAACCTTACTTAGGGCTAAGAGACAGCAGGAGTGGTAGGAGTACCAGCTGGAACAGAGATGCACATCAAAGAAATTAAAGCCCTATGGCTGAAGAAATTACATGGATACTATAAACTAATACTTTTAAATATTAAAAAACCCTTTTCAGGCTAAAGAAAAGATACACGTCGCAAGCAGCCAGCCCAAGGTTAGCAAGCACCACATGAGCACAGCTCCTTAGAAGCTCAGACCTTTACCTTGATGCCTCCTAGGTAACAAAGTGAATTGTTTAATCTCTACTGGTTAAAGACACAGCTTGGTATGTGGTGGGGTTGCATTTATATAATTTTTTATTTATTTTTTTTTAACTTCCCCCCCCCTTTTTTGTTTCATCCCTGTGCTTTTTAGTTTCTGTTAAAATACATTTGTTAATCACGCAGCAAAGTTGCACACAATGTTCTGCTGCAGAACAAGGAGTGATCCACACAGCCTGTGCTCCACTCCACGCTCATGCAACAGCTTGCATTTCAGCATGACTCTGGCTTCTCCTTCACCCTAGACATGAGGATTTATAGAGTTAAATTTAAGGTCTAATTTTCTTTACCAGCAGAATGTATCTCATTTGCTATCAGTGCATGCAGTATACTTTTTTTTTTTTT
>VWZE01003432.1:19777-31815 GCA_013396675.1 Eubucco bourcierii | reverse complement strand
GAGGTGTCCCTGCCTATGGCAAGGGGTTGGAACTGGATGATCCTTGAGGTCCCTTCCAACCTTACCATTCTATGATTCTATGATTCTGTGATTCTAAACTTCTGTTTTGAGAGAGGTGGATTTCAGAAGAGCTTGAAAACAAAAGGTGAGAGACAAGAGAGCAGATAGAATTCAGGATGAAAGATGGACTTAGAAAATCATTAATTCTGGGTGGGTGAATAATAATCTTTGTCTAATTTGTAATTAAAGAAGATACCATTATCTGTTAAACAGTTCAGCCAGCTGTAATAACAAAGGAATGCAATCCTGAGTCCAGGTGTCAGCTGGTCCCATAACTCCCTGAGGTTTTTCTAGGCTCATTCTCTCATTCATTCTCTCATTTAATGATAGTATTGATAATAACATTAAATAATATGAGGAGGCATAGCCTCCTTTTTTTAATATAATCTTCAACATGCAGTGCAGTTGGTACCTATTGGCCATGTACTCCATTTGTACTGCATTTGAGGAATCATGCATGACATGTTGAAGCCAGGTCAAGAACTTCCTTACATTAAAAAATGTCTTATACCTTGGTATATACCAACTCATGAGCATGAACTCAGTCTAAAGAACTAGTTGAAATTCCTTATAAAGTTTTACCTTCCTCATGTGTTAGTAGCATTAGCTACTTGCTTGTCGTTGGTGTTGCTTTCCACAGTGAGCCCATGCTGGTCGCCTGCTTTACCTTCCATATCTCTTCTGTGTGCTTCTAGCTGAAATAATTTTTGTGTCAGTTATGTTTGCATAAACTGTGCATGACTTAGAGCTGCATATCTAACTCCTGTCAGGGTTTTACAGCCTAATGCATAGCACATGTGGACTTAAGAAGCGTTGGGTCCTGGTCAAACCTTTTCCCCACACTGTGAACAAGTCATGGCACCAGTGACAGGAAGGTGATGACAGCAGTTCACTTTCAGCAGGTGCCTGAGGTCTCCTGGGAAAAATCACTTAATTAACTGCTGGGTTTTACTGTGGAACATTCCTTTCCAGGTACCTGCCTATCTGTTGGAGGCTTATAAAGTCAGAGCAACTTCATAAGGGCTAAAATTCTTTGAAATACCTGTTTCTGCAGAAGTACATTTGGCCAATACAAGTAAAACCTAGCTTATGAGATACCTACCTGGTGATGAATTTAGGCACTATCCAGTCTTTCCAAATGAGTCCAGGAGGCATCACTGTAAACAAGTGAGACTTAGACCTGTAGGGTTTTTATTGGAATGACAGAATGAAAATGACAGAATGAAAAAAACTTCATTCTGTTTTTCTGAAGCCTTGGAGCCAAAACACTTTCCTCTTCTACACCTAGTGCAGGCTTTGAGAAAAAAAAACAAAACAAACAAAACAACAAACCACAACAAACCCCAAAACCCAAACCCAAACAAACTAAATCAAACCAAACAAAAAAACAAACAAACCAAAAACGCCACCCCAAACAAACAAACAAAAACCCCACAACTTTTTTTTTTCCTTTTTTCTTTTCTGTCAGGCTTCTCCAGGCACCAGCTGAAGAAGGTCTTGCAATGACAGGACAAGGGGCAATGGGCTTAAACTGGCAGAGGGGAGATTTAGACTGGATGTTAGGAGGAAGTTCTTTACAGTGAGGGTGGTGAGGCACTGGCACAGGTTGCCCAGGGAGGTTGTGTCTGCTCCCTCCCTGGAGGTGTTGAAGGCCAGATTGGAGGAGGCCTTGAGTGAGCTGTGCTAGTGGGAGGTGTCCCTGCCTATGGCAAGGGGTTGGAACTAGATGATCCTTGAGGTCCCTTCCAACCTTACCATTCTATGATTCTATGATTCTATGAATGATTTCTACATACAGTATTTGATGTTCGTGGTGAAGTGAGAAGGCCCAGATCTAAGCCTGATGGAAGTGCCTGTTTTCCAGTTGGAGTGATCATTCCAGTTTATAGAGCTTAGCATATTGTAACTTCACTGTGTTATCTTTTAGAGCTGAAATGTCTAGAAAGGCAGCTCTGGATGTCAAACGTGTGTTTATTGAGGAAAAAGGAACCAGTTTATGGGGGAAATGTAATTAAATAGTTTCCTCTTCAATGCAGCTCTTATTTGGTGAGAACTCACTTGCAAGTATAAACAGGGTCCTTGGGAAACAGCTGAGTTTTCTCCTGAGTACCAGGAGAAACTGGTATCAGTGTCAAGCTAATTGTGTGAGCAAAAGAAAAATAAAGTTAAGTATAAACCATATAATTAATCTCATGGCTGTATGGCAACAAACTGGGAACAGCCTGGTAGTGCTGGGAGCATCCTCCTATCCTAGCCCTTGAACATAACTCTCTCTCATGCTCCCTTCACATATGTCCCTCTTGTTTTGTGGTCCCCAGTTTGGCAGTCAGGGAGCTCGTGGAAGATGTGCTGGGGCAGTGTGGGAGTTTCAGGTGTGGACACAGGGAGGAGGTTTGTGCTGCTGTTCACGTTGTGCAGGGGCTTCTGTTTCTGGGGCTCCCCAGACTGCTCTTCAGAGGACTAAATTTATACATGGAATGAAACAAAAAAATAATGTGAAGCGAGGCTAAAGGTTTCCGTCTTGGCTAGATTTTGCTGCCTGCTCTTCTGGCAGCATTTATCAAAGTAGCCTGAAAATTGTGTCCTGGGGAAGTAGCTTGATTGAATATTTAAATTTTGAATCTATGGTCACACTTATTTTTCCCCAGGTCAGCTGTGTATTGAAAATGTAACCTTTATATTGTACCAACTGATGAAAATGTTGCTGTGTAGTTAGTGAGACTTGATTTTTAAAATTTTTTTAAAAAAAAATTTCTTATTTCAACTGATGGCAAAAACTGATGGGAAAAAGGCTGGGGACCTTACTAAATGAAAGCCTGAAACCACAGCAGAGCATTTATTGTTCATAACACTCCTTCTCTGTGAGTACAATCAAGAGGCAAATTGTTTTCCATTCCCTATCATACAACTTCACTCTTTTCCCCAGATATATTACATAATGACTGAGGGGGATGGAGGTGATTCCCAGATATCTGGGCATAAGGGAGCAGTTCCCAATTTCCACAAGCATTGCAACAGGGTAACTTACAGAATCACTGAATGTTATGGATTGGAATAGCCTCTCAGAGATCATTGCATCCAGCCCCCATGCCAAAGCAGGATCACCTAAGGCAGGCCACACAGGAGTGCATCCAGGTGGGTTTTGAAAGTCCCTAGAGAAGGAGACTACACAGCCTCTCTGAGCAGCCTGTTTCAGTGCTCTGTCACCCTCACCATAAAGAAGTGTCTCCTTGTGTTGAGGTGGAATCTCCTGTATTCTAGCTTGTACACATTGTTTCTTGTCCTCTCACTGGGTACCAGTGAAAAAGAGCCTGGCACCTTCATCTTGACACCTCTCAGACATTTATAGATGTTGATAAGATCCTGTCTCAGCCTTCTCAAGAATAAACAGACCCAAGTTTCTCAGTCTTTCTTCTTAGGAGAGATGTTCAAGTCCTGCAATCATCCTTGTAGCTCTCCATTTGACTCTCCCCCTCAGATCCCTGTTTCTCTTAAATTGAGGAGCCCAAAACTGGACACAGTATTCCAGGTGTGGTCTCTCTAGGGCAGAGTAGAGGAGGAGAAGAACCTCTCTAGACCTGCTGGACACACTTTTCTTAATGCATCCCAGGGTACCACTGGCCTTCCTGGCCACAAGAGCACATTGCTGTCTNTTTCTTCTTAGGAGAGATGTTCAAGTCCTGCAATCATCCTTGTAGCTCTCCATTTGACTCTCCCCCTCAGATCCCTGTTTCTCTTAAATTGAGGAGCCCAAAACTGGACACAGTATTCCAGGTGTGGTCTCTCTAGGGCAGAGTAGAGGAGGAGAAGAACCTCTCTAGACCTGCTGGACACACTTTTCTTAATGCATCCCAGGGTACCACTGGCCTTCCTGGCCACAAGAGCACATTGCTGTCTCATGGATAACTTGCTGTCCACTAGGACTCCAAGGTCTTGCTCCATGGAGCTGCTTTCCAGCAGGATGACCCTTAGTCTGTACTGATGACTGCTGTTATTCCTCCCCAGATGTAGTACTCTGAGTTTGTCCTTTTTGAACTTCATGAGATTTGCCTTGCCCAGCCCCCAGCCTCTCCAGAGCTCCCTGGATGGCAGCAGATCCTTCCAGTGTGTCAGCCACACCCCCCACACCCCCACTCCCGTCCATTTTTGTATCAGCAGCAAACTTGCTGAGGGTACACTCAATCCCCTCAATTAACTAAAGAGGTGATTCCTGGTATATGACTATGTAAAATGAGAACTGGACCTGCAGGATGTGTTCTGCCATATGGTCAGACTACTTAAAAAAGGAAACATCACATCTCCAAAAGACTAACATGAAGTTAAGGATAACTCATAAATCTCTAATCCACAGATACAGGGATATCCTAGTGAAAAAATAAAAAAATGGATCAGAAATCCAAGACAGATCCTGCCCATGTAGCCTATATAAACACGATGCCTGAGATCTACAATGAGTACCAGATGCTCCTGATAGGTGATGCCTACAACAAAGACATGCTGAACCCATCCAGCCCAAGCAAAATGCCTTGTAGATTAAAATTGTATTAGCTGGAGCCTGTAGATTGCTTTAGCAAGAAAAATTGAGCCTGGGTGTTAAGACAATCCAGATTAAAAAAAAAAAAATCCACATTAGGTTTCCTCCTTAAAGAGAGCTGAGCACATTTTGGCTCTGTTTTTTTGTAATGGTTTTAGAATGAAAGTGTTTGGAAACAGATGCAGTATGTTTCTTTATATTAAATCCAGGCTGTGAAATAAAACTATGTTTTCTGACTGCACAGAACAGTCAGAAGACTCCTGGAACAAAATCCTTCCTAAATCTCATGCATGTTTTAAGGAAGGCTCTTGAAACATTAATAAGTGGCGAGCGGATGGCACGTTCTGACACATGCTGGGAAATATGCACGGATAAAATGCAGGATGGATGGTGATGTTTAGAAAGCAAACAAGATCTGGGCTTCCACTTTGAACATCATAAGGTACAGACCACAGTGTATTGCTTTAATGGAGGCTATTCTAGCATAAAATGAAATACACATCTGAAGCAATCTCTGCAGCCTTGGTTTAGGACACTGGGGAGAGTAATATAAAATGACTTCAGGGTGGAGCACAGGTTGCTGGAGGGGCACCCTCTGCTGTAACCTACGTTATTTTTGTAGTTAAAGAGAAGGGGAAAGTGTTGTTTGACAGGAAATCCTATTAAGCAGGTACATATGGGCAGTGCCTTTGCCAGGGGCCATTAACCCCTGAGCAGAGAGCTTGTGTAGCCCTACATGCCACACAAGTCTCAGTAGCTGGTGTGCTGGTACTGCAAGTAGTGCCTGAGCATGCTGCTGGTTGTTTGCAGAGGAGTCAAATGTTCTGTCTCCTTGGTTGCTCTGAATATGCACCACTCCAGGGCTTGCATTGCTCCTGATGAAGGTGTGTTTAAGCATCATTGTGCTCCTGCTTCGTCAGTAGAGGGTCTGGCCTTGTTCTTCTGTCCCAGGGTCATAGAATCATAGAATAGTTTTAGGTTGGAAGTGACCTCAAAGATCATCCAGTTCCAACCCCCTGCCATAGGCAGGGACACCTCCCACTAGAACAGGTTGCTCAAGGCCTCCAGGGAGGGAGCAGCCACAACCTCCCTGTTGTGTGTGTCACCACCCTCATTGTAAAGAACTTCTTCCAAACATCTAGTTGAAATCTCCTCTGCCAGTTTAAATCCATTACCCCTCCTCCTGTCATCATGCTGTTGAGGCTGGGGGCTGTGAAATGGCACCAGCCTTCCTGTCCTCTGGCCCTTCTCTCCTTTACCTCCTTCATGCTCTTCTTTGCAATGTGTGCTCTTGTCCCATTTTGTGTCACAGCTAAATCATTTTGAGTAGAGCAAGTGGAAGAAAGAAGGGGGAGCACCTGGAGGCACCGCCCTGGATCAGATTGCCAACAGCATCCTGATGAGCTAGCTGCCCTCCTGGCAGATCTGAAAATCCCAGTTGGAGAGATAGGCAGTAGTGGGTGTGCAGTGCCCTCCCAGACTGCAGCAGTGCCTTGCTGCCTCTAGCTAGCAACTAGTCAACATTAAGTACGTTTTTCCCTTATCTGTGGACCCTCAGATTTCTAATGAGATGTACATCATGTACTGTGTGTACAAAGGCTTGCTGCTGGACGACCCAGATCGCTGTTCTCATGCAGAGAAAACAAACCCCATCAATAGCTGCACTCCCCTAGGCTGCCGAGCACCCTGTGCAACATTTTACACTCCTAGCCGAGTTAAAAATAGTTCTTGTTGTCAAAATACCTCTTGGTAGTGAAAAATGTCCTTAGGATATTTTGTTAAATGGTAATCTTTGGACCAAACAGAGTAAGGAAAAATCAGAACATAGTCTTCAGCACCGAAAAAAAGTTTGTCTTAATTGTGCAAGAGAGGAGAAGTGCACAGAAAACTGGCATCATCTCAGGGATAGAAAGAATGGAATTTAAATAGAGATCTAAGGGTGAGTACATAATGTAAGATATTACATCTTTGTGAAGTATTTTTCCCTTGGTGCCTGAAAGATTATCTGAGAAAATGTCTAGCTTATGTAGTGGATGGAGGTCTTGCTAGAGTCTGAATTCGAGGCAGGGTAAAAACCTAGCCTGTTATTTTTGTTTGTTTGTTTGTTATTGAAGGGTAATGGAAATTCTAAATTTGGCCACCAAGTTACAGTTTCTGAAAACAAACTTAGGTGATTCTGCCCTGGGGGAAGAAAAATATTAATGATAACAGATTGATTTGAGTAAATATATGTTCCTGTGTAAAATCTCAATCCTGGGCCATAGACTGTAAAGAAGTAATTGTGCTGAGTAAACAAATTAAAAGTAAACAGAGGACATTACCAAGAGAAAAGTAAACAGTAAACAAGGATTGAGAGGTGAAAGATGGCTTCATTTTTTTTTTCTTTTCATTTTAATAACTGTAGCTGGTGTTAAATGTAGCAGATAAGACAAATTACCTTAAGACTGTGTGAATTTGAGGATATTATTCTTGTTTTATTTTAGCAGTACTAATAGATTTCCATTTATCTGTTTTCTGCTTTCCAGTCTTGAGTTACTGCTTTGTATCTTGAAGTAAGATACAGTATATTTAATGCCATGCAAATCCTCACTGTTGGGCACTAACTGATACTTTATTATTCTGGCAGTGCATACTTAGAGAATAACAGAACTGCAGGGTGAGAAGGATTTATCCCCTACAGATTTGTAGTAAACGCTTAATAAATTCTACGATCACATAAAATTAAGTTAAATAAGAAGTGAGGTCAGAGCTATAAAATGTAGACACACCGCATCACAGTTTGGAGTCCCGTAGAATATACTCTCGAAATAAGTTGCTTTGTTTTGGTTTTTTTCATGCATATAATAGATTCTTAAAATAATCAGCTTATAAAATCTGTAAATGCATAAAATAAGCAGAGGCAATATGCATAAAAACTGGCAGAGGGGAGATTTAGACTGGATGTCAGGAGGAAGTTCTTTGCAGTGAGGGTGGTGAGACACTGGCACAGGTTGCCCAGGGAGGTTGTGGCTGCTCCCTCCCTGGAGGTGTTGAAGGCCAGGTTGGAGGAGGCCTTGAGTGAGCTGTATTAGCTGGAGGTGTCCCTGCCTATGGCAGGGAGTTGGAACTAGATGATCTTTGAGGTCTCTTCCAACCTTACCATTCTATGATTCTATGATTCTAAGCTGTAATACAGCTGCTTACTAAGCAGAAACGTTTCACAAACAGCTCTCTGCCTACAAAGCTCGACCTCTGGCTATAGGGGCACATATGGAAGGTACACTCCAGATGTGGGCTTGTGGGAAGCAGTGGAAGAGAGTTAACAACACAGTCAGTCTTGCCTCCCTCTGGCAAGGAAACCTCCAAGCAAGCAAGCAAGCAACCAACCAAAACCCAAACCAGGCCATTGGAGAGATTTTTTTACATTTCTTTTTCAATGACTACTGAGCTTTTATATTTGAAATATCAATTAGCCTTAACAGAGGAAGCTACACCATAAGCTGCATGGGACAAAACCCCTATATCCTTATTATCCATATAAATTACTGATAGTATTTTGACTGCTATAAAAATAACCATTATGGATAAATTAATAGAGTAATAAAATTGAGAGGCAGACTTTCCCAACAGCTCTCAATAATGCTTATGATTTTTTTCATATTCTGCCTCAGAATCCTTGCCTTCTATAATAGGAGAAAATTTCTCTGACTATATGGACAGAGGAATCAGTGCACCCTCAGCAAGTTTGCAGATGGCACCAAGCTGTGTGGCACAGTCGACTTGCTAGAGGGCAGGGATCCATCCAGAGGGACCTGGACAGGCTGCAGAGGTGGGCCCAGGCCAACCTCATGACATTCAAAAAAGGCCAAGTGTAAGGTCCTGCACCTGGGTAGACATAATCCCAAGCAGAGGGAATATGCATAAAAACTGGCAGAGGAAAGATTTAGACTGGATGTTAGGAGGAAGTTGTTTGCAGTGAGGGTGGTGAGACACTGGCACAGGTTGCCCAGGGAGGTTGTGGCTGCTTCCTCCCTGGAGGTGTTCAAGGCCAGGTTGGATGAGGCCTTGAGTGAGCTGTAGTAGTGGGAGGTGTCCCTGCCTGTGTCAGGGGTTTGGAACTAGATGATCCTTGAGGTCCCTTCCAACCTTACCGTTCTATGATTCTATGATTCTCTGAACTCCTAGCTGACCCCTGGGTGGCTCTGGGGTATGCTGGCTGTGGGCTGTGGTATTCAGCTTTCCAGGGCTCATTATAATAGTTGTGTGTTGGAACTATTAAACTTGCTTCCTTGCTTCTTCTTCTTTTTTTAAAAGCAAACAAATGAACAAATCGACGCAAACCAAACAAACCCCATTTTGTTCTTTGTGCAAAAGAAATGGTAAGGGAAAAGTTTTCCCTTCAGTATTCATCGCATAGTGTAATATCATGTGGTGCAGAAATGGGGCTATCAGGAGGTGGTATTTGCAGAAGCTTAGGAAACCTGATGGTTTAAGTGCAAACTGTGGAGAGATCCACTTGGAGGTCAGGAAGGGATTTTTGTATTTACGCTGGCGTGGCTGGGAGCAGAATATGGCCTTTGCAGTCTTTGGCTCTGCCTTGGCGTGCAGAACTCTGTGCAGTGTTAACCCTCATTTTGTGCCATTTTTGTGGTAGCTGGCTGTGTTCTGAAGTTTGCTGTTTTCTTTCAGGGAATAAAACAAAGGAACATCATACTGTTTTTCTCGGATCTTGGATGCCTATTGCGTTTTCAAAGGAATTTCACTTGAATCTGTATATTCATTTTGCTGCCCTTCAGATCCACTGAAGTCTGGGATCTTGGGAACATGTACCACATAACTGACCTTATCTCTGTTTGTTTTGTGTTGAGGGTGTCAGACATCTGGTGCCCAGGACACAGGGCTATTGGAAGAATGTAAATGTCTATGTCTTTTGTAAAAAAACCCAAACGTTTGTGGTGCTTCCAGCTTTGGAAAGTAATGGTTGAAATAAGGCTTAAAAGCAGCGCAGTTCTAGGTACTCAGGAACAGACCTAGGACTTGTGAACTCTCCTCCTTTGCATCCTCCTCTGCATCCACTTCTAATACTAACATCTTACTGAAACTGAGTTCAGTGACATTTCAGTTTGTATAAGTGTGGCTCTGAGGTGATTTGAGTTCGTTGTTGTTTTTTTTTGAGGGCGAATCAAGAATTTCTGTGTGCAAAGATGATGACAAGTTAAAAACAAACAAACGAACAAAACCCCAAACAGCAGTCCCCAAAATGCCATGTAGCATTTTCCCTGTGCAGTGGCACGAGATGCAACTGCAACTTTATTTATTGACTGCTGTGCAAAATTGTTTCATCAGACCACAGTGCCTCCGTCCTTAATTTTCTCTGTCCTTCATTTTGTACTCCTGAAAATCAAGCTAGAAAGGAATTTAATGCCTGACTCTGCGGGGCAGTAGAGGATGGTCTGTTCTAAGAAATTCTTGTTGCTTGCATATGTATGAAGCCAATTTTCCTTTGATAGAGTTGTTCTACATATTTATAAATCAGTGCTTTATCTGTAAAAAATCATATGACTCAAGTCTTGTTTTGGCTTATATCAACGGATTCCTCTGAAGTGCACATCTGCATGTGTGTGCATAAAATGTCTAAATGCTATCAATATTTTAAAAAATAGGAGCTGAGAAGATTCCCCAAAATGTCAATGGGTTGTCAGCTCCTAAACAGACCTAGAAAAGCTCTGTGCAGCTGTCAGCAAGCTGGAAATGTGCCCAACAGTTTTGGACTTTCTGATGCCTGAGAGCCTGCTTCTTCTGTACTGTTGTCCAGGGCACTTGGCTCTTGCCTCAACCTAAGCAGTTCATCTGCCTCCTTGTGCCACGGGGACCCTCCATGCTGTGCCTCCTCATGCCAGCCTGAGGGAGAAACCACCTTCTCACATTCTCTTTCTACTTCTGCCTAAATTTTACTAGGCAGGATTTAGAATTTTCCTTTGTGTTTGAATAAGAAGTTAAGCCACGTTTTGTGGCCCATAGGATAAACATTATATGTAGCTTTCTTGACTTCCAGTATCACAGGACACTGCAGGATAATCCCCCATGGTCTCTCTCTCTCTCTTTTTTTTTTTTTTTTAAATTTATGACTCTAGCCTAAATAGTTAGGGAGACAAAAGGAGGCATCCCAGTGTGTGATTCCTGCTCCACAACTCTTTTGTATTATTACAATAAACAGGTTATGGGCACAACACAAACAATTTTTAGAGCAGAGACTCAGGACAACCTCTCCTCCCACATGAGTGTCCCGAATTTTCGATTCTGCATTGCACAGAGGAATACCATAAAAAGAAGAGGTAACAGTGCTTCATGCAGGAGTCATCTGGAGGCTACTCATTTTCCTAGGAGAGTAATATTGGTGGACATTTTTCTGCTCTTGTACAGAGGTTGCTGAACTTGCTGTCGGTATCCTGGATGAACTCCCCAGTCCCAGCACAGAGGATGGATGTACCCATCACACACTCCTCTCACTGTGCTCAAAATCTGATCTCCACTTTTTAAATGAAGGAGCTTATGAGTTTTTTTTCTCAGGAGATGTCAGGCCATGAATCACTGTTGGAAGGGAGGTATTTCCTGGTTAGCAGCATTGAGCCCCAGAAGAGGCACATCCCAAGGTTTGAAAGCCTCCCTTTGGGTTAGCTCTAGGTGTGTTAACTATTGGTATGTTCAATTTTGGCACCTAATTAACTACCTGTGCTGCCTGGAAGCTGAGGTACTGACACCAGGTTATGCATTTTGCTCTAAGGAACAAGGCTCAATCTTTTCTGTCTCCTCTGAACTCCTGTTTCCCTCTAAGCTCCTGGAAGGCTGAAAATCATGCTGGAAATCCTGAAAAACAGGAGAGACTGTGCTTTCCATGTAGGGTAGCCAGATCTCCTGTGAGCCAAGCCAAGCTGTTAAAAGCTAGCTTGAACACAGCATGGGACTCAGTGGAAGTTTCATCCTTGTCTGTTTTGATTAAAGCCTGATCCGTTCACTCCTTGGGCAAGTATAATTTTTAATTTATTTCTTTTTAGTACAGTTACAGCAGTGGATTGCTCCTGGTATATAAGGTCAGAACTTGTGTCACCAAAATTCGACTGTGACCGCAGTTGGTGTAGTTGAGTCTTTAGAAGTGAAAAATGCAACATTGTGTATAGCCTGGCTGATGTTGGGCCTGCCAGGAACTGTTTGCCATGTGCCTGGAAAATGGCCCTGAGACTTTAAATGACAGCCTGTGAGAAAGACATTTGGCTTTGGTGCATCAGACCACACTCCAAGGAAGCAAACAACCTCTGGTTCTTGTGTGGAGGCGGCTGTGTGGATTTTCATTTGGATACCTCGAGTGGATACATTTTCAAAGCAGAGAAAGTATGCAGGATGCCTTTCAACAGGAGCGTGGTTTGCATGGAGCAAGCGTGCAGAAGGGAAAAACACCAAGTCTGGA
>VWZE01003431.1:266767-277024 GCA_013396675.1 Eubucco bourcierii | reverse complement strand
GATTCTGCCCCTTTACTCTGCTCTCGTCAGACCCCACCTGGAGTACTGTGTGCAGTTCTGGAACCCTCAGCACAGGAAGGACATGGAAGTGTTGGAGCGGGTCCAGAGGAGGGCCACAAAGATGATCAGAGGGCTGGAGCAGCTCTCCTATGAGGACAGGCTGAGAGAGTTGGGGCTCTGCAGCCTGGAGAAGAGAAGGCTTCGAGGGGACCTGATAGTAGCCTTCCAGTATCTGAAGGGGGCCTACAGGAAGGCTGGGGAAGGATTATTTACAAGGTCCTGCAAGGACAGGACAAGGGGCAATGGGTTTAAACTGGCAGAGGGGAGATTTAGACTGGATGTTAGGAGGAAGTTCTTTCCAGTGAGGGTGGTGAGGCACTGGAACAGGTTGCCCAGGGAGGTCGTGTATGCTCCCTCCCTGGAAGTGTTCAAGGCCAGATTGGATGAGGCCTTGAGTGCCCTGTACTAGTGGGAGGTGTCCCTGCTTATGGCAGGGGGTTGGAACTAGATGATCCTTGAGATCCCTTCCAACCTTACCATTCTATGATTCTACGGTCTTTTCCTGCTGGAAACGGTTCTCTGAGTTGACTTTTTGAATGAGGTAAGGACAGCAATATTTAGCCAATAAATCTGCTATCTTCGCTTTAGTCTTCTCTCTAAACCCCAGGGTGCCCTAAGACAGAAACATGAGTTAAAAAAAGGATCAAAGAGCTCCCAGCTTCACCTACAGTTATTTTCAATTTGCTCTGAAGTCAGTGGAAGGCCCTTGATGACCTCACTAGAGCACTACCAGGTGACCAGAAGATCATTGCTAGAATCATTATCCAAGACTCTGACCACCAGTTTTGCCCCCAGAGCAATTACTTGGATATTCTCTTACACCATTGCAAGGACATTTTCACGTGCTGGGGCAGAAATCTTGCCCATCCTCAATTTCACCCAGCACTTGTCCCCAAACACGCCTGGAAGTTAGAGGCATTTGTAACTATAGCAGTGACTGTAATGTTTTGCTCTCAGAGGGATGTTCCCAAAAACTGGCCTGCTGGTATTTCACTGTTGTTAAAAATAGAATCTTGAGGAATTTCTCTTTGAGGGAAAAAACCCCAACGTGCTGTATAAATAATTGCACAAACTTTGTAAACAGATGAGGGTGGAAATAGTCTAGGGGCTCTTTTATCTTGAGTCTGGGGTGACATGCTCAGCAGAGCACTCATAGAGTACCCCACTGGAAAAAAAACCCCAAATGTATTTAAGGTTTTTTGGAGGAAATTTCTGATGACTGTCAAAAGAATGAATTCTGTAATTGTTTTGCATTGCAACCTCTAGTGGCTCTGCATGGCATTTCTAAGACTCATTTCAGCTAATGAGAAGTTTGTGATGTTTCTAACAATGCCAGGGGCTGGCGGAGCTGGGTCTTGTTAGCTTGGAGAGGAGGAGACTGAGGAGAGACCTCATTAATGGTATGTGAAGGGGGAGTGTCAGGAGGATGGAGCCAGGCTCTCCTCGGTGATGTCCAGTGATAGGACAAGGGGCAATGGGTGCAAGCTGGAGCACAGGAGGTTCCACGTGAACAGAAGGAGAAACTTTTTCACTGTGAGGGTGACTGAGCCCTGGAGCAGGCTGCCCAGAGAGGTTGTGGAGTCTCCTTCTCTGGAGACATTCAAATCCCTCTTGGAGACATTACTGTGTGATCTGCTCTAGGTGATCCTGACCTGGCAGGGCAGGTTGGACTGGATGACCTTTCAAGGTCACTTCCACCCCCTGACATTCTGTGTCTCTGTGATTCTTGACAATACAAGATTCTACTGATGGAAGACTTAAACCAGTGCCGTGCTGCCTGAAAGAGCAAAGCAGCTTTCACCATGGCCACTATGATTCAGGACGGAAGGCACAAGTGCGGTAGAGGAAAACAAGCCTCCAAAGGACAACCAGTCAAAGCCTAACACAAATGTTACTGGAAAAAACAGCTTGTTGCAAATCTGAATGATTACAGAGAGATCTGTGGGCAAAAAGCTTTGACAGAGTAATGAAAAATTAAATACCAACAAACCCCAGCAAGCTTTGATGCTGTTTTATGAGACAGCTTTCTACCATGTATTTTTAGAAACAAGTATCATTATTCTGGGATAAATGAGCTTAGAAAGAGCACCATCTGGGAACACATGCCATCAATCTTAACTTGCTGTTGAAAGCTTCAAAACAATGACTGGCCTCTCCTGGGGAATCTCAATTATAAAAGTGGGGGTTTGGGTTTGTTTGTTTTTTGGGGGTGAGGGATGGGGGGGTGGGGGTGGCGAGGGAAGGGTGTGGGTGAGGATGTTAAAAGAACAAGTTGACAAATTGGTAGCAGATCACAGCTTTGACCAAAAAGAAGAAAATAAATGTTTCTAACAGTTTATCAACCAGTTAGGCTCTTACGATAGATAATGACTGTGGTTATGTGGAGAAAATTTGGCCTAATTCTTTCCCTTCCAGAAACACACCCATAGTGCTGACTGCCAGCAACTCAGCCTGCTACCATCCCAATATTTATTACTTCATAAAGTTGGTGAGCTTTTCTTGTCCTTTTGGAATGCTTGGAAGATAACAACATACTACAGGATCACAGGATGGAGTGATGGGGTTGGAAGGGATCTCTGGAGATCTTCAAGTCCAACCCCCCCCACCAGAGCAGGACTGTATCATCTAGCTCAGGTCGCACTGGAACATGCCCAGAGTGGGTTTGAAATTCCCCAGACAAGGAGACTTCACAGCCATTCTGGGGAGCCTGTTCCAGTGCAGGAAAAATAAAGAAATTCTTTCTCATGTTGAGGTGGAACTTCCTGTGCTGCAGTTTACATCCATTGCCCCTTGTCCTTTCCCAAGGTATAAGTGACCAGAGGCTATCCCTGTCCTTTCCTACCTGACCTCCAGCCCTCAGATATTTATAGACATTGGTTAGATCCCCTCTCAGTCTTCTCCTCTCCAGACTAAAAAGCCCCAGGTCTCCAAGCCTTTCCCCATCAGGCAGTGCTCCAGTCACTTCATCATCCTTACAGTCCTCCGTTGGTCTCTCGGAAGCAGATCCCTGTCCCTCTTGAACTGGGGAGCCCAGAACTAGATGCAATATTCCAGGTGGGGCCTCACTAGGGCAGAGTAGAAGGGGAGGAGAGCTTCCCTCAATCTGCTGACCACACTCTTCCTAATAGCCCCCCACAGATGATAGCACATATCTACCTTCTGATCTGTAACTGACAGGCTACACCACATCAATATTAAAATTGCTTGTAAAACAAACTAAAAAGGACCACAGCACTGACAAGTTCATAGTTCATGGTGGGTGTGTTCATTACATCTAAGAACACAAAGTGCTCCAAACAATTAGAAGGTCTTGTAATGACAGGGTAAGGGGTAATGGGTTTGAACTGGCAGAGGGGAGTTTTAAACTGGATGCTAGGAAGAAGTGAGGGTGGTGAGACACTGGCACAGGTTGCCCAGGGAGGTTGTGGAGCACAGAATCACCGAATGTGATCTTTGATCACATTCGGTGATTCTGTGCTCCACAACCTCCCTGGAGGTGTTCAAGGGCAGGTTGGATGAGGCCTTGAGCAACCTGTTCTAGTGGGAGGTGTCTCTGCCTATGGTGGGGGGTTGGAACTAGATGATCTTTGAGGTCCCTTCCAACATAAATCACTCATGATTCTAATTTATCAATTCCAACAGATTTCACAAATTGCAGTGAATGTGTGAGGATAAAAAAACCCCAAACAAAGCCAAACATAAATCCAGATTCTCTTCAGAAGAGACTTTTCAGTCATTTGGGACAACTTTTCCATCTAAGCTGTGGGTTGTTCTCACAGCTCCTGGCACCACAGGAAGGGGTTTTATTTTTTTGCTGTTGTGCTTTGGCTGTAGAACAGCTGATGAGGTGATTTGTTGCTCACCATTCATTATACATATAGACACATATACATATTTATCTGGGCCTAAAATATGTAAGGGATGTGTTAATACACTTCCCCTCCCATGAAACATTTCAATTACTAAGCTCACTTCTGCCAGATGCAAAGTGTGACCCTAATTTATTGCAGTCTGCCCTCGCCATCACCTAACAGAACACAAAGATCAGAAGCACTGCTCAGAAAAAGACTTGAGTTGAAATGCTCTGAAGCTTCAGTGGAGGATGAAACGCAGTTTTAAAAGCAAAAACCAACTAATTTTATGCTCTTATAAGCCTAAAATAGCCTCTAAAAAATGTGACTTTGTTTCCTAAGTCATCTCAGTGATTTCAAGAATGTGACTTTCCAGGTTTTACAGCCTGGAGTCCATCCTTCGCTGAAAGTTTCTTTCTCTAAGAGAGACAAAGTATTTCATTGCACATCCCTTGTGAGAGCACTCATGAAAGAAAAGCTTTCAAAAGCTGTGCTTCATGGCATACTTTCCACTTTCCCACTTAAATTGGTTTGCAGACAGATACAAATCCAATTTCAGAAAAGCTTGGTATTACAGCTTGGGTGGGTTAGATGGATAGCTAATGCTTATCCATATGTCCTGAATATGCAAGTGTTGGCTCAAAATCTCATGAGGATAGGTCTCCTGCTTCCAATTGGGTTGGATTTACTGGCCTAAAATTGTTTAATTTTTTTTTTTTTTTTAAATTTCCAGAAACACACTCATAACATTGACTGCCAGAACCTACATCTGCTACTATCCCACTTTTTTAGCATTTTGTTTTAAAATTCGATGAGGGAGGGGGCAGGGAGATGGGAAAAACCAAATATTTTGGGACTTGCTAGATGGTTTTATTCTAGAAATGCACACACTCCTGCATACCATGCAAGGAAAATGTCATAGAATCATAGAATGGTTTAGGTTGGAAGGGACCTGAAAGATCATCTAGTTGTAACCCTCTACCACAGGCAGGGACACCTCCCACTAGTACAGGTCACTCAAGGCCTCCTCCAACCTGGCCTTGAACACCTCCAGGGAGGGAGCAGCCACAACTCCCTGGGCAACCTGTGCCAGTGCTTCACCACCCTCACTGGAAAGAACCTTTTCCTAACATCTAGTTTAAATCTCCCCTCTGCCAGTTTAAACCCATTACTCCTCATCTTGTCATTACAAGACCTTGTAAATAGTGTCTCCACAGCCCTCCTGTAGGCTCCCTTCAGGTACTGGAAGGCTACTACAAGGTCTCCTCAAAGCCTTCTCCAGGCAGAAGACCCCCAACTCTTGTAGCCTGTCCTCATAGCAGAGCTGTTCCAGCCCTCTGAGCATCTTCATAGCCTTCTCTGGACCCACTCCAACAGTTCAATATCCTTCTTCTGTTGGGGCATCCAGAACTCTACCCCCTTAAAGCTGACACTTCTATACTGCCTGACAGACAGAGAGGGTAAAATCCAAACCCCAGAAATCAAATATTTGTAACCCTTCAAGACAGCTGATTTTTTACCTTTGGGCTTTAAAGCAAATTCAATAGCAAAACAGAGCAGAATACTGCAATTACACCAGCCTGGGGAATGATTTGCAAGCTGCTTCTCAGGATCTCTGGTTTTTAGCAAAATTCCTGTGTAAAAACAAAATTCAGAAAGTTTTAACCACTTGCAAGTGTTCATTGCTCAAACTTAGCAGTTATTTCCTCTTCTAGAGAAGAGGCACAGATGGGTTAGGTTCTATATAGTCCATCCTTATAGAATCATAGACTCTGTCAAAATAGACAAGCTTTCATGTGATGGGCAGCAGGTACCCAAAGTCTCATTTTCGTGTGAACCAAGAGGAGAACTTGAGTAAAGAGAGCAGTGAGTCTTCAGTGCTTTTTAATGCAATCACTTGGGATACTATGAAGGCAAGTGAAGGGCAGGAAGAGGTCCACTGATGACAGGACAAGGGGCAATGGGTGGAAGTTGAGGCATAGGAAGTTTCATGTAAACATGAGGAGGATTTTTTTTTTCCCTGTGAGGGTGACAGAACACTGGAACAGGCTGCCCAGGGGGGTTGTGGAGTCTCCCTCTCTGGAGATATTCAAAACCAGCCTAGATTTGTTCCTATGTGATCTGATATAGGTGATCCTGGTCTGCAGGGGAGTTGGACTGGATGAGCTTTGGAGGTCGTTTCCAGCCCCTCAAATTCTGTGATTCTGTATGATTCTCTTCACACTACAGAGCATCCTCAGCCCTGCTGAGCTCTGGCTAATACCAGGGAAAACCCATCTCATGCTGTGGCTGGACCCTGCTCCTATCAAACCAAAGAATAAGAAACATAGGGATGTGACAGGAGAGGGAGTGAGCACAGTCAGCAGTAGTGGACCCCCAACCTATACTGCAACCAGTGTCCACACATTGGCTCTCATAGTAGCTGCAGCATGAGTGTGATGATACCTTGCAACCAAGCTCCATCTCTTTTGGTACTGTTATGATCCAAACCAAAAGCTGATCACTTGCATATTTGATGGGGGAAAAATAAATCCCAAACCCTAAAGTTTTCTGCTTCTTCTTGGTACTGCAGTCAAAAAGTAATATGGGTTTTGTTCCATTTAACATCTGGTCCAAAAATGTGCATTTCCACTAAGGAAAAGGCAAAGCTGAAAATGCAAGCTCCTATCAAACCTGCTCCTATCAAACCAAAGAATAAGAAAAATAGGGATGTGACAGGAGAGGGAGTGAGCACAGTCAGCAGTGGTGGACCCCCAACCTATACTGCAGCTAAGTTAGCCAATGTCCACACATTGGCTCTCATGGTAGCTGCAGCATGAGTGTGATGATACCTTGCAACCAAGCTCCATCTCTTTTGGTACTGTTATGATCCAAACCAAAAGCTGATCACTTGCATATTTGATGGGGGAAAAATAAATCCCAAACCCTAAAGTTTTCTGCTTCTTCTTGGTACTGCAGTCAAAAAGTAATATGGGTTTTGTTCCATTTAACATCTGGTCCAAAAATGTGCATTTCCACTAAGGAAAAGGCAAAGCTGAAAATGCAAGCTCCTATCAAACCTGCTCCTATCAAACCAAAGAATAAGAAAAATAGGGATGTGACAGGAGAGGGAGTGAGCACAGTCAGCAGTGGTGGACCCCCAACCTATACTGCAGCTAAGTTAGCCAATGTCCACACATTGGCTCTCATGGTAGCTGCAGCATGAGTGTGATGATACCTTGCAACCAAGCTCCATCTCTTTTGGTACTGTTATGATCCAAACCAAAAGCTGATCACTTGCATATTTGATGGGGTGGGGGAGGAAACAAACCCTAAAGTTTTCTGCTTCTTCTTGATACTGCAGTCAAAAAGTAATATGGGTTTTGTTACATTCAACATCTGGTCCAAAAATGTGCATTTCCACTAAGGAAAAGACAAACCAGAAGAGGCAAGCCAAAACAAACAGGCACAAAATGTTACTGTTGCTTTTACATATTTCATCCAGACAGGCTGTTTAATATGTACAGAAACCATATCTGACGTTGTGCACTTGGGTCTAGGTATGGAACTTGCAAACAAAAGGGATCTCTTTTCACACGTATTGTTTTGTTCCCGTCCAGCCTTCGCAAGCCTTTTACTACTTAACTGGCAGTGGATGAGCCTCAAATGGCGTTTTTGGCCTGTGATTTATCGAGGCATTAAGGCGTGTGGGATAAGAAAGCTTTGACTTTATATTTCTCAATTCATTGAACAAAGTAGCAGGCAGTTAGGAAATTTTATTTGGCAGGATGGTGGTGAGGTGGGAGCGGGCCTGTGTGTGGAAAAGGGGCCTAAGGAATGTTCCTACAGTTAGTCTGAGACAGCACGGTCCAAGGATGGGAGTTTGCTCTGGGTGGTAGGGTCTTGCTGTAAACTGTTCCAGATTAGATAGGAGGTACTGACATAGGACAAATGGAACTGCTGAGAGCGTGGGTCGTACAAGCTAATCATAGAATCATAGAATGGTTTAGGTTGGAAGTGACCTCAAAGATCATCTAGTTCCAACCCCCTGCCATAGGCAGGGACACCTCCCACTAGAACAGGTCACTCAAGGCCCCATCTAATCTGCCCTTGAACACCTCCAGGGAGGGAGCAGCCACAACCTCCCTGGGCAACCTGTACCAGCGTCCCATCACCCTCATTGTAAAGAATTTCCTCCTAACATCCAGTCTAAATCTCCCCTCTGCCAGTTTAAACCCATTACCTCTTGTCCTGTCTTTGCAAGACCTTGTAAAATAGTTCCCTCTCCAGCCTTCCCATAGACCCCCTTCAGATAATGGAATGCTACTATAAGGTCTCCTTGAAGCTTTCTCTTCTCCAGGCTGAAGAATGACTTTCAATCTTTAATCGACACCTATCTTGGCATGGTATTAGATCTAAGTGAATAAATATCTTTAAGGCTCAGGGTCAAAGCTTTGATGGGAATTTTGCTGAGGAAAATTGAGCTGGAGGGACATTTAGGAAGAAAACCCTTAGTTGTTTTTCATTCTGGTGGATGGAAGGATGACCATGAGCCAGCAATGTGCTCTTGTGGCCAGGAGGGTCAGTGCTGTTCTGGGGTGCATTAGAAGGGCTGTCGTTAGTAGGTCGAGGGAGGTTTTCTTTCCCCTCTACTCTAATCTGGAGTATTGTGTCCAGTCCTGGGCCCCCCAGTTCAAGAAGGCTGCTTGAGAGAGCCAACAGAGAGCCACAGAAATGATTAAGGAAGTTGAACATCTTCCTTATGAGGAGAGATTGAAGGACCTGGGGCTTGTTAGCTTGGAGAGGAGGAGACTAAGGGGTGACATCATTAAAGGTGATAAATATGTAAAGAGTGAGTGCCAGGAGGATGGAGCCAGCCTCTTCTTGGTGATGCTCAGTGACAGAACAAGGGGCAGTGAGTGGAAGTTGAGGCATAGGAGGAAGAATTTTTTTCCTCAGGTTCACATGGATAGAAAACTGGAACAGGCTGCCTGGAGAGGTTGTGGAGTCTCCCTCTCTGGAGATGTTCAAGAACTGATTGTACGCGTTCCAGTGTGATCTGCTCTAGGTGATTTTGTTCTGGCAGGGGGCTGGACTGAATGAGCTTTTGAGGTCCCTTCCAGCCCCTGGCATTCTATGATTCACCCTGACACCTTTGCCAGGTGCAGTTGCACCTTGCTGGTGAGTAGGAAGCTGTTTGCAATATCGTGCGGACAGATACAACTCAGGGAAAACCAAGATATGCTGGCTGGAACCCTCTGCAGCATCTGGATGGAAAGAGGGCTTAAAAAAAAAAAAAAAAGGGAAAAAAACCCCCAACTTGCTTAGAAACTGCTTAGTTTGTGCCTTGGATTGCCTGAGCTCTAAGGTTTTGGGCAGGATTTTATACTCACAGCTGACTGTGGACAAACAAATTATAACATTCAGGACTTTAACTACCTGATGAGTAGGCCTGTGCTCAGTGTTGTAACCCCAAGCATTCCAGATTCATGAGCAAAGCCCCCCCCAAATAATAAAATACCCCTGTGAGATGTGGCTTCAGGATCATGAATTAATACTTTTTCAAACTTCTGCTTTGTCAAGCCTTCATGGCTTGGATTTGTAAGTTCTTCCACCAACATAAGCAATGGGGATCTCTGAAAAAAAACCCCAACAAACAACACTGAAATTGGATTTGTGCACAGGAAAAAGAGTTGTGAAGCTGGACCTCCAGAAAGACAAGAACAAAAGTAGAAATCAAGCCTTAGGATAAAGCTGCTGGAGAACCTACCAGAGAGGGTGCTGGACAGTGCTGCATATAAGTGGCAGAAGTGGCAGCATCTCCATCAAATATGCACAGACAGACATACATACAGAGAGCCAGGTATAAATATACAAAGATAACACCCAGGACAACAGAACAAAAGACACTTTTTCCCTCAGGGGCATTTTGTGTTGTATCAGGGAAATACATCAACGAGAGAGACAGAAGCTCATTGGAAGTGCCCTGAGCATTAAGTCCCCACAAGAATAAGAAGCTTCCTGAGCTTCACCTCCTTCCACTCTCTGAGCAAGTTACCTACTGGGCATTTCAACTCAAAGACAGATGTCAGAAACTGTGTGCAGTTCTGGAGCCCTCAGCACAGGAAGGACATGGAAGTGCTGGAGCGGGTCCAGAGGAGGGCCACGAAGATGATCAGAGGGCTGGAGCAGCTCTGCTGTGAGGACAGGCTGAGAGAGTTGGGGCTCTTCAGCCTGGAGAAGAGAAGGCTTCAAGGGGACCTGATAGTAGCCTTCCAATATCTGAAGGGGGCCTATAGGAAGGCTGGGGAGGGATTATTGACAAGGTCTTGTAAGGACAGGATGAGGGGCAATGGGTTTGAACTGG
>VWZE01003431.1:246608-258556 GCA_013396675.1 Eubucco bourcierii | reverse complement strand
CTTCCTTCCTTCCTTCCTTCCTTCCTTCCTTCCTTCCTTTTTTTATGCAATCCTGGGTGTTGTAGAGTTCTCCTAGTAAGTATTTTAAGTTATACATATCAGAGAAGCTGATTGCATTGCAGCTCCCATGACATTCAAAAGCAAGAGACACTTTCACCTGTTTTGCAACAACAAAACCACCAAGCCCTGTGCAAATAAACACTTTTTTTTAAAGAAAAATGAAATCTTCACTGACTGGACCATGGCAGTCTTGCTGCAACAAAACAAAACAAAACAAAACAAACAAAACCCAACACTCCAAACCCTANAACAAAACAAACAAAACCCAACAATCCAAACCCTAAGTGTTTAAGAACGTAGGTATAGAGAAACCAGCTGGTAGGGAGGCAAAAACCTGTGGCAGAAATACTCCACTACCAGTTTGGAAAAAAACAAAACCAAACCACATCAGCTGCCAGTGACACTGGACCTCTTTAATGAACCTTAAAGAATAATTATTTATGTTTTAATAGTATCGCAAAATTCTAAGCACTAACGGGTAGCTATGTCTTAATTCTGTACTAAATGTAAACTTATTGGAACTCTTGACTTCTATGATTTTTTTTGTTGTTGTTGTTGTTTGTATTTGGTTCTCCCTAAGTTCTTCAATGCTACTGATCTGTTGTCACTCCACCATTAGAGAGTTCAGTTACTGTAGGCCTTAAGCGATCACCAGAACTGAGCAAAAAAAGATCTCACACACAAAAAAAAAAAAAAAACCAACAACCCACAGCTGTGGTTACAAATGCTTGACAAAAGGATTCTCCTGCTTGCCTCCTGAATAAGAATGACTCTTTTTTAGACTCAGGCTTGAGGTGTGGAGCACCTGCTCTCAGGTGCTGAAAGGGAGCTTTAGGACACAAAGATATGTTTCGACAAGTATCAAGGATTTTGCTTTGCCATCAATGCACTGGCAGGATCTTCCATGGGTTCCATTTTCCCTTGAGCAGTTGGAAGTTGATATCCTCAACAGTTTTAAATAACCCATGCTCAGTATGAACTGAAAGGTTACTAAGAACCTAGCAGCGGAGCTGTAGGTTGCTGCCACCGGGGAGCTGCGGTGGCTCCATGAGGATAGGAAAGCTAAAACTGGAGTTAGTCTGCATCATTGTTATTCTAAGGTTGGCAGTGATGTGTCCCCTGGTAAATCATGAATGTTTAGCAAGAAGCTGACTTTTTAAACTGTCACTTGTTTTTAACTCACACGCTTTGTTCCCTAGGAGAGATATTTAAAAACTCCTCAGCTCTTTTACTGCTGTAAGCTCTAGTGTTTGTAAGCTCAAGAGCCCACTTCACAGCACACCTAGCCAGATCGACATTTGCTTGTAGCAAAGGTCCCCACCTGATTTTTTTTTGGAAGCTTGGATTAAAAATGTCCTAATGTTTGCATACCTGCATTTCCAGCTTTTGTTTCATTTCATGATTTGTTTGGTTTTGTTTTTAATTGAGGGACTGCACAGCCACAAGCCCACCCTGCCTGACATGGGAGCCCTTGCCACACCACACGGTGCTCCTGGGGCAAGGCACCGGTGGAGCTACCACTCCGCCAGCTCCTGTGCTGGGTATGTGAATGAGCCAGGATTACCTCCCTAACTTAGAGGCCTGTATTATCAAAAGCAGTTAATTGCTTAGGAGGATCTCATTTGACCACTCATGAGGATGTGCCTTTCTGACCCCAAGCACTTACCCTCTGAAAAACAGACCCTTCCGATGAGTGTCCCATGGAGCAATCCAAAAGTGAAGAGCTCACTTTCTGTGAGCCTTGGTATGAATAAGTGCACAACTGCACAGAAACCAACAGCCCCCCTCCTCCCAAAAAAAACCCAAACCAACAAACCAACCTAAACTGCTAGTCACCCCATACAATTTGAAGTCCCTCTGACTCCTGGGTACTGTTGTTGAATGATAGTGATATACTGTGCTTCCACCACATTCTTGACAGGAAACAAACCAAGCTCCCAAGCACAGTAATGCACAGTCTTTACGGTACTAGATGCTGTAAATATGTTAGAGTTAGTATTTGTTAAGTACAACTGAGGAACCCAACTAAGTTATATTATTGTATATCGTTTAAATGTCTATAGAGTATTTTAAATTATTGTGAACTACACTGCATTAAAACAAAAAAAAACAAAAAAGCAAAAAAAAAAAAAAGAGGAAGAAAGAAGTTTCTATATTATAACACCAACCACTCTGAAAAGTGGATCAAAGTGACACTTTTGCTCTCTCTCTCTCTCACTCTTTTTTTTTTTTTTTTTTTTTTTTTTTTTTTTTTTTTAAANTTTTTTTTTTTTTTTTTTTTTTTTTTTTTTTACACACCCCTCTTTGCAAACAGCTCTGCCAGCTGCTGTAACACCATGGTAACAGTCCTCTGGATGGGTTAGCTGTCTAGAATATAATGTTTCAGAGCATCCTATGGAAGTTTTGCTCGTGTAGGGGTGCAGAAAGTTATTGTACGGCACGAAGCAGGGGCTCAGCCATGGGAACGCATGGACTTTGAACTGTGACATCCCAAGATGAAAACAGTTTGGGATAGAAAACACCATTCCCACTGATGTACTGAAGCATTCCCCCACCCCTCCCCCACCCCTCCAATGGCAACCTTGTAAGGAAGGTGTCTATGACCAGAAGTGGGTTATACACAACTTTATTATTATTATTATTATTATTTTGTTTTTAAATGTAGTTCGATGTTAAAGAACTCTGATGGTAGAGGTTTGAATGCAACCAGCAACACAATGTGGTTTAACCAGGACGTGACAACACTCAAAATACTGTATGTTATTAAAGATTTTTAAGAGCTAAGATCAATTTGTTTACTATGTTAATGTCTGATGGCAAGCAGAAAAAAGAAAGATGAAATGTGTTTCCATTAAAACTTAACTTTCCCCCCCCCTTCTGGTTACCTTTCTTTTTTTTGTTTGTTTGTTGTTCATCTAGGAAAAAAAAGGAGGACAAAAAGAAAAAAAAAAAGGGAAAAAAAGAAAAGGGAGAAAAAAGGAAAAAAAATGAAAAAAAAAGAAAAAAAAGAAAAAAAGAAGGAAAAAAAAGAAAGGCAGCAACAAGGCCTTCTGCAAAGGCCCTTTTTGTATAGGTTTCTCTGGATGAGAATTGTTAGGTAGATTCCAAGCCCAAAGCATTTTTTTGGTGAGAATGAACCTGCTGGTGTTTGGTATCACAGTCCCAAGTCAGCTACCTACATCAGTGAGACAGAGAAACTGGCACAGTCACTGACATTGCTAGCCCCAGAGGTTTCAGCTGGCTCAAGTGAAACGGAGATAAATGTTTGGTAATGGAAATGCAGCACACAGCTCCAAAATGGTTCTCATGTAACAGGTTAATAAACAGAGAGGAAAAAAAAGAGGTGTAGAAGAGAGGCAAATCATAGACTCACAGAATCATATAATCACAGAATCATAGAATGGTCTGGGTTGGAAGTGACCTCCAAAGGTCATCTAGTACAAACCCCTATGCAGTAAGCGGAGGCATTCTCAACTAGATCAGGTCACCCAGAGCCCTGTCCAGCCTCACCTTGAACATGGGTGGGTCCCCAACCACCTGCCTGGGCAACCTGTTCCAGTGCTCCACTACCCTCACAGTGAAGAACTTGTTCCTAACATCCAAGGCTCGAAGGCCTTGACTTCAGCATTTGCACATCCTCCAGCTTATTTAAGCATGTATGGACATACCTGAAAACCTTATCTGAATCTGGACCTAAAAGATGTTACTGGTTGGTAAACAAGTGAGGGTTGGTCTCTTCTGCCAGGCAACCAGGGACAGATCAAGAGGACACAGCCTCAAGCTGCACCAGGGCAGGTTTAGGCTGGATGTTGTGAAGAAGTTCTTCACAGAAAGAGTGATTGGCATTGGGATGGGCTGCCCAGGGAGGTGGTGGATTCATCATCCCTGGAGGTGTTTAAAAGGAGACTGGATGAGGCATTTAGTGCCATGGTTTAGTTAATTAGAAGGTGTTAGGTAATAGGTTGGACTCCATGATCTTGAAAGCCTTTTCCAACCTGGTTAATTCTGTGATTCTGTGAGGCTGCATTTGCCTTGGTCAAAATAGTAGCAACTTCCCTGAGGTTGAAAATAGTGTCTTGCTGTAGGAAATCTAAGGAAAATGTACAACCTTTGTTGCATTTGCCCATTGGGGAAGATCTCCAGCTATAGATAAAGGCATAGCCAAATTCCACATGAACTAAGTCCAAAATAACTTCATTAAAGCCAACTGAGTTGCCCTAGGTTTATAGCAGCATAAATATGCACAGCATTCTACCCAGGGATGCCAAAGAAAACACTGCACCTTCTTTCTAATTACATCATGGGAAACTTGTTAATAGAGCTGCAGAAAGATTCTGTAGCAAATGGTAATAGTGGTTTTTTCTTTTTCCCCTCTTCCCCACCCCCCCGCAAGAATGACAGCTGGGAAAGTAGATGAAACTCATCAGGTGGTTTGCCAATCTTCTAACACACACACACACACACACACACACACACAAATTTAAAAAAATCTAAAGCATGTTGTGACCAGGTCACGTAAAGTTTCAAACATATTTCCCTGGATTTATTTATTTGTTTGTTTATTTTCTTAGTTTAAGGTTAAACCCACAAAGCGATGCAGAACGTAACAAATCGAGACCTTGCCTTCTGCCAGCTTTCCCATGCAAATAACTCGGTGTGCCTTTCACTGTTGAAAGCACAACTGGTGTCCAGCAGAAAATGCCTTCTGTGAAGCTGGAGACAATTTGCATTCATAGTAATTTTCATAACTGGAGAGGATGACTGCGTGCTTCCTTCCCAATCCTTCAGCTCTTTTGTTGGAAACGACAGTTCCCACAGTGCGGAGGGGACAGAGAGTGGGGCAGGAAAGACTCAACATTCTTCTCTGCCAGGGACAGCCACAAAATGTGGAATTTACACATCTAAAAATATGTGTAAGGGGAAAAAAATTAATAATTAATAATTCCTATCATCCAGTTTAAATGCCCCCTCTGCCAGTTTAAACCCATTACTCCTCATCCTGCCATTACAGGACCTTGTAAATAGTCCCTCCCCAACCTTTCTGTAAGCCTCCTTCAGATACTGGAAGGCTACTACAAGGGCTCCTTTAAGCCTTCTCTTCTGCAGGCTGAAGAGCCCCAACTCTCATAGTCTGTCCTCATAGTAGAGCTGCTCCAGCCCTCTGAGCATCTTTGTGGCACTCCTCTGGACTCGCTCCAAAATCCCTCACAAATGCTTTTGCCCTTGACTCTGAAGTCCTTGTCTGCACCAGAAGGCCAATCCCACCCTGGGTTGCAGCAAAAGAAGTGTGACTAACAGGAGGAGGGAGGTGATTCTCCCCATCTTGTGAAACCCTCAGCTGGAGTACTGTATCCAGTTCCAGGCCCCTAGCATCAGAAAGACATCAAACAGGTTCACAGGAGGACCGCAAAGATGATCAGAGAGTTTGAGCACCTGCCCTATGGGGACAGGCTATGAGAGTTGGGGCTCTTCAGCCTGGAGAAAAGAAGTCTCCAGGGAGACCTTAGACCTTATAGCAGCCTTCCAGTACCTGAAAGGTGCCTACAAGAAAGTTGTCGAGGGAGCCTTGGGAGCTTACTCATCTTCTGTCCAGCCTTGCCTGGGTTAAAAATCAACTGAGGCTTCCTTGAGTAAGAAATCTATAAAAGGTTGCTGAAGCCAGGGAAGAGTTTAGAGAGAAAGGGAACTGTCCAGAGGAAAACTGCAAAGATGCTGAGGAGACTGGAACATCTCTGTCAGTAAAAAAAAAATGCTCAAAGACCTGGGGATCTTCATCATGGAGGAGAGCAGACTGGGAGGGTCTTCTAGGTGATCCTGTGGGGGTAGTTGGACTAGATGATCTTTCAGGGTCCATTCCGACTCCTAACATTCAGTGATTCTGTGATTTTTGCAAGGGCTTGTAGCAACTGGACAAGAGGGAATGGACTGAAGTTTGAGGAGGGTAGATTTAGACAGGATATCAGAAAGAAATTCTGTGCAGTAAGGGTGGTGAGACACTGGAACAGGTTGCTCAGGGAGGTTGTGGCTGCTCCATCCCTGGAGGTGTTGAAGGCCTGGTTAGATGAGCAAACTGGGCTAGGGGAAGGTATCCCTGCCCATGGCAGGGAGTTTGGAAATAGATGATCTTAAAGGGCCCTTCCAACCCAAACCATTCCATAAATCTATGAGTCTCTGCACATTCAGTTTCACTGCAGAGCAAGCAGAGCTGAAGGCTGTCAATATTTTCTTTTTGGAGTCTCAGCTGCTATTAGAAAACTGTGGAGGATTTCTTTGGTTTTGTTTTTGTTGGGAAATACGCAGTTGCAAATTTAAAATTTTCATCTCACTTTTAATATGAAGATCTAAGTTTGTGTTTTGGTTGTTTTTGGGTTTTTTTGCTTTTTAAAAAATGTATTTATTTTTTCCCCTGCATGTTTCTGCAGTACAGTTAGAAGTGCTTCAAATGTTTTCTTTGGTGAAGAATAAAGACAGCAGTTTTTGCATTACACGGGGTGATTGAATCACAGAACCTTAGAGGTTGGAAGGGACCTCCAGAGATCATCGAGTCCAACCCCCCTGCTGAGGCAGGATCCCATAGGGCAGTTGGCACAGGAACACATCCAGGTAGGTTTTGAAAGTCTCCAGAGAAGCAGACTCCACAACCTCTCTGGGCAGCCTGTTCCAGTGCTCTGTCACACTCACTGAAAAGAGTAAAGAAGTTTCTGCTCATGTTGAGGTGAAACCTTCTGTNATAGACAATTTAAAGGTAATACAGAAACACAACTCCCCTCTCAGAAATCATAGACCCCAGGAGGGGCTCCCAACTGCCCTTCCACCTTCTTCCCACCCCTCTACCTTAACCCAGGGTCTGCCTTACATGCAAGATGAGTTTGGAGGATCGGCCAGGGGAGTTAGAAGCGGAGTGGTTAGTTGGGTTACACAGCAGAAGCCCAGAAGATACACAGACTCCCAAAGACAGTGAGACTCTCTGTCTTATCTATGTTTGTGTCCTTGTTTTCATACATCTCAGCAAGCCTATGAGTGAAGTAGACATCACCAGTGTTTTTCTTTTCACAGCCTATAATATATTTTTTTTTCTCATTAAAATATTCCAATCAGGCTCAAACCAGCACAATATACCCCTGTCTATTTCACTCAGAGCTTTGCTGAGAACTGTCTAATCTAAACCAATATTTACAATAATGACTATTACAAGTTCAGTTCATGCTCCCTTCTGGCTATCTCAGATGTAGGTGATTCAAAAGCTCAGAAAACAGGAAACAACACCCACCCCTCAGATATTTGTACACATGGATCAGACCTCCTCTCAGTCTTCTCCTCTCCAGACTAGACATTGTTTGCAATGTGTTCCACAGAGCACTAGGCAGAGGGACCAGTACTGCTGTAAACTCAAAATCTCTACTTATGCTGGCTTTACTGAAAGCAATACACTAACTACATCTGTTTGGAGATCCCAGTGCAATTCTGGCATTCTATAAGTGCATCCTATGAGATTATGGGATGGTCCTTTTCATAAGTTGGGAATATGAAAGGCCAAAAAAAAAAAGGAAAAAAAAAAGAAGAGGAATAATAAAGTTTACTTTGGTTCCAGGTCCTCTTCTGCTGCCTGTAACCAGACCATGAGATGGATAAGAAAGCTGTTTAATGACATTTAAAGTAGTGCATAGGTATCCACAATGGTTAAAATGTTTGTTTCACAAGTGGCATAGGCAGCAGACATTGGAAATGCTTGCATCAAAAGGCAGCCTATGATTGATTAGTCTCTGCCTTCATTTGCCTGGCTCTTTAGGGGAAACCCAGCATTTCAGATCCTATACAAGTAAAAGGAATTCCCAAGGAGATTACAAGATTTTGTTCTTATTGTTTAATTCCTGTGGCTGAGAATGAAAAGGAGCATTCGCTCAATCTTTGGGTGAAGGAAAACCCAAAGGCATTTTGAAGACTATTCACACCGCTCAGCTTAAAAGACTAAAAGAGAGGCTAAGTGAGCTGACAACCTCCCTGGATTCCTTCTACAATAGGGAGAGCAAACTTGCTCTGGGGGAGGTGCTAATTCAGCTCTGATGGACCCTCTCCTCCTCCTTAACTGAAGAAAAAGCTCAGGGGCACACGCTAGGTAATTTACTCACTGAAATTAAGCACCAAAAATTGTGTCCTCTGAATCAACTCCTATTTGCTGTTTGCCTCAGATGCTCTTGGACACTAATTATATTTCCTTTAATTTCCACCCCTCCCCAACTGTAAGCTTTGTTATTTTAAGTGTGGAGTGAAACTGGCTTTGTTTCCTTTTCACTACCACCCTCTTCTCATCCCTTCCAGTCAATCGCCGACTCCTGATTTTATGCATGAACTATTTCCCCACAGAAATGATTTTAAAGAGAATTGCAAAGGTTTGGTTATTATCCTGTGATTTGGTGAAGCAGCTTCCTATGAAGTGGCCTGTTTATGATGTTGACTTCCTCTTAACACACACGGACTGCACAGACTGCTTTAATCCAAGGGCTAAGCATTTAACAGCAATTATGATCTGCTCTCGTCAGACCCCACCTGGAGTACTGTGTGCAGTTCTGGAGCCCTCAGCACAGGAAGGACATGGAAGTGTTGGAGCAGGTCCAGAAGAGGCCACAAAGATGATCAGAGGGCTGCAGCAGCTCTGCTATGAGGACAGACTGAGAGAGTTGGGGCTCTTCAGCCTGGAGAAGAGAAGGCTTCCAGGAGACCTTAGAGTAGCCTTCCAATATCTGAAGGGGGCCTACAGGAAGGCTAGGGAGGGAGTATTTACAAGTTCTTGCAATGACAGGACAAGGGGCAATGGGTTTGAACTGGCAGAGGGGAGATTTAGACTGGATGTTAGGAGGAAGTTCTTTACAGTGAGGGCGGTGAGGCACTGGCACAGGTTGCCCAGGGAGGATGTGGCTGCTCCCTCCCTGGAGGTGTTCAAGGCCAAGCTGGACGAGGCCTTGAGAGAGCTGTACTAGTGGGAGGTGTCCCTGCCTATGGCAGGGGATTGGAGCTGGATGATCCTTGAGGTCCCTTCCAACCTTACCATTCTATGATTCTATGATACAGGTTGTGAAGGATCCCACCAGGTGTGCTCAGCAATGCTCTCTTGGTTATTTTATCAGGGTGCATCCAGGCTGTTGTTTCTGAGCACACCAGGCTATGCCAAAAGGCTCTTGCAGCAGCTGCATCCCAGTTACTTGCACAGATTGCATTCTGCTGTTGGGGCTGAGGTCAACCTACAGGATAAGCTCGTTTTAAAAGGCAGTGGAATTTAACAGTCACAGTAGAATGGCACTACTGAAATAGCACTACAGAATATCAGCAAGATTGCTCATGACAGCAGGCTGAGTGGTGCTGTTCATATGCCAGAGGAATGGGATGTCATCAAGAGGGACCTGGACAAGGTGGAGAGGTGGACCCAGGTGAACCTCATGAGGTTCAACAACAGCAGGTGCAGGGTATTGCACTTGGGACAGAACAATCCTCACTATCAATACAGACTGAGGGAGGAGGTGATAGAAAGCAGCCCTGTGGAGAAGGACTTGGAGGGTGCTGATGAATGAGAAGGTGGACATGAGCAGACAGTGTGAGCTTGCAGCCCAGGCAGCCAACCACATCCTGGGCTGCACCAAAAGATGCGTTGTCAGCAGATCCAGAGAAGTGATTCTGCCAATTTGTTCTGGTAAGACCTCACCTGGAGTCCAGCTCTAGAGCCCTCAGTACAGGAAGGACATAGACCTGATGGAGTGGGTCCAGAAGATGGCCATGAAAATGATCAGGGGGTTGGAGTACCTCTGCTATGAGGACAGGCTGAGGGAGCTGGGGTTGTTCAGCCTGGAGAAGAGGAGGCTGCAGGGAGACCTAATAATGACCTTCCTGTACCTGAACATGACCTACAAGGACGGAGACAGACTGTGCACAAAGCCTGCAGTGATAGGACGAGGGGAAAAGGCTTCAAACTAGAGAACTGTAGATTTAGCTTGCATGTCAGGAACAAGTTCTTTACTATTAGGGTAGTGGAATACTGGACCAGGTTGCCCAGGAAGGTAGTAGAGTCCCTATCCCTGGAGGTACTCAAAGTGAGGCTTGACAGGGCTCTGGGTAGCCCGATCTAGTGGAGGATGCCCCTGCTAACTGCAGAGAGGGTTGAACCAGGTGACCCTTGGAGGTCCCTTTCAACTCCGACCATTCTACAATTCTATGATTCTACTATGGTTCTTTGCCTCAATGCCTTTCTAAGGTAAGTATTATATCCTTTAAAGAGAAAGAAATATATACATAAGAGTGCTGAAAAGAATTAATATACACAGAGTGAGGGAAAAAGGTACTCCTCAAGTTGCATCATACAGCATCACAGAATCACAGGATGTTAGGGGTTGGAAGGGACCTCAAAAGATCATCTACTCCAGCCCTCCCTGCCAGAGCAGCATCACCAAGAGTAGGTCACACAGGAATGCATCCAGAGAAGTCTCCAGAGTAGGAAACTCCCAATCATACTCATCCTACACCCCAAACAAGCAAGCAAACAAGAAAAGCCTAACATAGAGAGGCACCATGCATGTGTCCCCATATACAAACATGTAACACATATAAACATGTGTGTGGGCATGTCGGAAAAATGCACACTGCAGATATTCAAAGCAATTTCTCTAAGATCCATGACACAAGAGATGTGGTGCTGAGTGACATGGTTTAGCACCAGATGTGGTAGGGCTAGCTAATGGTTGGACCTGATGATCTTCAATGTCTTTTCCAACTGAAACTGTTTTATGATCCTGTCCTTCTTCAACTTTTCCCTCTTCAAGGGCAGTGGATTTTGTAGCTCCTTAGTGAAACACAGCAATACAAGTTTTCATCCTTACAGATGTGCTCTGTCGGCACCATCAGCACCCGGTGGCACCAACACTTGACAACACTTATTTATCTGTAGGGTTCTTACTCTCAAAGAAAAGGAAAAAGTTCTCTTTTTGCAGCTGGAGAAAGTGGAGATGTGTGAACACCCTCTTCTCCCTACCTCCCACCCCTTCCTTCACCTACTCAGGAACTTAATGTAGTTCTAAGCCACTTGCCAAAGACCCCAGCACAAGTTGAGAGAGCTACAACTTGGACATCCTGGGTTTTGGTGTGGGGCTCTGGTTACCAGTCACAGAATCACAGAACTAAACAGGTTGGAAAAGACCTCTGAGATCATCAGGTCCAACCTATCACCTAACACCTTCTAATTAGCTAAACCATGGCACTAGGTGCCTCATCCAGCTTCCTTTTAAACACCTCCAGAGATGGTGTCTCCACCATCTCCCCGGGCAGCCCATTCCAAAGGGCAATCACTCCTTCTGTGAAGAACTTCTTCCTAAGAAGTCCCAGCCTCTGTGGTTACAGCAGTGCTGTGGAGTGTCAGTTGTGATGAATCTACATTTATTGGCAAGCACCTCACAACCCTTCTCCCTTATCTCTCTCTTTAAAAGATAAGCTACTTAATATTTGCCCCTGGCTGGTATCAACAAATCTGTCATGATATGCACTTACTTTGCACCTGCATTAACCTTTTGAGCAGATGCAGGCACTTTCAGTCAGAAAATCATCACTGGTATGCTCTGTTAGTACATTTACAGTAATGAGTCAGAGAAATGCTTTCTGTTTTAAAAAGGCTAGAAGCAATGCAGCAGGACAGGTTTGTCCACCTCACTGCTTTTTGTTCCAACAATTCTGGCACAGAGCTGCATTTGGGATCAAATAGTCCTAGGAAGCCAACATGCCAGGCTCACACAGTAGGCTAATGTAAATATATAATGGCGTGGGAAAAAGTCTTTTGTTTGTTAATATGAGGTGATACAGAATATCTGTTGTTCAGGACAAGGAACCAGAGAGTTGTTGGACTGCATTCA
>VWZE01003431.1:209062-237413 GCA_013396675.1 Eubucco bourcierii | reverse complement strand
CTCCCAAACCTTCACACACCGCCAGGGAGGGAGCAGTCACAACATCCTTGGGCAACCTGTTCCAGTGCCTCACCACCCTCACTGGAAAGAACTTCCTCCTGACATCCAGTCTAAATCTTCCATCTCCCAGTTTAAACCCATTGCCCCTTGTCCTGTCATTGCAAGACCTTGTAAATACTCCCTCTCCAGCCTTCCTGGAGGCCCACTTCAGATACTGGAAGGCTACTGTAAGGTCTCCTTGAAGCCTTCTCTTCTCCAGGCTGAAGAGCCCCAACTCTGTCTGTCCTCATAGCAGAGCTGCTCCAGCCCTCTGAACATCTTTGTGGCCCTCCTCTGGACCTGCTCCAACACTTCCATGTCCTTCCTGTGCATAGGGCTCCATATCTATCTATCTATCTATCTATCTATCTATCTATCTATCTATCTATCTATCTATCTGTAGCTATCTATCCATCTGTGTAGATATACAAACATAGATATATATATATATGTAGATATAAATATATATAGATATATAGAGCTATACAGCTATGTTTTTTTTATTTCCTCAAACAGCTATTAAGTGTATACAATATGATAAGAAAGTAGGTTTAACTCACACAGTTTTTCCTTTGGATGTAAAAGCAGAAGAAAAATAGAAAAAAACCCCACCAGTGACAGGGGTTATTGCAGTGCTCTCAATTTTCAGCTTTCTGTTCAGCCTTCTGTCGCTGTGAACTAACTGGAGGTGCACTCCAGATATTAGCATACAAACAGTAGGGCATCGCTCGCTGTAAGCTGAGTTGTTTATAAACATCAAACATTATTTTTATAGCCCTCTCACACGTACATGTCACCATGGAGACAAAGCAATTGCTGCACTATCAGGACACAATTTCTTTGCCTAGTGAGGGAGAATGGCAATTTATCTGCATCTGGGTGGTTTTGTCTTACTGGTTTGTGGTCACAGATCTCCCCTCCAAAGCATCTTTTACTTGTGAAATTAGTCTTGGTTACTGAAGATGAGGTCAATACAAGGATTTGGGTGAGGAAGAGGGCATGTGTTCAGTTCTGGGCCCTCCAGATCAAACAGGACATGGAACTGCTTGAGAGAGTCCAGCATAGCGCCACAGAGATGATGAGGAAAATGGAACATCTCTCTTATGAGGAGAGCCTGAGGGAGCTGGGACTGTGCTGTTTGCAGAAGAGGAGACCGAGAGGTAACCTCATCAATGTTTATAAATATGTAAAGGTGAGTGCCAGGAGGCTGGAGCCAGGCTCTGCTCGGTGATGCAGAATGACAGAACAGGAGGCAATGGGTGGAAGTTGAGGCATAGGAAATTTCATGTAAACATGAGGAGGAATTTTTTTCCCTGTGAGGGTGACAGAATGCTGGAACATGTTGCCCAGGGGGGTTGTGGAGTCTCCCTCTCTGGAGACACTCAAAACCTGCCTAGACTTGTTCTTGTGTGATCTGGTCTAGGTGATCCTGCTCTGGCAGGGGGGTTGGACTGGATGAGCTTTGGAGGTCCCTTCCAGCCCCTTACCTCCTGTGATTCTGTGATGTGCAAACGCCGCCATTATGGCACAGCAGAGGTTGGAACTATCCAGCGATGGAGATTCAAGGATACTCTGAGGAATTTCAAGTGCAGTCAGAGGTCAGTGTTGGCCAGCATTTCCCATCTTGACGTTGCCTGATGGTCACTGCTTGCTGTCATCTGCTTGCAACTTGGCAGCCTAAACCAAGTTGTAGTGATAACAGATTTGAAAGGTAAAAAATTAGGATGAAAAGACTTTTTTTTTTTTTTTAAATAATATTGTTTCTATGTAAGATCAAGGATTAAATGGACCAGAGGAATGTTTTTTTTCTCTCTTTAAAGAAAACAGAGTATGTGCTGTACTGATATTTAAAGGTAGATAGACCTTTAAATGAGAATCTAAAGACAGAGCTTTATCAGAAGAACACAGAGGCAGAGATACTGAAGGACAGGTATGCCTGTATGCAGAGATAAACATCGACTGGCATTTCTTTTTAATACAAGTAAGAATGCAAGGCATTAAGACTACTCCTCTCTATCTTGCACTTGAAACAGAGGCTATAACATGAAAAAAAAAAACAAACCTCCAAACCAACAACCCAACATATTCTTATCCCTGATAGTGTTAATGACAAGATTATCACACCTTGGCAGCAATAGCTGCTTACTTGGTCAGACCTGCATAACAAGAGCCCTTTAAAAGAGCTAACAGAAAAATGGGTGATCATTCATCACGGCATCATACCAAGCTATAATAAAACATGGCTTGGGTTAATCACACATGTTCTAACAGAAGAAAACATCATAAAATTCTCAGCTGAAATTATCTAGCCTCTCCACTAAGATGTGAACAGATGAGCTGGAAAAAAAAAAAAAAATTCTCCTAATTTTGATGAAAGGTTCATAGCGAGCCTATTTTGCAATATCACTGCAGGCAAAACTCAGTCCTAGCAAGTCAGTCAGAAAGCTGCTCCACACAGACTGTGAGCAGAAAGTCACTGCATGGGTTGAGTTTACTTTCTAGCTAGATTTCCTACAACTGACTTGCATTCTGTCTGGTCAAAAACTGCACCTGAATCACACAATCACAGAATCAGTCAGGTTGGAAAAGACCTTTGAGATCATCAAGACCAGCCCATCACCTAACATTATCTAATCAACTAAATCATGGCACCAAGCGCCTCATCCAGTCTCTCTTTAAACACTCCCAGGGACAGGGACTCCACCACCTCACTGGGCAGGCCATTCCAATAGCCAATCACTCTGAATTCAGAGTGGAAGCTTCCTTTGTGCAGCCTGTCCTAACAGCAGTGAAATCAGAATGGCTTCTAGCTTTCTGTCAGAGGCTCTTTCTCAGAAGGGCTGAAAAAGAGTCTTCACTCTCCTTGCAGATGTAAATGCTGCTGCAAAGTACTTTGGGAGCCCTTAGGATAAAAAACCCCAACTGCTCGAGTAAACACAGGGTATAATTATCATCATCTGTCATCTCTGCAAATCCATACATTTTATATTCCACTTAAACCAGAGGGGGGGTTTGGAAATCCTCACTGGGATATCTTCCAGCAAACCAATTTAGCTAATGAGAGTGAATATCAATGACTGCTGGCTAATCAGAATGGTATTAGCATAAATTTTACTTAATGAGGACATATTTGCCTGCTGCCAGGAGCAAAAGGGTACTGAGCTAGAGTGTAAAATGCAAAAGATGGGTAAGTCTCATCTGGAAAAAAGACACCCAGCAGACCAAACAAACAGAAATGTATCTGAGAACACTCTTATGCTAGCACTTTTTATGCAACCTGGCATTTAAACCTGACTCGAGGCTTTTCAAACTTTCTCACTGCTGCGGAATCTTATCAACCCTTCAGCTGCGATGAATTAAACACCCTGGGGAACAGCCTGATGAGAGAGTCAACTGAACTCTTTTAACCTCGTGTTGGTAGGTAGCTCACCGGAGGAACTTGCCTCCTGGTTAATTTAAGGCAGACAAGGCAGGCGCTCTGCTTCACAGCTGAAGTATGCTCTCTTTTTTGTGCATTGTGTAGGGCTCTCCGCCGAAAAATGCCCAAAAATATTACTCTCGGCTTCCAAAGCAGCAATGCTACATTGCCCTCTGTCTGCCTGTGAGTGATCTCAGGCAGAAAACTCCCTTTGGCCACTACTGTCTTGAAGGAGTTAAATCCCTGCAGCATCCCAGGGTTGTTGTGCCCACTGCGTTTCTTCCTGTTCATATAGGGCTCCGTATCAGAGAGTCTGAGAAGCCTCTGTGAACAATATGAAAGTTTTTCGTCTACAGCAACATAAAGGGGTTAGAGTTCAACGCTCTCACAAAATATTTAATCTTGTGAAATGTTGTTTGTAGTGTCATTCTTGTATATACCTGCTTTGAAATTCCTAACCTTAGATTCTTCTATGTAAAGGAATATAGGGCACAAGTGTTCTTACCTTTGATATGCTATAGGACCTAGCAATATTTAACCGGTGAAGTCATTTTTGTTTCCAAACCTGTGTCTCAAATATGCTTGGGAACGTGGAAGCTCACAATGCCCTTATTCATGACATCAAAATCAGTTCCATGGTAACGCATTGTGATGACAAAATACACAGATTGCAAGGTCACAAGTCGCACTTAAGAACGGGCAGGGGAGAAATTGTTAGTTTAATGAATAACATTAGCCAATTTCAACAGGAATAAAAATAAAGAGGGGAAAAAAAATAAAGTGCCTAAAGCAAACACCGTTAAATGCACTTCAGAACCATTTCGTCTTAAGTAGTTCTTCAAAGTCAAGAAGGCTTCCACGGCTTTCACCTCTGCGGCAAACAGGAGGCAACCTTAAACATGACAAGAGAGAGGCCATGCGCTAGTGATGGCACTGGCAGTGCTGTTCCTCTCCCTGTCCAGAGAGAAACAGCAACTGCTGGGAAGAAATTTTAGAAGGAAAGGAGTCCCATTAATTCCAGGCTAAATCCCTCAAAAGCAGCTAATGACTCCTGTGCTCAGCAAGCACTGGGTTTTCACACAGAGTGACAAGCCAGTGTCGAAGCTTGCGTTTCCTTGGTCTACAGCCAGGTATTTGAAATATTTCTCTCACAGAAATATTTCTGTGACAGCTGTGGAACAGAGCCTTCTAAAGAATTTGAAGTGATTCCTTCACTGCTTCTTTACTGAACACTGTATCACAAGAAATCAGCTCGGATTTGCTGGGTTTTAATGTGCCCAGGTTGCCTTGGGAATGCAAGTCCTTTTGCCCAAGGACTCTAATATAGGCAGGGATGAGAAATTATTGACACCAACTCATCACCTAACTAGAGAAAGCCTTTAGAGGGAGTGGAAGGAAAACCTTACAACAGAGAATTGCCAGCCCTGTATCTGAGCAAATGCCAGACACCTCTGAGACTTCAACATCACCATCACTTTTACCTGTGACTTCTCAGGGCAACGACAGGAAAAATTGGGAGTACTTGAAGCAGAAGAGCCAGAAAACCCTGCGCTTGAGGGAACGTTCTTGCATATGACACCTCTTAGGCATTAGGGGGTTGGACCATGAAGTTACTGTGCCAAAAGGAGCAAGAAGACATTGGAATGAGTTTGTCCTTCTAACTCTTACACCCAAACCTTCTTCGACATCTCAACTGCACACAGTCTATTTGATGTAACTGTGTCATAAAACTGGCACCACACTCTGTGCTTACCACACTCTGAAAGGTCATTGGAGAGGATAGATTTTTATTTAACCTCTTCTTTAAATAGCACCTTGCTTTTAATAGAAAAAAAAAATTGTTGTTGTTGTTGGATGGGGTTGTTTTTTTTGTTTTATCATCAGCCCTATGCCAAAAACCTCTGCAAGGAGAAGCTCAGATTAGTTTTCTTTCCCTCTCTCACAGCAGAAGATTTGAAATGCTGCAACATTCCAAACCAGATCAGGGAGTAGCATCTTTGATTTTATTTAAATCACATCAAATCACCCGGATTACTCAAAAGGAGCAAAGCAGGCTCTGGTGAGGCATGGACATTTCTAATGTTCTCCTGTAGCCTGCCAGGGAAGGGGATGGCAAAATTCTCTCTGTAGTGACAGTTGCACACACACTTAACCACAGGTGGGGGGGTTTCTTCTTAATTTGGTGTCTATCATGTGATGCTTCATAAGCAAAGAATAGCAGGCCATGCTGCTTTATTCAATTGGGTTATGCTTTTACTCTTTCTTCCTGCATGTGAAAAGCATAACAGAGAACTAGCAGAGCAGAAGTAAGATGTGTTTTGTTAGTTGTCTGAAGCCCTGGGGCCCGGAACCGGATAAGTCCCGATATTATACCCTGGATTGAGCAGAATAAATCCATTTTGTTTCCTCCAAACATTTAGCCATTAAAAAAATATGAGATAGAAAAACAGACTTTGCTGTCTGCATGCCTTCTTGTAAAGCTGGTATTGTGGAAATGTCAGAATCATTAGGTCATTGGCATATATTTTGCAAGCTAATGCTTCTACTTTAATTCTCACTGGGGACTGCATGTCTGCTTTTCAAATAAAACCCAGACTGAAGAAGGTGCAGAGAGCTTACAATGATGCTGGTAACACTCTGTGATGGCTGATAACACTTCTAGATACAAATAACTAGGAAATATCAGCCAAGGTTGATAAAACCACAGCTACTAAAGGATCCACTCTAATGCCAAGCTCCACAAAAGTAACTGGCAAGCATTAAAATTTCCCCATATATATTTGTGGGTCCTTTTAAATGGACACAAAGGCATGTGGTTGGATAAAGATTTGACATAAATGCACCCTCTCCTCTGTCCTGGTGAGACCTCACCTGGAATATTGGGTTCTGTTTTGGGCTCTCCAGCTCAGGAGGGACTGGGATCTACTTGAAAGAGCCCAACAGAGGGTTACAACGATAAACAAGGGACTGTAGCACTGCCCTGTGAGGAGAGGCTGAGGGACCTGGGGGTTTTCGGTCTGGTGAAGAGAAGACTAAGAGGAGATCTAATCAATGTCTATAAATATCTGAGGGCTGGGGGTCAAGAGGGAGGGGACAAACTCTTCTCAGTTGTGCCCTGTGATAGGACAAGGGGTAATGGATGTAAACCACAGCATAGGAAGTTCCACCTCAACATGAGGAAGAACTTCTTGACTGTAAGGGTCACAGAGCACTGGAACAGGGTCCCCAGAGAGGTTGTAGAGTCTCCTACTCTGAAGCCTTTCAAGACCCATCTGGATTCATTCCTGTGCAACATGAGCTAGATCCTATGGTCCTGCTCTGGCAGGGGCAGGGTGGGTGGGGGGGTGGACTCGATGATCTCTGGAGGTCCCTTCCAACTCCTAACGTCCTGTGATCCTGTAATAAATATGTGCAATTATGCAGATGAGAACCCTGACACGTTGTGCTTCAGAGAAGACAAGCAGAGGGAATTGCTCCTGAATCACCAAAGACAGAAGCAGGAGAAGTGGCCATGGAAACATAAGCCTCCTTCCAAAAATAGCCACTTGTCTCTCAAAACATGTATCACTGATAAAATCTGGTGGGAGCTGGAGGAAGAGGTTAATACTGGTAGGCATACTACAGCAAGTAGAAACACTCCCAACTCCCAACTGGATCAGTAAGTGTTGAGCTCGCAGCATGAACTCCTCTGCCTGAACACATACTGCCCACACTCCTTGCAAACACACACACACTCACACTTTTGTGATCCAGAACACTTCTGCTCCTAACAGAAACATGGATTCCTCCACTTACAGTCCTGCCCTTGCAGATGCTGAGCTGGCTCCCATGTGTGACTCCTGCAGCCCTGCCCAAGAGTGTTTGAGAGGGAGCAGAGTAGGTTTGGCACCCCTGAGTTTTACATCATGATCTTGGGGCTCTATAGAGCCAGTCAAAACACAGCCAGAATCACCAACTGCTACTAGGTCTAGAAGCCTGGGCAGCTGAAACAGTGTGACACAACAGTTTCACATGATTTTGCTATTAGTTTATAAACCAACCCAGGTTTAGCTGGAAAATGAATGTAGAATTAGCAGGCAGGGCAGTGAACTTGAACAAACCCTCAGGCTAACAAGTTTTTGTTCTGAATTTCTAGACTAACCCTCAAACAAAACCAATCTCACACAGTTTCTGTTTTCATTGTGAACATTTTGCATAGCCCTAACTAGTTGCAGATTCCTGGGTCCATCTTTATGCTTCTGAGCCATATGCCATAGGGTTCATTAAGAGGAGTGTGGTCAGCAGATCAAGGGAGGTTCTTTTCCTCCTCTGCCATGGTGAGACCTCACCTGGAATATAGGGTTCAGTTTTGGGCTCACTAGTTCAAGGGGGACAGGGATCTGCTTGAAAGAGTCCAATAGAAGGCTACAAAGATGATTAAGGGGCTGCAGCACTGCCCTGTGAGGAGAGGCTGAGGGACATGGGGCTTTTTGGTCTGGTGAAGAAAAGACTGAGAGGGGATCTAATCAATGTCTGTAAAATGTCTGAGGGCTGGGGGTCAAGAGGGAGCGGACAAACTCTTCTCAGTTTTGCCCTGGGATAGGAGAAGGGGTAATGGGTATAAATGACAGCACAGGAAGTGCCACCTCAACACAAAGAAGAACTTCTTGTCTGTAAGGGTCACAGAGCACTGGAACAGGGTCCCCAGAGAGGTTGTAGAGTCTCCTTCTCTGTAGACTTTCAAGACCCATCTGGATGCATTCCTGTGTGACCTGCACTAAATTATGGTCCTGCTCCAGCAGGGGGTTTGGACTGGATGATCTCTGGAGGTCCCTTCCAACCCCTAACACCCTTTGATCCTGTGGTCACATGCTCCATACCAATCCTACAGGAACTTCATGCACAGTAACACACTGGCTTAGAGATACATTGATCCAAAACAGGAAAATCAGCTGTGGACACCTTAAGGTTCCCTTTCACCTGGCATTTTTGAAGCTGTTCATTCAAATTCCTCATGCTTCAATAAACCAAAGCTCTCTTGCAAACTTCTCTGAAGTGAAAACGCCAAGTCCCAACCAGATCACGTAGCCAGCAGAGGACAGGTATCTTGGAAAACCTGAATCACACTCTGATATGGAAGTTTTTTCAGGTTTTCTTGATCTCTTTTCCTCAACCCACTCTTCTTTGTGTTTGTTTTCCTTTAAACCTTTCTGGCACTAGAACCTATGCTATGTAGTGCAGACAAAGACACAAAAATCCTCCTGTGTCATTCATATGAAACTGTGTGATATTTGCATTACCCTACACAAATATAAGATGACTTGACAAGCACTCAGTAAAGTGCCTTCCCCTTTCTCAGTGAGTGAGATGATCAGTAAACAACTCATCCAAGACGCAAAAATAAGTTTCAATCAGTTCTGGTTTTGGTGCACTTTTGCCCTCTTCAACTAATATCTGAGCAGTTCAAAGCATACTGGGAAACAGTATGTTCCTAAGAGCTTCACCAGTGGAATAAACAAATATTCAAAAGGTGTACCCAAAAACGTGTGATGTAAAGAATGCTGCAGAAGCAGCAGTCTCTGACACGGAGCCAAATGGCTTCTTAAGTGCCTTCAGTAAATGTCTGTGGACTGTTCAGAGAGGAAGGTGGTTAACAGAGTGTGATGGTTTGGGAGTTCCCTGCCCGCCCCACTCTATGAGAATCACCAAGACTAGACTCAGCTAGCTGGAAGTTAAGGACTGAAGCTCTATTTACAGCTCAGCACAACATACAAGCAGATATTTACACAATATAGATGAATAGTTACAGAAATACACAAGTTAAAGGTAATACAGAAACACAACTCCCCTCCCAGAAATCAGAGACCCCAGGAGGGGTTCCCAACCACCCTTCCACCTTCTTCCCACCCCTCTACCTTACCCCAGAGTTTGGCTTACGTGCAGGGTGAGTTTGGAGGATCAGCCAAGGGGGTTAGAAGCAGAGTGGTTAGTTAGGTTAGCAGAGAGGCCAGCAGACAAAACCTGCAGCTAGAGAGACTGAGTGTCTTATCTATGTTTGTGTTCTTGTTCTTATACATCTCAGCAAGCCTATGAGTGAAGCAGACATCACTATTGTTTACTTTTCACAGCCTATAATCTAATTTTCTATGAAAATATTCCAATTAGCCTCAAACCAGCACAAGAGAAGAAAGCTGTGGACATCTGCATTCGCACAGGTTCTTAGAAACATTGTGGAAGGTAACTCAGTTTGGAATCATTTTCAAGAGAATGAATGACGTATTTTCAGGGTCAGCTTTGGTTGCAAATTGACTCTGGCTGTTAGCTCGGTGGTGTGCCCGTTCTTAGCTGCTACACAGAGAGAGTGTGACAAGGATTGTGTGCTGTGCTTTGCAGATCCAGCACAAGAATAACCAGAACATGGTTAAAAGAGAAGTCTGTGAGGTAGATGGCAATGCTTTTCTGGGTTAGAGCAAAAGAATCACAGACTCACAGAATGTTAGAGGTTGGAAGGGACCTCCAGAGATCATCCAGTCCAACCCCCCTGCCAAGGCAGGATTCCCTAGGGTAGTTGGCACAGGAATGGATCCAGGCAGCTTTTGAAATCTCCAGAGAAGACCCCACAACCTCTCTGGGCAGCCTGTTCCAGGGCTCTGTCACCCTCACCGTAAAGAAGTTTCCCCTCCTAATGAGATGGAACCTTCTAAGTTCATGTTTGTAGCCATTGCTCCTTGTCTTATTGCTGAGCAGCACTGAAAAGAGATTGTCCCCATCCACTTGACACCCAACCCTCAGGTATTTGTACCCATTTATCAGATCTGCTCTCAGCCTTCTCTTCTCCAGACCAAACAGCCCCAAGGCTCTCAGTCTCTCTTCATAGGGAAGATGTTTAACTCTNGTTCCAGGGCTCTGTCACCCTCACCGTAAAGAAGTTTCCCCTCCTAATGAGATGGAACCTTCTAAGTTCATGTTTGTAGCCATTGCTCCTTGTCTTATTGCTGAGCAGCACTGAAAAGAGATTGTCCCCATCCACTTGACACCCAACCCTCAGGTATTTGTACCCATTTATCAGATCTGCTCTCAGCCTTCTCTTCTCCAGACCAAACAGCCCCAAGGCTCTCAGTCTCTCTTCATAGGGAAGATGTTTAACTCTCCAAATCATCCTCATGGCTCTCTACTGGACTCTCTCCAGCAGGTCCCTGTCTCTCCTGAACTGAGGAGCCCAAAACTGGACACAGTATTCCAGGTGTGGTCTCACCAGTGCAGAGTAGGGGGCAGAATAACCTCCCTAGACCTGCTGGCCACACTTTTCCTGATGCACCCCAGGTTGCCATTGGCTTTCTTGGCCATAAGGGCATATTGCTGACGCATGCAGAACTTGCTGTCCACCAGCACTCCACAGAGCTGCTTTCCAGCAGGGCAGCCCCCAACCTGTGCTGGTGCCTGTTGTTATTCCTCCCCACATGCAGGACCCTGTACTTGTCCTTATTGTACTTCATGAGATTTGCCTTCCCCCCATTCTCCAGCCTGTCCAGATCTCGTTGGATGGCAGCACAGCCTGAGGGCTGTCAACCACACACCCCAGTTTTGCATCATCAGCAAACTTGCTGAAGACACACACTGCAAGAGAACCAGCCCTCAAAAACGCACGAAGGATTCCAATTTTATCCTGTCTTTATATTCAGTTGACTTCATGAAGAGCTCTCTGCCTCAGTTTCTCACTAGGTCACTCTTTTCACAACTTGTTTGCTCTCCTGAAGGTTTACTATAGTTTGTGAGCTGCAAGGCAAACTTCTCACTGAGGTGATGATCACTCCTGAGCATTATCTGGCACTATCAATCTGGAGGTGGCCTCTAGAACACGAGGAGGAGATAAATGGGGTAAGTGCAGGCCTCATGTCAGTCACAGCACTGCTCCAATACATCTGGCACAGAACTGAAAGAGGTTCAAGCAAGATCGTCCTTTTCAGAGTCACAGAATCCCAGAATTAACCAGCTTGGAAAGGACCTTTGAGACCATCAAGGTCAACTTATCACTCAATACCTTCTAATTAACTAAATCATGGCAATAAGTGCCTTATCCAGTCTGCTTTTAAACACCTCCAGAGATGGTAACTCCACCACCTCCCTGGGCAGCCCATTCCAATGCCAATCACTCTTTCTATGGAGTTCTTCCTAACATCCAGCCTAAGCCTGCCCCGGCACAGCTTGAGGCTGTGTCCTCTTGTTCTGTGGATGGTTGCCTGGCAGAAGAGGCCAACCCTCACCTGGCTACAACCTCCCTTCAGGTAGTTACAGAGAGCTGTAAGGTCTGCCCTGAGCCTCCTCTTCTCCAGACTGAACACCCTCAGCTCCCTCAGCCTCTCCTCATAGGCCTTTTCATGAAGACAATGAGAGGGGGAAAGGCAAAAGCAGCTTTTGCTTTCGAAGTGCTGGGTCTACATTACTAGATGAACTGAGAAGAGGAAACTGATTGCTGTCCTAAATTACAGTATTCACAATGAACCAGTGTTAGGGAAAAATAAGTCATGAGAGAAATGAAAAGATGGACAGATTTAGGAGGTAATTTATAACATTCTTTTTACCGTGACTGCTTTAATTTGTAATCAGGTTTTGATTTGCTTCTGTCAACCACAGAAGTACAACTAAAGTCGAAGATTTAGATACCAAGAGGAAGTCCACAGAAGGTGGGAGCAGGGACAAGCTACCCAGGAGGAACAGAGAAACTGCTTGAACTGGCAGGGATGGAGTTGGGAAAGCCAAAGTCAGCTGGAGCTGGCAGTAGCAAAGGATGTGAAATATTAGGAATTTTTTTTATAAGTGCATTAACAGCAAAAGGAAAGCTAAGAACAGCCCAGGAACCATTGCTCATTGCAATCTAGTGGCAAAGGGCATCTGAAGGGCTAAAGCACACAATGCCTTTTTGCCTCAGTTTTCACCCCCAGGTTTTGCCCTCGTGCCTACCAAGTCCCTGAGCCTCCTAGCAGAGTCCATGGGCACAAAGCAGTGCCCACAGCAGAGGAAGATGAAATTCTGAGTCACTTAACCCATCTGGACATACAGAACTCCTTGGACCAGATTGTCTGGGTCCAAAGGAGCTGAAGTTGCTGCTCAGCGTCATTGTGAGGCTGCTGTCTGCCCTCTGAAATGAAATCGAACTCTTCCATCTGGATATGAACTCCATGTGAAAGCATAACAAAAAGTTCTTGAAAAAAAAAACCACCCAACATTTATAATTATTTTCTTATAAAACATTTTCAGGAAAGGGAGTACTTACTTAAGGGGTGAAAATGCCAGATATTAGGTTGTTAAGAAAGTGAATACAGTAAGAGGACAGAAGACATGAAAAGGTAGAGAATATATTCTCAGATGTTTTTAATGGCATAGAGGAGCTACCAATGGAATACAAAATAAAGTTAACAGAACTCCATTTCCCTGTTATATGGGTGCCAACACACACTTAGGAGTGTAAGCAGACACAAACTTAAGGAATAAATCAGACTTTTTGCTCTGAATCTAGAATAGGGTACTGATGCACCTTTAGAAGGGGTCCAGTTCCAAAAGAGAAGGTGGAAATTCTTTGCCTAAACCTGTTTCTTAAAGGGCCAACCCAATGCCTGTGTACACAGAATCACAGAATATTTCTGGTTGCAAGACACCTCAAAAATCATCCAGTCCAACTCTCAATCCAGCACTCAAGGGTCAACACTAAACCATATCCTTAAGTGCCAGGTCCACAGGCTGCTTGAACACCCCCAGCAATGGTGACTCCAGCACTGCCCTGGGCAGACCATTCCAGTGCTTGAGAACCCTTTCAGTGAAGAACGATTTCCTAACACCCAGCCTGAAAATCCCTTGGTGCAGCTTGGAACCATTTCCTCTGGTCCTGGTCAGCAAGGAGAAGAGGTTGCCTTCTCCTCACTCCAACCTCCCTTCAGGTTGGAATTAGAGGGCAATGAGGTCTCTCCTCAGTCTCCTCTTCTCCAGGATAAACAATCCCAGGTCCCGCAGAAGTTCCTCACAGGTCCTGTGCTCAAGGCTTCAGACCTCCACATGCAAAGACATTTTACCCTCTTCCTCTCATCTCATCCTAAGTGCTTCAACTGGGTCACAGAAAATTTCTTTAGAAAGAGAGGCCACCTCTGTGAACTTTTAACTTACGACCTCTGAGCACAGTGCTTTACCACAGCTTGTAGGCTAGGTTCTGTACCTGCATCATTTCACAAAAGGATATCCAAGCAAGGGCAGATGCTGAAGCTTACCAATGGCACTTTGATGCAAGTATAAAGACTGTAATGGTATCACGGACATGAAGCTGTGTAGGCTTGGAACTTAGCAGACAGCAGTGGGGGTGAATAATTCACTTATGTAGGATAGCCAGGACTGACCTAGGGGGTCATGCTAGACCTCAGGGGGTTATAGATGATTATCAATATTTCTCTACTCACAGAGAAGGAAAACACACAGAGATGATAAATACGGTTGAAAAAAAAAATCTATCCAATTTGGCAGCCTTAACTGTTGATCTACAGACTTCAGATTGCAAAAAAAAAAAAAAAAAAAAAAANGTTCTGTCACCCCCACAGGGAAAAAATTCCTCCTCATGTTTACATGAAACTTCCTACACCTCAACATCCCTCCATTGCCCCTTGTTCTGTCATTGGGCATCACTGAGCAGAGCCTGGCTCCATCCTCCTGGCACTCACCTTTACATATTTATAAACATTGATGAGGTCACCTCTCAGTCTCCTCTTCTGCAAGCAGCACAGTCCCAGCTCTCTCATCCTCATTAGAGAGATGTTCCATTCCCTTCATCATCTTTGTGGCTCTGTGCTGGACTCTCTCAAGTAGTTCTATGTCCCTCTTGAACTGAGGGGCCCAGAACTGGGCCAGTACTCCAGATGCAGCCTCACCAGGGCAAAGTAGAGGTTCTCCTACCCCTCTTGACCCACTAACCTAATACAGCCCAGAATGGCATTGGCCCTCCTGGCCACAAGAGCACACTGCTGGCTCATGGTCAGATTGGCCTAAGAACAGTTTATACAGAAGAGACCCTTTGATTTTCTGATAGCAATTGCAATGCAAAATCACCACCTGGGCCCACTATGTGAGCCTTGCAACGACATTTCTTCAACACTGCCAGGACTGCAATTAATGCTGTAGGAAACTAACCTCAGCTGAATGCCAGTGAATATGGAAAACTAAAATCTCCAGTGCTTATTCATGCACACACACAAAAACAGTCTCTCATTTGCAGAAGCAGACTGCAATGACTTATGACAATGGTGGAGAAAAGGGTTTCACAAAGGCAGCTTTCCTTGAAAAGGTTGTTCTTTCAGTTGCAGTGACAGAACAAGAGGACAGAGTCTCAAACTGTGCCAGGGCAGTTCTTCACTGAAAGAGTGATTGCCCATTGAAACAGGCTGCCCAGGGAGGTGGTGGAGTCACCATCCCTGAAGGTGTTTAAAAGGAGGCTGGATGAGGCACTTAGTGCCATGGTTTAGTTAATTAGAAGGGTTAGGTGGTAGGTTGGGCTTGATGATCTCAAAGGTCTTTTCCAACCTGGTTAATTCTGTGATTTATAGCTAGAACATAAACCTGGAAAAGACCTTGTGTCAGCAGACACTCTGTCTGAGCTTTCATGAAAAGAGAGGCAGTACAAACACCAGAGTATGATGTTGGTGGTGTAAGTAGGTTCAAGAAAATGTTCTGGGTCTCAGGCAGGATGTGGTCTGTCACTACAAGAGACAGTAATGGGACCTTCCAAAAGGTAACACCAGTGATTAAGACTTCCAAGTGTAAACCTACTCCTTTGAACAGCTCTGGAGGAAAAATTTATGTTACAACTTTTACTCAAAGGTTCTAGATCAGTAGCATGTAAAATTTTAACATAGGAAATCCAGTCACTAGTGGTGTCCCCCAGGGATCAGTGCTGGTCCTGGTCCTGTTCAATATCTTTACTGATGATCTGGACCAGGGGATTGAGTCCAGCATCAGAAAGTTTGCAGATGACACCAAGTTAGGAGCAGGTATGGATCTGCTGGAGGGTAGGAGGGCTCTGCAGAGAGACCTGGACAAGCTGCATGTGTGGGCAGAGGCCAATGGGATGAGATTTAACAAGACTAAGTGCAGGGTTCTGCACTTTAGCCACAACAACCCCAAGCAGCACTACAGGCTGGGGACAGAGTGGTTGGAAAGCAGCCAGGCAGAAAGGGACCTGGGGGTACTGGTAGGTAGTAGCTGAACATGAGCCTGCAGTGTGCCCAGGTGGGCAGGAGAGCCAATGGCATCATGGCCTGTGCCAGGAGCAGCGTGGCCAGCAGGACAAGGGAGGTTATTCTGCCCCTGTACTCAGCACTGGTCAGGCCATACCTTGAGTGCTGTGTCCAGTTCTGGGCCCCTCAATTCAAGAGAGATGCTGAGGTACTGGAATGTGTCCAGAGAAGGGCAATAAAGCTGGTGAGGGACCTGGAGCACAGCCCTGTGAGGAGAGGCTGAGGGAGCTGGGCGTGTGCAGCCTGGAAAAGAGGAGGCTCAGGGCAGACCTCATTGCTGTCTGCAACTACCTGAAAGGAGGTTGTAGCCAGGTGGGGTTGGTCTCTTCTGCCAGGCAACCAGCAACAGAACGAGGGGACACAGTCTCAAGTTGTGCCAGGGAAGGTCCAGGCTGGATGTTAGGAGGAAGTTCTTGACAGAGAGAGTGATTGGCATTGGAATGGGCTGCCCAGGGAGGTGGTGGAGTTGCCATCACTGGTGGTGTTCAAGAAAAGATTGGATGAGGCACTTAGTGCCATGGTCTAGTTGATTGGATAGGGCTGGGTGATAAGTTCGACTGGGTGAGCTTGGAGGGTTCTTCCAACCTGGTTGATTCTATGGAATATAAGAGTAAGGACATGAGAAGTGTATGGATGTCTGGAAGGTGTCCAGAGAAGGGCCACAAGGATGATCAGAGGGCTGGAGCACCTCTCCCATAAGGAGAGACTGAGGGAGTTGAGGTTGTTCAGTCTGGAGAGGAGAGGGTTCAGAGGTGACCTCATTGTGACCTTTCAGTATCTGAAGGGGGGCTACAAGAGAGCTGAGGAGGGACTTTTTAGGATGTCAGGTAGTGAGTGATAGGACTAGGGGGGAATGGAACAAATCTAGAAATGGGTAGATTCAGACTGGATGTTAGGAAGCAGTTCTTCAGCATGAGGGTGGTGAGACCCTGGAACAGGTTGCCCAGGGAGGTGGTGGAAGCCTCATCCCTGTAGGTGTTTAAGGCCAGGCTGGATGAGGCTCTAGCCAGCCTGATCTAGTGTGAGGTGTCCCTGCCCATGGCAAGGGTTTTGGAACTAGATGATTCCTGCGGTCCCTTCCAACCCTAACTGATTCTGTGATTCTATGATTCTAAGACTGGTTAAAAACACATGGTCCTTGCCTCAAAATTAAAGCAAATTTCGTTCTCAATATTAACTTTGTTCTTAATTTCCAGAAACATCACCATGAAGAGTGTGATCTCACATACAGAATCTCTGCTTGCATAGAGGTTACTTTGCAGAGTTAGGCATTAGCTCTGCCTCGGGGAACCAACGATGCTATTAATGTATTTTATTAAATACATTGAAGCACCTAATCAGGAGACACACTGGGACAGTACATTGCATGCCTTAAGGTCTTTGTAGTTGCTACGAAGCGCACACAGGTATTTGACAGCACATGTAACTATAAAAATCACTCCTTTCCTGTGAGACAGATCTGTTTAAGTTCTCTGAGGAGACGGCCAAGAGAACACACACAAACAGGGCCGAATTTAGACCTGCATAAAAGAAAGAGGAAAGACAAACATCCTGAGGCTCCAAGATCCAAACCAGAGTAGAATCTAAAGGAGAGAAGGGGCCAGCCAGTTTAAGCAACTGAACAAAACACTGTGGAGAGCTGCAAGTAAAGGAGCACCAAGGAGCTCAAAGCTTGGTGCAGACCCCTGCAGGATTTCCTGCACCGTCACTTAAGTCTTCTTCCGTCCTTCATGGAGAAACAGAAGTCCTTGGTGAGGCCCAACACCTCATTTTGCCTTCTTGGTTTATAGCTCTTAAAGTAAGCAGGTTGACTTTGATCAGGGATCCATTTTCCTTTCTCTCAAACTTACCCTTTGAGGAGTCATTAGCTTACATTGAAAGTGCCAAGTGATTTGTTGGCCACCGGCTAAAGACACAAGATGAGCCTCACAGAACTTACAGTTCAGGTAGATGACTGTGGTGATGGCAGGTGGGAAAAGGGAAGCAAGAGAAGCTGAACCATGGAATCACGGATGTTAAAAGCTAAGCAGAATTAATAATGAATAGTAGAAGCTAAGCAGAGAGATAACAGACAACATTCTAACACCTTTGTATGTTATTACAAAAAAATCTCCTTTCCATATCCTCCAGCATATTCCTTCAAGACAGTTTAAAGTAAACAGGTCATCTTCTGAGCCAAGTGAGTTTTGAAAAAGAGAGCACAAAAGACAGACAAGATCCCTATGTGTATACCCATCTCTTCAAGGAAAATTGCCCCAAGACTACAGGGTGCAGTCATCCTGCAATGTCTGTTCCTGCTCAGCACTGTCACTCATCCCAAACTGATCAGTGGTGGTAGCTCAGTACCTCTGAAGTGAATGTCTAGATTTGCAAGCAGGATCTATGGATTTATTATAGCTATTTGGCCTGCCTCTACCCCTCCCTACATCTCTGCCCCTATTTTAGTGCATTTAGACCTCGATGGAGGAAAATGATTTACAAACGTACTTCACTTTAAAGGGATGATTAAAGTCTACAGACATCAATGGCAGTTAAGCACATAATTACTTATGCCTAAAATAAAGATGAGATTTGTACATTTAAGTGCATTCCTAAAAGGATTTCTTATGAGAGATTTTTCATCTTGCTCTACTCACCTGTAATGAGTCTCGCACAAAGATTTCTGTAAAGAAACAAAGGCAGAAATGTTTCCTTGGCAGGGATGTTTGAGAAAGAAAGAGCATTTTAAACTTGCTTGAGACACAGTATATTTTAACATGCACTGATTTCCTCAAGCGTTTATACTGTCTGTGTGAAGGGCTTTACAAGACAGCATAACCTACCTTTTGATTTCTCAAGTAGTGTCTATGCCTCTGCTTTAGATTCAACCACAGTTTAAAAAAAAAAAAAAAAAAAAAAAAAAAGCTTCCTTCCCTTTTTAGAAGGTCTGTTTGATGCTGTGTTTTGATCTTGAGTAAGTTGTTGACTCATATCAAATGCAAATCGAGCCCTTTTACAGTATGAATCATAGCTGCCCTTGGTTAAGGGGGGGTGATGAAGAGATGAGAAGGGAAACATTACATTTCTGGACAATACTGATGACTGAGGGCTGGGGTGACTCATACTTAAGAGGGTCAGTATGCACTTTCAAGTCAACAACTTAGGAGATTAAGAAGCAACTTCAAACAGAGCTTTCAAAGGCAGAAGAAAACAGAAACTGGAATAAGCAACACAGTAATGCACACGGCCACATCCTGAAGTCCTCACTGGTGCAAGGTTCCCATTGACATTAATCTCATGGTTTGCGAGCGTTAAGCTTAGGGTTCGTGGTTTTAAGACTGACCCTCAGTTAGCTGGGAGCTTCAAATAGCTGAAAATCCACTGGGAGTTTTAAAGTAATTATTTCTTTTGGTCACATTTTGTAACAAGCAGGAATCTAGAGAGTTGTAATTTTCCACCAAAAAGAAAAAAACGAAACCCCAACAAAACCCCTCTTCCTTCTCATGAGGATGGCATTGTTATGAAAGCCGTGGACATATCTGTGGTTACCAGGAAGAGGATATGGAGGAGTGCGTTCTGTTTGCTGACAATTAGATGAGGACAAGTATCAAAGAAGCATCAAAGAATTATTATAGTTCCCACCTTTTTTTGTTCTTTCTTTTTTTTTTTTTTCCTTTTAATCTCATCTGATTTTACTCTATACAGGAAATTATTATGGAATTAGAAAAAGTGTTTGCCCATGCAGCAAAATGTCTGTTTGCTGATGAGAAGTAGAGACAGAAACAAACGAGAGATGATAAAACCAGTAAGTCAGAAGCACACCCACTTTTACTGTTTACCTTAGGCAGAAAAAAAAACCCCATTTCTTTGCAAACATAGGAGAATGATATTATTCCCCCCCCCCAGTTCACTAACAGTGGAAAGAGATTTCTGGTTTTTTCTTTAAATACTGTTTTGGGAGCAGAGTGGGGTGTGGGGGTGTGTGCTTTAAAATCAAAGTTTGCACCATGCCTTACTTTTCTACTTAACCACACACATTACTGCACACGAGCTCCTTTTTCTACTTGGCTACACCAGATTTAATTGCAGAACCCATATTGCTCTCTTTGGAGGAAAGGAATCAACGTGTCTTTTGTGTGTGGGAGCAAGATTCTGTCTTAATCCCATAATCATTTTCTAATTCCTTTCATATTCTTGTCACTGGCGCTTAAAACAAAAACCCATCGAAAAAGGGCTGCAAAAGCAAGGCAAGAAATTTCTCCACTGGTTTAAAAAGAGCAAGGCAGGAGGGATTTACCTATTTTTAGAGCAGCCACAAACCAGATATTTTTACTTTAAAAGAGTTCAGGTGACTTGGTTAAGAACATCTAGGATTAAAGAACAAACGCAATCAGGATTGCTTGGCAACTACCCTGGGGTAATCAGCCAACGATCCTGCGCAGAGCTATCCTCCCGCTGTCACTTCTGCGCAAAGGAGGGCATTGTACTGAACGCCAGGGATCCACCCTGTGCCTGCTATCTGCAAGCAGTCGTCCATCAACCCTCCTTCTCCAAAATCTCTGGCTGAAACCTTGCCGCCCCCCCCATCCCATGAGGTTTGCCAGCGGGTGGAGATCCACAGGACATGCCTCGCTGAGGGCTGCGCTGTCTGCTGGCTTCGTTTGCCGACATTTCCACTCCTCTAGACATTACCAACCAACTGTACAAACCACAGGTTCTGATATGACAGATTAAGCACCAAGAATGAGGAAATCAAACAGCACACGAAAATCTGTCAGGAAGGTTTGCTGTACAAATATTTCCAATTAACTCTGCTGCTGGGGCCAAGTTCACCTCGTAGTTGGCTCTGCAAGCAGAAACCTCGCAGCTGGCCAGGCAGGTTTCGTGGGGTTGTGCTGTGCTGTGTGCAACCTGATGGCAGAGAAGTTGGTCCTGTGGAAAGGATGTGGTGGGAGGGCCATAAAACTGTGCTTTTNCAGGAATGCATCCAGGTTGGTTTTGAAGATCTCCAGAGAAGGAGCCTCCACAGTCTCTCTGGGCAGCCTGTTCCAGTGCTCCATCACCCTCACTGTAAAGGGGTTTCTCCTCACACCTTCTGTGTTCCTTCTATGTTTTTGGTTGACATTACAACAGGCAATACAGTGCAATCGGATTCGGGTGCCACACTCTGTATGGTACCTCTGGAAATGCAGTCAGTACCCAGAAGCCACAGCATGGATTTGTCCAAATTTTTGCCTTTTCCCTCATCCCAGCCTTTCTGGGGCAGTTTTTAGGTTCACTCAGCATGGACAACATAAGCAGTAAACCATCATCAGTGTGACTTATGTTAATAAGCCTAAACCCATTCATCTGTCAGAAGTGCTCCTGAAACCGAATCAAGCACCCACAACACATCGCCCCTTTAAAAGAGTGTTAGATCTCTCTCTTGCCAGACCTTCAGCTTTCAAGTTTTGGCCAGCACTGAAATAGTTTCTGTAAAAGACATCACAGAGAGTTTCTAATTTGAAAATAGCAGCCTGTGTTTGATAGGCACTCAGCCAGTTATGTCCTTGGTTAAAAGAGTAAAGCCTCTAAGAGATGTGTGAGACAGTATGTCCACAGAAGGGACATTGGTAGTGACCGTTCTTGTCTATTTAAAATGCACATGGGAAATCAGGTGGTGTAGGTTTTCCACTTTAATGTAACTTTCTAGCTCTCATCTGATGTTAAGGTGTCAGTTTCACACAGGTTTTGTAGTAGTCAAGTGGTAGAAACCTGAGAGTTGTGGCACAGAATACTTGGGAGTTCTCCATGGCGTGTAACATTTCCCAGTGAGCAATGCTATATAGTGCACGTGCTAAACAGAACCATAAACTTAATAACCCAAATTCCCACTTGCAGAGAAACAGCACAAAGAGCAACAACTCCCCACTACACAATAGTATCTCTGCACCTCAGATCACCTCTGATGGCGCTGATGTGTACTTATAGTAAACTCAGGTACTGGTTTTTCTGCTTGCAGCTCCTCTTTTTAAAAACATCGATTCAAATATCCTAACATGCATGTGGAAATGCTGGAAGAACAAAGTCCCTGACAGGGTTTATCTTCCTAAAAATACCCCAAATACATATTTTGTCATATCACACAGCAGTGCTTCACTATTCCCTTGACCAAAATGAAATCACAATAAATAAATCAATCTTCTCTAGGTCACGGTCCCACCTGTATCCTCCACACATTTCTTTGTATCACGGCTAGGTGGAGATTTATTAAGGGTACCTAACAGGTCTTTACTCTCTCCTTCCTCCACTTGCAGCAGCTGTGGCAGCACATGGCTTTGGCTTTTGGAATGCTAGCTGGCTGGATCAGGGCATTAGATGCAATTGGATGTATGGCATCTGCAAGCCCTGGTGAGCAGCTGCTGTCTGTCTATGTGGGTTGGACACCTCCATGACTCCTGGGCTCACTAAAGGATCCTGGCTCCTGCAGGTTCACTGTTTGAGACACAAGCCTGCAGATTCCAACTCCTGAATGAGGCTGCACCTAGCCCTACATACATCCATTCATGCAGGCCACCATATGTAACTGATTAACAGCAAAGAACATTTAATGTAAATATCCCCTGGTCAGGTTATTCCAGCCTGGATTTCAGATTCATTCAGAGTGAGTTCCAGTTCAGCCCTGCATTTTTCTGCCTGGAGATGCCATCACTATTAACTGAGAACCAGGATCCTACTGTTTTAGGCCAAAGGCATGTGCACAAAAATAGCATCTGGCAGCCTGATGAATCCAGTAGGAGGAGAGTTTGGAAGACAAACAGATGACAAAGACACAGGACAAAGCTCTGAAAGGCTGAAGTACCTTAGGAGCAGAAGTCTCATTAGCTTTCAACAGTGCTTGTGAAAACTGCACCCAAAATTACTTCTCTGAGGTCACACAGGAATTCAGCAGCGAAGCTGATAGAAGTAGCAGTCCAGTAGCTGCAGGACTCCAAAGGTCTTCCAAGATGGCTGGAGGCAGATTTCAAACAGCACAGATAACCAAACTGTAAGATTAGATCCGAGTCAGGAAAAAAAACTTGAAGCGGTGCTGCTGAAAACAAGCAATATGGCACTGGCGCTAATCCTGGCCTCAGCATCCAAACCACTGAAAAGAAAACCATGGCAGCAAGGCTCACAGAAGNTCATCCATTACAAACTGCATCAAGATGTATGGCTAGCGAGGTACTCATGCTCCGACGAGCGACAGGCAGGCCTGGTTCGTGACTTAGTGCAGGTTTCAGAGGAGGAACTGCAACTGGGAAAGAAAATGGATGTACCCCGAAGAGAGTAGAAAATGGCAGCAGGGATAAGGGGGAGGGAACAAACCCAAGTCCCTCATTTCTCTCATGCAAACAACAGGAAGTCCCAAATTGAAGGAGCGGGCTGAGATTCTGGTTCAGGCTTCCTTTTTACATAGGGGGTTTAATGGTTTTTAGTATTTTAGTGTGATGCTAGCATGAGAAGACCATATCCTGCAAGAGATGGCTCTTCAGGTAGGTAACAAAGTGGTAAAACAAGTGTTCCTAATGCCTTAGACCCCTGCCCTGCCAGAGGGCTGGCCTGGCTCCAAGGTGCTGAAGGACAAACCAGTGTGGAGGCCAACCAGCCCTAGCCTTCATCAGTCAGTGGGTTAAGCACGGTCCCATGAAACTATTAGCTTTCAAGACTTTCTGTAGGCATCCCTGAAAGACTATGCAGGGGAAGCATTCATGCTGTGTTTGGAAAAGCAGTTCACTAGTGCTGCCAAGATCCAATTTGCTGCCCAGGCACACCACACATCTGCAAGTGTGCAGCCCTGTATTGTCCCTCCACGATGAAGGGGACCTTGCAAAGTTCAGGAGGCAAAGCAGTTTGTTATGCTGCCAGGTATGGCTGGAAAGGCTCTCTGCAGGGAAGTGCACCACAGACCTGTGCTCTGCGTTCATGGCTGCTCCCAAGACAGGTCACTAAGAGCTTTGTAGACACCACCACGGGGCAGTACTGAATAAGGAGAGGACATTCAGATCACAGAATCACAGAACTTTAGAGGTTGGAAGGGACCTCCAGAGATCATCAAGTCCAACCCCCCCACCAAGGCAGGATCCCCTAGGGTAGTCTGCACAGGAATGCATCAAAGTGGGTTTTGAAGGTCTCCAGAGGAGACTCCACAATCTCTCTGGGCAGCCTGTTCCAGGGGTCTGTCACGCTCACTGTAAAGAAGATTCTGCTCGTGTTGAGCTGAAACCTTCTATGTTCCTGTTTGTAACCATTGCTCCTTGTCTTATTGCTGCTGACCAGCAAAAAGAGATTGCCCCCAGCCACTTGACACCCACGCCTCAGTTACAGACATTGATGAGATCTCCTCTCAGCCTTCTCCAGACTAAACAGCCCCAGGTTTCTCAGTCTCTCTTTGTAGGGGAGATGCTTAAGTCCCCAAATCATTCTCGTAGCTCTCTGCTGGACTCTCTCCAGTAGGTCCCTGCCTCTCCTGAACTGGGGAGCCCAAAACTGGACACAGTATTCCAGGTGTGGCCTCACCAGGGCAGAGTAGAGGGAGAGAAGAACCTCCCTAGACTTTTCCTGATGCACCCCAGGATGTCAATGGCTCTTCTGGCCACAAGGGCACATTGCTGGCCCACGGAGATGTCCAGGCCAGGTTATTTTCTCTCTTTGAAAAAACGTCTGAGGAAAACTACCTGCCTGAGGCTCTCAGAATGGTGTCTGTGGGAAGCTTGGGCTAAATGTGCTTGGTGGAAACTCTCTCTACAGGCAGGCATTTCACAAAGGGAAGTCCTTAGCTGTACCATGTGCCCAGTGCAATAGTTGACTGTGCTGCTTTTCCCATTAAATGAATCTGTCCCTGAGGTGGGGTGGTTCTTAGCACCTACTCTCTAGATGACTTCCCATTGCAAACCGAAGCTTACACTTGTTACACCTTACCCTAACATGACTCCTGTAGTATCAGCCAGACAAAATGCCAGAATTCAACAATTCCAGAGCTGAAAGAGATAGTGAAAATGATGTCAATTACTGAGGCACTAACCGGGCATGACACTGAGCTGGGTCTGCCCAGTCTCTTATCTTACGCACACTAAAAATACTTACAAGGCTCCAATGCTAGGTTCATTTCATCAACTCCCCTGCCACCCAAAAGGTCCTCAAAGTGAAATAGAACAGAATAAAAGGATTGAAAACAATTATTTTCTCATTTGGGGAAATAAACATTTCCCCATATTTTGGGAGGATGCATCTTTCAGGACTTGTTTTCTTTCTACCATCCATAACTCTGCTTACAATGAGGTAGGACCCACCTGGCTTGAAACACTTTCAGCATATCTTGAAGTCCATCAGTGTGCTTCTGCCCCTCCCTCTGCTTAGAAGTGCATGCTGATTTTCAAGCTCCCTGCCTGGTGCTCCTTTATCTGCACATATTTGGGACTTTGCAGAACACAGGCTACTGTTCTGGAAATTTCATGGGAGAGATAAAAAGAAAGAAACAAAAAAACCCCAAAAAACCCACAGTCCAGAATAATCACGGTCTTAAATAAAAATAAAAGCTTGGAAAGAAAAANAACTCAAAATTCCTGTCATGGATGGAAGCAACATCCACTGATCAAACAACTTTGGGGAAGGGAAGGGAAGGGAAGGGGAGAATTTGCCCACCGGAATTCAGCTAATGGAACAACTTAGCTAATGGGGTAAGTACAACTAAATTTGCATTGCCACATGCTTCAGGACAAGGTTGATTTGAAAGCAGAATTCTATGGAGCAAAGATCTCTTTGCCTGGTGACACAGAGAGTTACAGGGCATGGTGAGTTTAGCTGGCATGTAGTTGTGTTGGTAGTGTTAGTACAAGGGAGTGGACAGCAGAAGTTGCTAATATGAAGACTGCCCTCATCCAGCTCATCCAGAGCTTTTATAAAATGAAGTGAGGCAATGTGGACCTTCTCTTGTGATGGTGGTGTACATCTTCCTTCACCTGGAAAACAGAGCTATGCAGTCTTACCAAATACACAGCTGTGTCCAGTTTGGGCTCCCCAGTTCAAGTAACACAGGGACCTTCTGGATAGAGTCCAACAGAGAGCCATGAGGATGGTTAGGGGACTTGAGCATTTCCTCTATGGAGACAGACTGAGAGACCTGGGGTTGTTTAGTCTGGAGAAGAGAAGATTGAGAGGAGAACTCATCAAAGTCTGTAACTATCTGAGGGGTGGGTATCAGGTGGAGCAGGCCAATCTTTTTTTGGTGGTTGGCAGCAATAAGACAAGGAGCAATGGGTACACACTGGAACACAGAAGGTTTCACCTCAGCATGAGGAGAAACTTCTTTGCAGTGAGAGTAACGGAGTTCTGGAACAGGTTTGCCCGAGAGGTTGTGGAGTCTCCTTCTCTGGTGACTTTCAAAACCCACCTGGATGCATTCCTGTGCTAACTACCCTAGGGGATCCTGCCTTGGCAGGGGGGTTGGACTGGGTGATCTCTGAAGGTCCCTTCCAGCTTCTGATGTTCTGTGATTCAGTAAAGACTATTCCTGACTTGCACACCAGCTTCTCCTCCCCACATGAAAGGTTCAAGCAGTGGCATTCACTCCACTAAGCTACACTGAACCACTTAGAAGACTGAGATGTCTTTCTGTAAATGATCCTGTTAGATTCATGGCTCATAATTCTATTCATTAAGTTTCCAACTAGGTTACAACCTGTTACTCCTGCTCCCTCTTGTTCAGTCACCTATGTGACAGGAATGTCCAATGGAAAAAGTTCCTTTCTTTTAACTAAGGGCAGGTATGTTCCCTTGAAAAATTCTGTTCAGCAATTTGGTCTTTCTTCAGGAGGGACATGGACCTGATGGAGCAGGTCCAGAGGAGGGTCATGAAAATTATTAGGGGGCTGCAACACCTCTCCTACAAGGACAGGCTGAGGGAGCTGGGGTTGTTCAGCCTGGAGAAGACCTAGTAACAACCTTCCAGTTGTTACTTGAAGGGGGCCTGCAAGAAGGCTGGAGGCAGGCTGTTTATGAAGGCCTGCAGTGACAGGACGAGGGCAATGGTTTGAAATTATAGAAGAGTAGATTTGAATTGGATGTCAGGAAAAAGTTCTGTACAATGAGGGCGATTGAGCAGTAGAACAGGCTGCCCAGTGAGGTGGTTGAAGTCCCATCCCTCAGGATACTCAAGGTAAGGACTGCCAGGGATCTGGGTGACCTGATCTAGTTAAGAATGTCCCTGCTTACTGCAGGGGCATTGGACTAGATGACCTTTGGAGGTCCCTTCCAATCCAGATGATTCCATGACTCACACATACCATGGTGAGAATCTCAGGAACAGATTCTTAGGACAACTCTTGAACCTTGATGTAGGAAAGACAGATTACTTTCCCTGAGAGGTGTTTAGAACCAAGGAAAAGTGAGTGTGAAGAATCAGCAAGGAAACTAATTCAAAATAAGGCAGCATTTCAAAAGCTTTTCTTGGGCTAATGCTGGTAGTAAATATCTCACTTCAAATACTACAAGGAAATTCAGTTTGCCTGTATGGGAGAGCTAGGTCAGAGCAGGAAACTAAATTCAGTAATTAATAGTGAGATGTTAGCTCTTACAATACAAACCACTGCACAGCACAAAGAAACTTTCTAATATTTCTCATTTCTCTGTAAGAATGGGGACAGAGTTGAAAATAATGCAGGGGACTTGGGGGAAAGTTAATCATTTAACAGCAGCTGTTAGCAAGGATAGCCCCTGACCCTCTGCTGGAACGATGCTGGGCTCTCTGTTGGCACTCAGGTCTACATGAATAGTTCACGTTTTGCAAAGCTGGTGCACGATGTCCCAGCTAAACGGATTCAGCCTTATTGTTTATGCAAAGAGTGATCTGAAGTAGATACAGCAGAAGGGCAGGGGAAGGGATACAGGACTTGCCTGGTTGTTCAACCGTAAGGGTGTGCTGAAAGCTTGCTTTCTGAGCCTCCTCCAGCACAACCCTCCAGTGAGAGCTGCTGCGCCAGGTCTGCAGAAGTCTGATTGCTGTGCACGCCATGGACTAGCTTGGCAGTGAAGTGATTCAGTAGTCTGATTAAAATAACATCTCCTAATTCCCTTTTTGTCGTAATTTACAGTGTCTCTCCTTTGGCTGAACCTGCCAGCCATCCTGGAGGTGAACAAAGAGAATGTGCTAAAGTTGCCAGTTCTGAGGCTTGGTGTGAGAGAAAGCTTTTGTTTCCAGAGGTTGTATTTACTCTGGAGACAGTTAATCAAAGCTCTGCAGAGCGGTGTAATTCTTCTGTTCCTTTCATATGGGTATGAGCTCTTGGTGTCTGATCCTCACAGTAAGCTCCCTCCAGTGTCACGCTAAGGCTGGCTAAGAACCATTTGAGTCCTTTCAAAGTGGCTTGAGGTAATTAAGTGACATCACTTGTGTTGCTGTGTTTAACATCTTTGTCAGTGACATGGACAGAGGAATCAGTGCACCCTCACCAAATCTGCAGATGACACCAAGCTGTGGGGCACAGTCGACTTGCTAGAGGGCAGGGATGCCATCCAGAGGGACCTGGACAGGTTGGAGAGGTGGGCCCAGGCCAATCTCATGAGATTCAACAAGGTCAAGTGTAAGGTCCTGCACCTGGGTAGGCACAATCCCAAGCACAAATACAGGCTGGGTGGTGAATGGCTG